>MU399833.1:134694-308991 GCA_022578945.1 Hypoxylon fuscum | reverse complement strand
ATTATTATTAATATTATTATTATTATAAAATATATTTAAAAAATAATAATAAATAATAATAATAATAATAATAATTAAATAAATATTTATTATAATTTTTTCAAATTTTTTATAATTATAAACAATGATTTTAAAATATAATAATGGTGTTAGTGGTAATAGTGGTAGTAGTAGTTAGATACTAACATTAGTGGGGCGAGGTGACATTTATTTTCGATGGTGGCTGGCTGTACGATAGAGGATGCTCATGTTACCCAATGCTCCCGATGATAGGCTTGTTGGCAAACTGGGCTTTTTCTATACCCCCACGCCACACGTTCACGGCGCCGAGAGGCCTGTTCCATAAAACCATTAGAGTTATGTTTTTCTCCGAGTTGTCTTAGAGCTGGCCAGTGCGATTCTGCTGCGGTGTTTTGACATTTGTTTGCCCAGCGAAAGATTCAATTGCATCTTAAGTTGATGCCGATCTAATCTATAGTTGCGAACAAGTTTGCGTATGACGATGTATGCTCCCCGCATATTTGAGGTAAGGAGAAGGTGACAGGGTGATAAGTAAAGGCGGTTCAAGCTTCAATTTCCAGGTTGTAGAGCGGGCCGCGTTTGGACAGTTAGCGAAGTCAACGATACACTGTACGGAAGGAATACGTAAGCAAGCATAACCTAATTGATCGAAAACTTCCCTCTCCATTTCACAACTTATTAGATCTGGATATTATATCGTCATACCATCTTTGTCTACATATACAATTACCTAAGCCATCGTCGTCGAGGGATTGGAAATTTCCGAATCCATTCCTTGGGATCTCGGGAGTTGCCCGTCTTATGCCAAGTGCTATGGAACCTGGAAAGCAGAAATATTCCGCGCTCGCAGCTGTGGGACTGCGATCTAGCCAAGCCTAGGCAGCTAGGTGACGAATAGTTTATGTGGAACGGCCCAATAAGCATAACGAATTTCCCCACGTTTTGAGGCTCTCATCCCAAGATGTAAAGGCACCATCGCTGCGCAAGCTTCGGCACGCCTGTCGGAAGGTATTTCCGAGCTGTAAGATGCATTGGGACTCTGGGCTGTTCCATTGACCGGGAAATCAACTTCTTCTCGATCAGGGCTGCGTCCAATCAAGTTTTGGATGATTACTATCAGCTTCCCCTCTCCCGTTGCAAGCCTACCTAGATCCCCATCTACATGGTGATGTCAACCTGCGCGCAAGTAGGTCCCAATATGTTCTTGGTATCTACCTAGCCTACAACGTAGAGAAGCACAGTAGGAGTTCTTAAAGGGAGTTGCTTCCGTATTTCATTCGAGTGAACGACAAGGAACAGTTATCCTACTAGCTAGTAGCTAACCATCATGGTTCGTGCTTTTTGCTTTTTGTCCCTCGTTGGTACTGCCTCGGCAGCATTCACTGGCAACCTTAACTATTTCTCTCCCTCAAAACACCATGCATCGTTAGGTGTATCAATCAACAAGGTTGCCAAGAGGACCTCTGCAAGTACGCCCTGGGATGCGAGTCAGCTGAATTTTACCCACGGCATTGCGTCCGGCGATCCGTACGACGATAGCGTCATCCTATGGACGAGGGCAGCACCGACTAGTGATAATAACGAGAGTAACATGACCGTAACAGGTTATGTTCCTCTGTATGACCACTCAACCGAACAATATGTGACGAAAAGCAACTCGCCGGTCTGCGTCGATTGGAAGATCAGTGCTTTTGAGTCCCTCGAGGACACTGTAGACTCTGGGACTGCGTACACTAGCTCCGATATTGATTATACGGTCAAGGTGGGATGTGTACTCGGTATGCCCAGTCACAATGTGCTGATAGCTGGCTAAGGTCGAAGCTAAAAAGTTAAGGCCATCTACAACATACTGTAAGCCATGACATAATTCCGTATAACTGATATTAACTTGATCTGAAATTTTATTAATTGAGTGGTAAGATTATCAATTTAACGTATGCAACTCGAACAATACCTCGCCTATTGGCCGGACTAAGACAATCCCTTCTGCGAACGACGAGGTATCCGAGCCAGTAAGACTTGCGGTATACTCATGCAGCAATTATCGTAAGCCTTTGTTCTAATCCACCCAGTGGCTCTTGAAGTGGTTGACAACGCGCGCACAGCATTTGGCTTTTTCAATGCATACGGCAACCCTGTCAGGAAGGATTCTGTCGACTATGTGATTCATCTGGGCGATTATATATACGAGTACGGCAACGGCGAATATGGCTGGGGCGATGCCTATGATCGCATCCCGCTTCCGAACCGGGAGATACTCACGTAAGATATAGCTGGCTGTATGATTTTCGAGAACCGCCTAACATACTTGAAGCCTCTACGATTACCGAAAGAGGATTGCTACTTACAGGACTGACCTGGATTTGCTTGCGAGCCATCAGAACTTCCCATGGATTCCTGTGTGGGATGACCATGGTACGCTACTCCTGCTAGAGCTTGAGAAATTAAGTGTTAACGAATATCACAAATAGAGGTTGCCGATAACACATGGCGCAGTGGTTCCTCCCACATGAACAACACAGAGGAATCATTCATAACGGATGGTGGTGTATCGGTTGACCAACGGAAGATGAATGCTGTCCGCGCGTATTTTGAATGGAGTAAGTTGTGGCGGTTGTGTTAATGGGCTCGTGGTACTGACAGAGTTGCTCGAAGTGCCTATTCGACAAGTCGATATGGACGACAATCTGCGAATTTGGCGCGACTTCAAGTTTGGCAACTTGTTTGATCTCATAATGCTGGACACTAGGCAGTACGATCGAGCCATCACCGATCTGTATTGGAACACCGAATACCTTGGCGAAATTTACAACGACGCAAGCCGAACGCTCATGGGGCCAAGACAAGAGGCTTGGTTCTATCGCAATCTGCGCGAAAGCTCAACCCGAGGCGCCACATGGCGCATTATAGGTAACCAGATTATTTTTAGCCGAATCAATTCAAGCTTGAGCACTGGAGAGGAGCTGCCTTTCAACTACGACCAATGGGATGGATACCAAGCGAACCGCAACCGCACGTTTCACACCATATATGAGAACAACGTGGAAAATAACATTTTCCTAGCCGGAGATTCACATGCATCTTGGGTATCTGATCTTGTCTGGCTTGACGAGCATCCTTACGACCCTGCTACCGGGTCTGGGTCTATGGGCGTCGAGTTTGCTGGCTCGGCTGTTAGCTCTCCATCACCCGCTGGACAGAACGTCACCATCAGCGATGCTATGGCTGCTTCTCAGTGGCTTACTGCTGCAAACGCGGAACTTCAGTGGCAAGACTTGTATTACCGTGGTTATTACGAGTTGTACATTACCCATGAGAAAGTAGACGCCGCTTTCTTCGGCATCCCGACGACCACTCTCCGCAACGGCTACGAAATCCCTTTGGCGAATTTCACGGTCCTTGCCGGCGAGAACAGATTGCATCGAACGGACGGGTCGCCCGCTGTTGGAAATGTCGAGGCTGGAAGCCTTCAGGGCGGGCAACCCACCCAGTCAAACTTAACGTACGATACAGAAACTGGTAAATGGTTCACATACACTGGGCCTTGACATCCTATGGAAGAATGAAGCTCTCATCGGAGTACGGGTAGGTTCCTATGTTGGTGACCAGCAGGTGCTCTCTGAAGTTGGAAATCAATCCCAATGAAATTTTTTATAATACTGAGCATATCAAAGGCATTGGCTTTAGGGCTTGCTATTAGTGACACTGAGCGCTGCGCGGCATACTAGACGTTGATCCTTCGTGAACCATCAGTGCAATTTTAAGCATTCGACCGGGTCTGTGGTTTCAAATACCTCGTATTGAATTCATAAGGATATGGAAACAATAAACCAGCTCCAGGATCAAGTATGAAATGCATATTTCAAAAACAATTATAATATCTGCTACTCAAGGTTGAAGTTCGTGAATCTGGAATTCTCGGGATCGCCCAACAGGGGCTAGCTTCACTGCTTCGCGCCCAATTTAGCATGTGGAGAAGTCCCTGGAGGTTCCCCTGGAGATCGTTTTTACCCCTCCACCAACAAATAAAAAACATCTCGAGCCTGACCGTATTTTCCCCTTCTCCCAAACAGCACATCACACGAAATCCGCAGCAATGGCCGACAAAATCTACAAGGCGAGCACCACCGCACCGGTGAACATTGCGGTGGTTAAGTACTGGGGAAAGCGAGATCCTAAATTGAATCTTCCTACCAATTCGTCCCTCTCCGTCACTCTATCACAAGCCGATCTCCGCACCCTCACCACCGCTACGTGCTCGGGTTCCTACCAAGGTGATGACAGCCTCACCCTGAATGGCGAGCCGTCCGATATCACGGGCGCCCGGACGCAGGCGTGCCTGCGGGAACTGCGTGCGCGAAGAGCCGCTCTCGAGGCGGAGAACCCGTCGCTGCCCAAGCTGTCGACCATGCCCCTCCGCATCGTCTCCGAGAACAACTTCCCGACCGCGGCCGGCCTCGCCTCGTCCGCTGCCGGCTTCGCAGCCCTAGTCCGCGCCATCGCGGACCTCTACGAGCTGCCCAGCTCCCCCACCGAGCTCTCCCTGATCGCGCGGCAGGGCAGCGGCTCGGCGTGTCGCAGCCTGTTCGGCGGGTACGTGGCTTGGCGGGGCGGTGAGCAGGCCGACGGCCTGGACTCCAAGGCCGTGGAAGTCGCGCCCGTATCGCACTGGCCGAACATGCGGGCCTTGGTCCTGGTCGTGTCCGCGGCGAAGAAGGGCGTCAGCTCGACTTCGGGCATGCAGCAGACCGTCGCCACCTCCGACTTGTTCAAGGGACGCATCGCGAATGTCGTGCCGGCTCACATGGACAAGATGGAGGCGGCTATAAAGGACCGAGACTTTGCGAAGTTTGCGGAGGTCACTATGAAGGACTCGAACTCGTTCCACGCGTGCTGCGCGGATACGTACCCGCCTATTTACTACATGAACGACGTGTCGAGGGCCGCTGTTAGGGCTGTGGAGGCGATCAACGCTGCGGCGGGCAAGACCGTAGCTGCGTATACGTTCGATGCAGGCCCGAATGCTGTGGTCTATTACCTGGAGGAGAGCAGTGGACCCGTTGTAGGAACATTCTACAACCTGCTGCAGGGAACTGACGGCTGGAAGGAAGGGGCCAAGGCATACGCCTCGGCAGCCGTGCAGCTTGATGAAGCTTCAGCAAGCATCATCAAGGGCGGCGTGAGCAGGATTATACAGACCGGCGTCGGCGAGGGGCCTATCAAGACGGACCAGCACCTGGCGTAAGTCGACGAGGGAATATGAGACACGAGACTCTTGAGATTAAAGTTCACTTGGGCCTGAAGATCGGAGTTGACGATTGACGTGGATGAGCATTTGATACCAATTTCGAAGGCTGAGCTGCAATGGCTCGCCCTATATTCAGAAACGTAACGAAATCTAGGAACAGATACATACAAAATATGGGTGGAAGCATTCTGAAAATTGATATATAAAACACATTTAATACTATTGAGTACCTACCTAACAATATGTAGTCTTCTTTCCCTAATAACTGCTCCTGCACCCAGGTACTCAAGCATGCCCTACTAGTACGTATGAGATAACATCAATGCCTGGAATGGTTTCTGATCCGCAGAATCTTTAATGAAAATTTCAACAATTATTTACGAGCATGCGACACCATGTTCTAGACTTTTTTTTGTATTTTTAGCACTTCTTCATTTTGAATTTCGTCAATGGTTGGGCTTGAATTCATAGATAAATCTGAGCGCATCTACCCGATAGAAGCCCCTAGCCCACTCAATTGGGGGAGCAAAGTCTCCATAAAAAAAGTTTGAAAGTGACGCGACCGGCGACCCAAGAATTTTAGCCTGCCATGCACCTACTATAAGCCGCTGCTATGCTTTCCGCCCTCATCCACCTATTTTTCTCAATTGCACGAATACCTAACTTAATTCCGCTATAATATACCCGGCGTCAGGATGTCACAGTCGGAACAGTGCCCCGTCGACCACAAGAGCAGGGAGGCGTGGCTGCACCAAGCGCGAGCCGCCGGCGCAGACAGCAGACCTGCCCCGTCGCAATCGCTGCCGCCGTCGCATCCGCCGATACCGAACGCCCAGTCGACCACCGCCGCCGCCGAGAGCTGCCCCGTCGACCATAAAGCGCGCGAAGCGTGGATGCAGCAGACTGCTCGTTCAACGCCTGCTCCTGCACCTGCGCCCTCAACATCACAACCTCCCGCCCCGACATCTTCCTCTACGTCACCGTCGTCATGGACGTCCTACCTCCCACGCCTCCCCTTCTTCGCCAGCGGCAGCGCCCCCCCCTCAACCGCCGCCTCTCCCCCAACGCAACCACCACACAACACGTCCCTCGCCCAAGACAGAGAAGTATCCACGATCCCGCGGTCCTCGAAACCCGGCGACTCGGCGGCCGCCGCCGTGCCCGCGAACACAGAGCAAGAGACGGGCGCGGACCGGGCGTCGGGGAACTGGATCTACCCGTCGGAGAAGATGTTCTTCGAGGCCATGAAGCGCAAGGGCCACGACCCGCAGGCGACCGACATGCGCACGGTAGTGCCCATCCACAACGCCGTCAACGAGCGCGCGTGGGCCGAGATCAAGGCCTGGGAGGAACCATACGTCCGGAAGTCCAGGTGTGTATATCGATCGCATTGGATGCCCATGCTACGATGATACGTGAATAGGGAATACGTTGTGTGCAGATGCTAACGGACATGGAACAGCTGCGACGGGCCGCGCCTGCACTCCTTCTCGGGCCTGAGCACCAGCATGTCGCCCAAGGCCCGCTTCAACACGCTGCTGGGCTACCAGGCGCCCTTCGACCGCCACGACTGGGTCGTCGACCGCTGCGGCAAGGAGGTCGAGTACATCATCGACTTCTATGCCGGCCGGAATAGCACCGGTGCCGGAAAGCTGTCCTTCTACCTCGACGTGCGGCCGAAGCTGAACAGCTGGGAGGGCGTCAAGATGCGGGCTATGCGAGCCGCCGGCCTGGCATAGGTTAGGTGGTTAGGTGGCTTGTGTGGATACTGGTGTATAATACGGACACGTGTGTTTTAAGACGCAGCATAGCACGGCGTACGGTTTTGGTATTAGTTAGCATAGAAGGGTCGCCATCGCCATTCACCAACAGCTATTACACGTCTCGCACATATCTTATTTTGTGATTTTGTTTTATTCCCGACTCATCTCAGGACGGTTATTTGCCCGGAAATCAACGCAAATATGGGGTATCATACACATTCCGACCCATTTTCCTGTCTACCAGTATTTACGCCTTTTATACCCCTAATCGAAGAAAATCGATCCCCTTCCTCCTAACGCCGCAATGTAGGGTTTCCGTATACCGATGAAATGTCGTAGAAAACTCCGGTACCATCTTCGTAGAATGAAAATGCCTCTTAAGATGGAAGCGCTAGTTTCCTTTCTTATCGTTCGCGGTAGATAGCCCTTCGACATGAAGTCCCTGCTTGGCTTCCTTGATCAGAAGGGTACGACCTGTCACGAGAGCATTGGCCTCAACGTCCCAACCAGCAGTCTTAAGACCTAACAAGAAAGCCGATTGAGGTCCGATACCCACACAAGCCTCGACCCAAGCTTTCTGGATATCCTGTGGAGTGGCACGCTCCTTCAAGAAGATCGTCTGTGCGCCTGAGCCGTTCTTAACGATGATGTACCTTTCAGAGCGAAACTTCACACGGTCCGCCGGCTGGATCATACGCAGCTGGGAGAGCTTGCTGGCGTACGAGACATCTGGAACGGCTGGGCCTGAGCGAAGAATCGATTCCTTAGCTGCGACTGCCTTTGGGCGGAGGATGATGTTGCTGCTGAAGTAGTATTGCGCGAGAATAGTCAATCGCTGTCGGTTCAGCGTGCGCATCTCCACGGAGCGGACGGCCTGGTAGTTGGTCCAGAGATGGACGCCAACCAGGACTACCATCCAAGCCCACACAGCCTTCTTGGAATGCACGAGCTGGACGAACAAGCTACCGACCAGCATACCCAAGAGACTGATGACAGTTTCCTGGCTGCCGTCCTTGGCGTTGAGTTCGGCCAAGTTGCCCGTCTTGGCGAAGTGGGCGCTGAGGGATGCCTTGGCGGCCCCGCCGGAGACGCCGCAGAGGGCGCGCAAGATGCCGGCCCCACATAGCGCTAGGATCTTGGGGTACTGCGGAAGTGCAGGGGAGAGGATGTCAAGGAACAGCGCCGAGTCGTTAACAATGTCAGCAAGGAAGCGATAGAACTTGCACTCGGGCTCGATAGCGCGACCGTAGCGGTGTGCGAATAGAATTGTGGCAAGGCGACCGGTGGCCTCCTGCAGCACGGTAAGTAAGACAGCGGCGGTGGCCGAAGAGGCAGAGTCTCCGACGCCGAAGCCTTGGAGCACGGCGCGGGATGAAAGCAAGCCGGCGATGGTACTAGAGAAAGCTTGAAGTGAGTCCTATATTGGACGTTAGTAAATATGCATTTAAATCTTCATGTGGAATTGTAAGTGGAATTGTAACTACGTACGTAAATCTGATAGGGCGTGTAGTCGGGCGTCACAGTGTGCGGGTATCCTGCCGGGAGGAAGACATCCATAGCGGCCTTGCCATAGCTTCGAACGGTCTTCCTGGGCATAATAGCGTTTCCCTCATCGTCGAAAGTGCAGATGGTACCGGATTCATCTACGACCTCGATTAACTTGGGGGGTATCCCATCAGTGCGACGATTTGCCGTAGCGTGTTTGCCATAGAACAATTCCAGCATGGGATCGTAAGGAAGACGGACACCATCACTACTCGCTTGAGACAGGCTGCTGAGATAGGAATCGACGTACGCCTTGTTGTAGACTTGGCCTTTGGCTTGCTCTTCCTTTGGGGAGGCCATCGGGTCAAGATCTTGGCGTGTTTTGACGTACTTTGGCGAGTTGTAGTCAATAAGTTGAAGATTCTGACGGGTTGCACGTTGAGGAAACGTTGAAGAATTGACTTTAAATGTTTGGCGCCGATGAAGTGGTTTGAGAGAGTTTGGAGCAAACGTCCACTAAAAGTTTTCGCACAGTAGTACCTGTACGCCGGGGCAACCCCAAGATTACCCCACTAACTTGGCCACGGTGCACTGAGAAATTGACATCCTTGGGGGGTGCGGGGTGCGGCGCACGGTGCAGATTAATCTACCAGACAGCCAGATGGATGGCGACTTCCTTCTCATAATATACAAACGATACATGAACGCGTCTGTTTCTCAACTCTACGTACTTTTCAATTTATCTCAAAGGGAATTGATTTGAAAATTCATGAACGGTATTACACAAAATCTTTTGATTTGCCTGCCAGTATCCTTCACAAGATTCATCGGTACACTTCGATTATCAGCACAACCGAATCCCATTTCGGGAAACAATAAAGAGGTAAGACAGAAGACGTTTATCAAATCACTCGAAGTAATACTTGTTCAATAACTAAATTATTGTAGTTGTCAGTAAAGGTTCATCAATTGAGATCTCGGTTTCATAAAGTCTGAGGTCTTAGGTATGCGACTCCTACTTAACTCTTTTACTCTGATGAATATCTAACATATTCCCAGCACCAAGAAACGGACACCGAACTCCCAAGTCTCATATCTTTCAGCCCGACAAGAATTTGTCAACAATTCATCATGTCGAACCCCGAGCAACAGGTTTTCCCCTTCTTCAAGCTCCCCCCTGAGCTCAGGTTGATGGTCTACCGCCTCGTCATCCAGAAAGACCATCCGCTCAGAATCAATAGAAAGCGCGGCAGGGACGTCACCGTAAGGGTGGACAAAAATAAACTAGCACAGTTCCAAAGCAAGCCCCGAAGCTCACCTCCGATACGTAACCACACTGCCCTTCTGTACGTGAGCAAGAAGATGTACGCGGAGACGACCCCGGTGCTCTTCGCCAACAGCATCTTGGTCATGAACTTCTACGGCCGCTCGCCTCACGCCCAGCTCAATCGTATCGGTGACCACGTGCGACACATAAACCGGCTGGTCCTGTGGATTGACGAGGACGACCCTACCGTCCGGAGTATCTATAATTCGTGGCAACAACTGCGATCCGCTCTGCGACGCACCCCGGCTATCACCCACATCACGCTGCTCTTCTGCACCACCTGCTGCCATAACTATCTAATCATCCAACTAGCGTACAGCCACACCTACCTCTGCCGTGCCATCATAGACGACGAAAGGGGGGGGAAACGTAAAATGGACTTCACATTCATCAAGAGGCTTGAGCATGCGTTCAACGCCCGTGCAGGTGGTATCAATCAGCAGCTAAACCGAATCGCGTAGTTACTTGGCTTTGGCTTGATCGACTTAACTCGAGGCGATAAGCATGTTGTCGTTTTACTCGAGATGGTTTGTTTTTGCTAGGAAATGAGGCCAACTCTACGATCAGACGATTAGGAGGCTTGGGGACCGTCGCGGCATACATTTCGCCTGGTAATCGACAATACGTGATTGATATACCCCTGCATGCAAGTGGCGTTTATGGAAAGGGGTACTATATTGATCCTGGACTCTCAAACCCGGCGGTTCTGTACATATCATGTCTCGGGCATCCCTCGTACGTGGCGTTCTTGGTCTGATCGAGGTTGGCAGTAGGGGGTGGCATGGATCCTACTAAGAGAGAAAATATCCTTAGGCTTTCTTAGAAAGTGCCGCATTTGCCAGGAGGGGATTCAAAATGGCACGTACATAAAAACATACCTGATACCCAGTCATCTTACTTCGTGCCCTTTTTCAATTCGTGTAAGGCCCGTGTTGAATAGAAACGGATGATGACGAGACATGAGGGCCTTTGGGAGGCAGTTCCGTGTGCATAACAGTTATTCGCTATGAGCACCTAGGTAGTATCAACCCCTATCCTAAGAGCACAAGTCTGAAAGTATGAGGCCTGCGGTATTTTAGCTTATACCTGTTGACACCATCACCGATACCGTAGAGCCTATACCTACATGTAGGTAGGTACCTAGCTAAGGTACTTAAGATTCAATGTGCTAAACTTGGACTTTTCCTATCATAAACTACACATGCCTCCTATTCCAGACCCCCTCATAGAATACAGCTATCTTCGGTCTAACGATTGCACAGGCCGGTGTAAAGTCATCGTCATAGATTTCAAATAAAAACAAATCATAAATATATCTACTCATTGTAACCAAAGGGAATGCGTACAAATATAATATAAGGTGAAAGAAGGGTAGTGAAATGAGATCGACTTACCTGACAAGCGGTATGAGCATGCTGATGACGACGACGATACTGACGATGAAGACAAAGCCGAGGAGGAGCAAGCAAAAAACGGGATCAGTAGCCTCTTTGGGAACCACGTTGTCGCACAAGCTAACGAGCTCCTAGGGAGATGAGATACCATACGTGATCACTATTGAAACAATAATCTTTTCTCTTGTATTGAAATATCTATTCAGTATGGCGTTCGGTCATGCAGAAACTGTATATGTATTCTCAATTGCTTGCCCATTCTACCATACTCAATGCAAATGGTCTAGACTTGCTTCATCAACCCGTAAGCCATATAAACGGAGTACAGTGGGAATGGGTACATGAATGTATCTATAAATGCCCCCGACTTTCAGTTAGTCAAATACCTTGCCAAGGCTTCCGGATATCTCAAATTTAGCCAGTAACCGTCCCTTGCCTCGTCGTTGATGATGTGATGTCTTCGCCTACAAGATGAATCGGCGATCGATTAGGCTTTCCTGCGTCAATATGATCCTCGGGAAATGTATTGCTTCTCTGATCCTGCGATGGTAATCTTTCGAAAATCAGTACCATTGTGTCTTAATGGTAACCGGAAACCCCATCATAGGCCAGAGCGTAGCAACAGAATTCAGGAAAAGGTGACCATGCCGGTGGGAACGTTAAATCATGGCGAGGGATTATCTTTGAGACCTTACTCCAGGGAAGACCTTCGCCGGCCTCTGAGATGTAATGGGTATAGCGACCTTGGTAGGTGAAGACGGAGAGATTGACTGTGAACGCTGAACTAGTGGAGATAATATCAGGTCGGCTCGGCACATAATTAGCAGAGATGGAAGGGCCTTCGCCGTCTAATTATGGACGTTGCCTCTATCCGCCTCTTTCGGTTGAAACATGTGCGTGTATGGGCTTTGGTACTTGTCAAAGGCCACATTGCACTTGCAAGTTCCGTTATTATGAAGTGCCGGCCCCAGCCGTACAGGGACGGAAATATGACTTCGTTCTAAGGCACCACGGGTAGGTGAAGTCCCTGAAAGGATAGTGCGGGCGTCCTTTTGTGGTTGTGGCCTGTAAAGATATGTTAAGACGGAATGTTTCAGACAAGACAGACGTAGTGATCACCCACCAGCTAACTTGCAACATAGTCTGTTTCATCTTTCTAATAGATGTACGCCTGTCACTTCCTAGGTGACAATTCCAGAGACGCCGAGCATATAGCTTGCAGAGGATGATAGAGGCCCCGCTGCGGCGAGACGGGCTATCCGATCGAAACGAGAGTGTGAGATGAGATAAATTGATACGAGGTATAAGTCGTGGTGATCAAACCAATAGAAGGCATCCGCGGAGTAAAGAAAGGGTCATCGTCGAATGCGAATGCTTGGCCTTGATAGACGACACCATCGGATGGGTCGGCGTTATAGAAGTGTCTCCTACAGACTGGCGAGGATTATATTGGATTATACGGCAATGATGATTGATCCCGATGTGAATTTGGGCCTCATTGTGGCCTTGGTTGGGCGGTGGATGGAATTTGGGGATTCCCTCTATTACCCCTATTCCCAGTTGCTTGTGAAAAGTCATTGTTAGAATGACAGCCCCAAAAGCACAACAACAAGCAGTATGACTTACAGCAAATGTCCGCATCTTGTAATCGCAATCCTCGTTATGGTCGCCGTCCATCAAACAGTAGGACTGGTAGAAGGTAGTGCAAGAAAAGGTGTCGCTCCCCCACGTAGCGTGGTAGCTACAAAGTCGGTTCGACCAAAGTACTCTAAAGGGCTAGACTAAGTGCAGCATTCTTGATACTGCACCTGCATTTGTAGTTGCATTTGCTGTTGCGTTTGCTCTCCATGAGAAGATCCGGATCAAGCAGGATCCCAGAGTCAATGCTCCTAGCACCATCGACGATTGAAAGATCTGGCAATCGGACTGAACTCAAGTATTCCTGGAGAATTACCGTCGTCTTTTCTCCCCCTCGCTTCTCGCGCATCTTTACCATGTGGCGTCGTCCCCCCAAGCCCTACGGCAGAGCGTTGGGTACTTGGAATGGCGAATTTTCGATGCCGTCCATGCACTCTGGAGGAAACCTGTCGTCAGCCGCTGCCTACAGAAAAGAAGAGGAGAGAGCTGTGTGGGTAGAGGGAAGGAGTGGCAGCTACCTTGTGCGGATCATCCCAGTGAGCGCAGTACATGGCTGAGCAGCACAATAGGTGGTAAATGGGGACCTTGTGGGCGAAGTGGCGAGAGGTTTTGCCCTTGTTGGCTCTGGTAGTGGTGGTCCTGTTTGCACTCTCGTTCTCGAGACTAAACGACATAAGCCATTGCGTCAAGGCGATTGATTCAAGTAGTCGTTACACTTACCAGTAGTCATTCTACTCACAGCTCTCCTGTTCTTTCCACAATTACCAGTTCGGTTAGGGGTCGTGACTACTGTTTCCAGCTGACTCTCCCCGTTGGAACATGTACGCATACGGGCTTTGGTATTTGTTGAAAGCCACATTACACTCGCTGTTAGGAGTCTAGCCACTTATGCCACTACCTCTTACCAATGAATTCAAAGATCGAAGTTAGGAAGGTCGCAATTATTAGAGACACGACTCCAATGATATAATTCACGGAAGAGGTGGTATTGTTGCCTTCGTATGTTTCTCGTTTCGCGGGTAGGTTCTGTCGTTGGCAATAATGCTTGGTATATATATAGAAATAGGCAAAGGTAGAGTGAAGATCGGTCTGGTTTAATCGTCGGGGGCTAAGGTATGCTATGACTGTTAGACCGGAGGAAAAATCAAGACAGAGGCGCTCTTAGCTTATCTCGAGCTTCTAATCCATAAAATAAATACCAATTTGGTATTCAATGCTCGCCTTTCGGTCATCTTGGATAGTAGGCAGGTAATATTCTTAAGGTCTCGGGAGTCTTCGAGTTTGGAGGGAGGGAGAGGGTCTTAGGCTTTATATTTATCTGCTGTGACTCAGAAACCTACATCCAGCCTCTACCTGTCACCTGTTACCTGCCTGTAACACAGTTACCCCATGTATAATAGTCAGACGCCGAGTCAACTAATCAAGGTTAGGGGCAGGTGAGCGAAAGAGGAAGGGGAAGAGTAAGCGGAAGGTGTACGCGAAGGGGAAGGGAAGAAGAAAGGGTAGGGGCGTGTCTCTTAGCCCGCTTCGGGCCCCTGACCTATTAGATAAGGTCTACTCCTACTTCTTTGCAGTAATGAGCATTTCTTCGGCCAAACTAGCCTGATCTTCAAATGCAACCCATCTCTTGAGACTGCTAATACATGCTGTTCTTATTTTAGACCTCTTAAAATCTGGGATGCTTGGGAGTTGAGATTTATGGAAGAATGAGACAGGAAAAGGGGGAAAAGTGTACTTACTTACTGGATTAAGTCTACGTCATTGTGGTGCATGAAACTGCCGCGTTGCGCTGTCCTAATCTCCAGGCGGAGCGCCTAATTCTCTATTGGCTTGCGTAGGTACTTCTATGGATGAAATTTAAGGAGCAAGCGAAAGGTGAGGCGGGTCTTCCCAACCTAAAGGACTGGGGGCTCCAGAAACTGCCGCATGTAAGTCTCAAGCGCTTCTATGCAGCGGCCAATACATGAGTACCAAACGCGTACTTGCCCCAAGCTGCAGTAGTTTAGATTTTGTGCGGAGCCCTGCCATACCTCTTTGTGAAGCTATCCTTTTTTTTTTTGACTTAGGCACCTACATGTACCTACCTAGGTAGGTAGCATTGAAGGTAAACTTTGCGAGGAGCCGCTGTGATGGTGTGGAGTGAAGGATCGATCTACAAATCTGAGATCTGGATAAGCAGGAAGAATCAGTTTCGTTTTGAGTCTGGCCATTAGGAAAAACTTAGGTAGAGCTTTATTTAGAGCAGGTGCATAGGCGAATCACCAAGAAACGTAGTTGGAAAGACTCCTATCATCTACGTAGTGACTCATGGGTGATGTCAAGGATCTCAATAACATCAGGAAAACTGAAGAATGGTAGCACCGAGTCTATATAGACACGGAATTTGATTACACGGCTGTGCTAGATGCCTGGAAAAGGAACACCGTTGTACTTGGGTAGGTAGGTTCCACATGTAGAGGGCGGTGACCACGATGGGGAAGGGTGTAAAGACCATACGAAAATCTATGATGGACGGTGAGTAAGGATGAGAGTATATGCAAGAATTAACGGATGGACCATGTTCATCCACGTATGGCTTTATTTGTTTAGGTACGATTATCACTATGAGCGTTATTCCAGCGGCCTTATCACCTTTTCTTGGTAGAACATTGTGAACGCGGTGTAAAAGTGTCCACAATCTACTAAACGTACTTAACAACGAGTAAGAACCCATCAAAAATAGTTGATTGCTGTCACGTACTAGATTGATGGTATTATTGAAAAAAAAAATTGTGATCCTACGTGAACTACATGTGTGAACGTTGGTGGTTTGGAATTGCAAACGTGGAAATGTTAGTATCCATTCCTTACGACGTATCTAAGATAACCATTAGTTTAATACAATTGTTTCAAGCCTGACAATAATCCATGTGCTCTAAAAAATAATAGAATAGAAAGACGTGGTAGCTCCAATACTGACATGTATCACTACGTAGATAGATAGGTATCTTAACTCGCGTCATCGTTATGTTTGTACATCAATCTACATCAGCCCAATACAAGGGGGCCTTTCCCATTAATCATGCTATCTATCGAAAGTACCTACTTCTGATATTTCAATTTCAGATTAATAGCTAGAATGAAGCTGTCCTTGGAGGCAGCGCAGTATAGCAGTGATACGTAGGTAGCCATTAGGGGTCGAGCAGATCTGAGAGGCTGACCAATGGTTATTAGCTAGGAACTGCCTTGTTTAACAACAATCCAATCCAGGTCAGTTAGAATCTGGATAATTCCGTGAGGTATCATGACTTCATGGGTATGCAGTGTTGGAGGTTAGGTACCTAAGTATATTTCGAGACCCATATATATTACCTAAGATTTCCAGCTCCACCTGTAGATAGCCTCATATCTAGATTTCTACTCCACCAAGTCCATTAGACAGACCCTTGAGATAATACACAAAATCAACTCTCCGATATCGCCTCAGCTTTTGGAATCAATTGACACAATATTTTTTGTCAATCAAAATGATCTGCGTAGTGTTATCTGAAGAGATTCCCAGATGTGGTACAATTACGTTTGTTCGTGTTTGTTAGCACACATATCACTAGTACCTGTCGCATAAGGCAACTAGGTTTGTCAAGTCACACCATGATTGGCTCACTTTCAAGTTGCTCCCCTGAATCTGGCCAAGAGGAGAAAAGGTAAAAGCTCCAATCATGATTTTGCCGGTTCAGGGGAGTCAAGGTGACTCCAAGAATCCCGGCATTCCGATTTATCTCCGCTGACTTCGTAACTGTCTATCTCATCTACCGACTCTGTGAAACATGATCTTACCGCATGAGGGTGCCGAGGCGGCACTCTCAGGCTATATCAATTTGCTTCACCATCCTACAAGGGGACAGCAAGCCCTTGACTTGGAGGAGCACGTCATCCACTAGCTCATCCTGTCGTAAGATGACAATATGATCTACCGTATCCCCTCTTCTCTACCGACATGGGCGGGCTGGTTCGGAGCCATGTTCTTCGCCCGAGTTTCGGATGCTCTGCAGAAAGCTATGGGCAAGTAGGTTATAATTCCTAGGGTAAACCCCTCACATAAAGTATCGGCTCGTCCTATATGAAGTTTTTGTTGTATTTGGTCGAAAGGTCGTCAAACAGAAACATACCTAGATAGTAAGAATTGCTGCGCAATCAACCAATTCAAAACGACAATGGTCTCTCTACACCCACTAATCGACTCTGGCCTCGTCAAAGGCAATGCCGACCATGCTGGCGGCACTCTTTATTGCAAGTGTGCTAGCAACCCCGTCGAAGTAACTTTGAGCTCCAACATAGCCCACAACCACGCATGCGGGTGTTCTAAGTGCTGGAAGCCTTCTGGGGCACTCTTTAGTGTTGTGGGCGTCATCCCTAAGGACAATCTCTCCGTCACTGCCAACGAGTCCAAGCTCCACATCATCGACCCGAAAGCCGCGATCCAGCGCCATGCATGCACCGACTGTGGCACACACTTGTACGGTCGTATCGAGGTCGAACACCCCTTTAAGGGACTAGATTTCGTTCACCCGGAACTCAGCCCGCAGGAAGGCTGGCAGGAGCCGCAATTTGCAGCATTCGTTAGTAGCATAATTGAGCAGGGGTTTGACCCTGAGAAAATCGGAGAGGTCAGAGACAAGTTGCACAATGTTGGACTCGAGACGTACGACTGTCTTTCACCACCGCTGATGGATCTCATTGCTGCTTACACCGCCAAGAAGTCCGGTGCCCTCAAATGAGCATAATCAGGCTAGGGAAGGAGGAAGTTAGGGTACAATCATATAGATACTATGAAGTTGCCCTTTCCCCTGAAGAGCATGAAAATCTGTTGACGTGAAGTTCAATGTATATACTGAGTGAAACCAGCATGATAGTGGGCAAGTATGGTAAAAAAACGTGGGTGATGCATGTGTATATATAACATGACTCGTATCCGATGGCCATCAAGGTACCCAACAAGGTTGTCACTGACACCTTGATGTCTCATCGGCAGTTCCTTAAACAGGCGAGAAGCTTATTCCATATTAAAAAAAAGATAATTGAATCGATAACACAGATTTACTTGAGTGTACTTACCTCTGCCATTGGCGCAAGTGATCATGCGCATTTGGCGTTGTCACCGATCACACCCGGATCGCGGCATCTAAACATACCGAAAAGACAGGTTGAAGTTTATAGACTGATTTATTTTGTCTGGCCTAACCAGTTGCTTCGCTTCGTTAAAGACGCAAGTTTATGGCGGCTTACCAACGTTTGATTATTTCTGCGAGCTTACGAGTAGCTTCACTCGGTACGTAAGCTTTTCTGTAAGCCGGAACTAGTGCAAGAAATTCACGTCGATCTCTAGGGGAAGCCCGAAAATGGATGAAAGAGAAACTGGTGAGGAAATAGCACCAGTCAATTGGATGGGTACCTGACAATTGACAAATCATTCAGGGGGCCTCGGCAAACTAGCCATTTTTACAGCCACCTCTGACAGCCTTTACCTTGAAAACAATCGTAAATACAAGGTGGGTACGTGTAGCAGACTCATGATATGTTTGAATATGCGCTCTTGGCGATCACTAACAACTAAGGTAATATTTCTCGAGTTGGTTGAATAGTAGCATGAAAGGCATGTTGAAAGATAGATTGGTTATATTCTTACCGCCATGAAGCCCCTGCTAACCTAGTAGATATCAACGTATGTATGAGTCATGAGGAGAAAGACGCAGATAGACAGAACAAGTTGATCTCCTTCGATGGGAGCAAACATCTTGTAGTAGCTAAATAGGATCGGTTGATCAAAGCATAAAGCATTGTGCTTTGTTGCGAAGATATTGTGTGAGGTTCTAGTAACTACTTCAAGCTTTATCTTGTACTTGTGTATTGGATTCCAAGTATTAGCCACACAAATCTAAGAAGACAGTTAATACCTAGGTACCCTAATCTGTGTGTCAATAGAACATTATTTCTACGCTCTTATCAATTCTGGAGATGGCTTATTTCCACACCATGATATGACGTGGCTATCTTTGTGCTTAATCTCTGACGTATGAAGCTTACTTGGACAGTGGCGATGTTGATATTAACTCTGTTGAGCCGCATCAGACGTTATGTCCCGAAAGATAAATTTGGAGGGCTTGGAAGTGATTTCTGGGAGCATGCGGTATAAAAGCTTACTCCGAACGGCTTTTATCACCGAGCGGTCCGATGTAACGGTAGATTCAAGGAGGGGTGCCGGTATTATCTTCTTATTTTTGTGACTGGGCAGAAACGTTGGATCATGTGAAGTCGCACAGCAATATGACGTGATACGCAATTTCGTCTGTCCGCCGTCATTGGGGTTACTGAGCTAGATCCAGAGATTTACGTTAGCCATCTTCCGAAAGCCCTTTTTCATTGTAACATTTTCATTAAATATACCCATAAAATCCTTGTGTATACCCTGCTAACCTACCTAGATATTCTTCTAAGCTAGACACATATGAACGGTCAACAAAGCTAAGCACCTAGGTAATTCCTATTGTAGGACCTATGATTCAGACTGGTTACCTATTAGACATGAAAGTTTAGAAGATGAATGTAGATTGTGACTTAAATTAGTAATAATACGATTAGGAGTTAACGAAATGACAGGAAGTGTGTATAAATGCCGGGGTCCGGTTCTCTGCATAAGGTTGCCGTATCATTGGCCAATCATTGGTAACTCACCTACATAGGTCGCACAATGCCGATGCCGAAGTACCTACCTATTCCGTGCTGTAAGATTACGATGATTGGCTGAAATTGGGACTAGAGGTTGGACTAGTCTAGGTGTAGAATAGGGGTTGGTTGCACAAAAGTTATCATTCGTTGTCTCACACCGCCGATGTTGGACCGGAGTGGAAACTTGAAAAGCTCTGGCTCTCTGGTTTGTGCTTATGTTCCGTCCTACCATATCGACTTGTCTACGGACAGGGAAGGAATTTTATTTGATGTTAAAGGAATGCAAAATGCATTCCTACGTCTTGATACCATGTCTCATGATATAGATATCCCGCATAATATCGCTTGCATTGCCCAGGTATGCACCTAGGTATCATTGAATGGCATGTAAGAATTCAAAGTGAGGTTTATTCACTAGTTAATTTCACAGTGTTTTAATTTTCAGCAGAGGATTGTGGATGGATGAAATAGACCAGTAAAGACAGCAACTAGGTACCAATTGTATGGTCCCTGACCCCCACTTTCATTGACAGGCACAACATATGTCATGATCTCACGTTAGAGTATGTCTGTTTCACAAGGACGTAAGGCTCGAGTTTCACACAAGTCTCATTTTCTGGATATAGGGTCGGTTGTACCAGATCGCCGGACTCATTCGTTAATGTGATTCATTCAGACCTTCGCCGAGTTCATCTGCAAGATCCGGCACAAAATATGGCAAATGCTGGTCTCAATTATCCGCATACTTACTTAAGGCACAGCCTACCCTCCTAAGTATCATGTATATGACCACCCGTATACGGCAACTAGGAAGTCGCTTGTACCATGGCCTCTACTACTCGGAAGTTGCCAAAGCGATGGACAGAAGAGGAAGATTCAGTACTTCATCGCGAGGTTATGAAACACTGTATGGATGCTAAATCCTTATGCTACACATCTCCTACTGACACTGGGTGGTCTCTAGCTGGGGAGGGCTATATCAAAGACTGGAGCCGTATCGCCGATCACCTTCCGGGCCGAAGCAATAAGGATTGTAGGAAGAGATGGGTTAATAACGTTTGTGGAGGTCTGAACAAGGGATCATGGAAAAAAGATGAGGACCAGCGTTTGCTGACAGCAATTAGTGCCCATGGGCAAAGGTACGTCTCTCTATCTATATGTGTTGCTTATCCTAAACAGAAACTAGGTGGACTCGAGTAGCAAGTGAAGTCGCTTCTCGTTCTGCAGACCGTAATTACTTAACCCTCATCCCCGAATGCTCGGAACTAGATGTTAACAAACGGACAGAATGCGCCAAACGATGGCAGCAGAGTCTGGATCCCAAAATCAAGCATGGTAACTGGACCAGTGAAGAGGTACTATGTTACGTGAATCTTATTATGAGCGCTTGTAGCTCTTAGCCTTGTGGTAAAATAGGTACTAATGATTATAATAGGATGCTCGTTTGATTCAGTCGGTCGAGAAGTACGGGCGGCAGTGGGAGATGATTCAGAAGAAGTACTACTCGTCACGGTCAAGGAACGATTTAAAAAATAGGTGCGTATTTTCGGGGCCGCAAACTTGTCTAGGGCAGCAGTTAATCCTAATAGACATACTATTCTGACTAGGAAAGCAAACAATTTGGAGAATGCATGCTCTCCTTCCATGTCTTCTACGTGCGAGAGCGCTGAGTCAGCTTCATCTCCAACGTCACCGGCAGCCATGGACACGATGCTACAAAATTATCCCATTAATGATGACATGGAGTTAGATCATCATTCAGCAAATGACCAATTAGACCTAAGCTTTTTTCTCGATTTTATGCCTGAAGGTGGTGGCTTGGACCAAGCAAGTTCGCACCATACTTCCAATACCTTCGCTCTAACGGATTTGCACGAAGATTCATTTATGCAGCTATCGTCTCACCCAAGCCAGACCAATTCAAAAACTAGCGATGGAATGATGCCATGGATGTTGACTCCGGACCACTTTCAAGGGCCCCAAGATTTGCACCCGCTGTCAATAGGTAGTGGCAACTCTCTCGGGTATACCAATCCTCTGCTCATAGAAGCGAGAGGGGCTGGGACGTCAGGAGAGGCGACTTATCTACAGGAGCAAGTTGGACTCGCTGAAAATCACGAGATTTTTACTTTACCTAGGGACGAGTCTACTGTAGCAGACGAGACGAACCCGACTCATCAAGTTATGAGACTAGACGAGGAGGGCGGCACTACTGCAAGTATTTCTTTACGTATAAGAGACTGTGATAGAGAAACACTGAAGTACCTTCTCGACGTCACTCAGCCGATTAAAGGAAAGGTTAGAATGGAAATAGACATGTAGATAATTTTTAACTACAGCCTGAGATCTTTCAGGGGTTGGGGGTTGGTGAAGCCACCGGGCTCTCAGTGTATCTAAAAGAGGACAAATATCACTAAAGCCTCAGAGAAGAGACATACATACGTCAATGATTGCTATATTTACCATCTACTACCAGCTAGCCCTCGTTCTTTTTCTCACTCTATACTAGGACTAAACTTGAAGGTAACCCCTATTCCCTGAGAAAAAAGGCTCCACAGTGAGTCATGTAGAGGATACAGCATGTAGGTTAGATTCCTAATCTTTTTGACAATTTGGAATCGCCAACCTGACGAACGATTTTATTTTTTTCGGTAATAAAAGACTCTTTTGTGGATACTAGGAAGTTCTGTTAAGAAAGCATATTTGCGATCTAATTGTATTTTAATCGAAAGAGTGATTGGCTTGTTTTCATACCGGCTTCACAAGACCCCCACCACTGAGATAAGCCGTTGTTTTCTGCCCTATGGCGCGTATGGATCTAGAGGAGATTGCTGGACGTCTGGTTGTGCGAAGTCGCTAATGCAACATATATCTTATTAGGAGATGCAGAAATCATGATTACTCGTCATACGGAGATTTCACGTGAAGATCTATCCATTTAAGCACGTATACCTCAAACAGGCTTATCATATGGCCCCTTCACAACATGCAGGATTCGGCTTACCTCTGTTGGTTTATATCTGCTGACCACCCCTTATGCCACGCAACCTCAAACTGTGGTCAGAGTTTGCTGTCAGGAAGGGTTGACTCCACAATTCCAACGTAACTTCCAGTCTCAAATTTGCATGGCTCATGTCCTGTATACCTGTAGATTACTAAGGCGTAGCTCGGCTGGTTTTCTTTCGATTAGATTTACGGCGCACGTTGATATTCAATCACTACTATGGGATAACTGCATAACGCATTACTATTTCGCTGACAATAAAAGGGGCAGGTTATAGCACGACACTACTATCGTAATCATCATAATTTACATTATAGCTGCACACAACATCCGGTGGACCACCCGCGAAGGATTGACTGGAGCCAAAACTCGTCTGTCGGCTTGGTAGGATTCACCTCATAGAAATCGTATCATGAAGTTTCAAACCCGGATCCCAGTCCTGTATTACAAATCCCAGAATAAATGCAAGTGTAATGGTATATTATTACTAATGCATCGTGTAACCTACAAAAACCAGCATATGGTTATCTAATTGCATAATCTAGGTGTGCTCCGTTGTACACCTTTACTCCTCCTAACATTGTCAGTTCGGGAAAGTCGTGACTCGGCCAGAGGACGTTGTCGTCTGTCCGATTTGTGTTGAGAACTTCAAGAGAGTACTAAATGCCCCTATTCGTGCTATCTCAGTGAGCTCCTCCAGCCACTCTATTATACCATTTTTGTGCCGTGAGATAGCATTATGCTACTGTGTATATGATTGCGGAGGTGCTGCGGTTATGGATGCCAGTCGAATTTAGGAGACGAAACAAAGTACATATTTACCTATCTAGGGAGTTCTCGAGACTATATCTTAGACAAAGTGACAATCGCACTCGAATTAACGCCCCCGTGGTCCATTTTTGCCAACAGATAAGGTTTGCGTTGACATACTTCAAGACAGAAAGACGGCGGAAACCTCAGACCATAAGGTATTGTGATGAAAATTTAAGAAGCCAATGCGATGTTAACTGGCCGGCTCTGTCAGAAGTACTGACGTAACTAGAAGCATTCTGTGGGCATCGAAATAAAGACTTGAGGGAGGAGACGCGATGCTCTAGTTAACATGTACTTGAGAACCAGAAATTCAAGAAAGGTCAAGTCAACAGCGTCCATATACATAATTGAATCAATAAAGTTGAAGGTGGAGTGAGGACATTGAAGGTAAGGAATTAGAGAGATTGCTGACATCTTTACTTAACGATGCCCACTGTAGTCCTTTTCTAAAGCCTGAGGACTGGGTTGGTGCGCTGTAGGCATAGGAACTAAGAAAATCTGTACAGTCTCTGACGCAAGGACCGGAGTATGGGTGGTACTGTACGCGACGTGAGGTCGGGTCTCTTACAATGAAAGCAGATGTTAGCATTGTACTGATTCTAGTGCCGATGCAGAGTAGTCTCAGTATCCGACCCAACAACTATCCGAAGGAGATAGAATACAATGTTCATATATCCTTCTAGATAGCTCTTTCCAATTCACATGTCTATAAGATCTACACCTACCTTACGGATCGATTCAAGCTCTTTCAAGAAGATAGTTGTCAACACATAAAAAAGCGCTTCACAATTAGCCTTTGTAGATATACAGTCAACATGGCTAAAGCTATCCCACCATCAACTTGGGAAAATGGATTCAGATCTACCACAACTGGAAACCCATGGCAATGGCCTCCTCCCCTTTGCGAGACAGATCAAGATCCTGGTGCATATATCAGTTCACCATCTAGCTATTTCATCACCTCTTCCCTGCATAATTCGCATGGGATCAATGTCCAGCGCAATTGGCCGACGATATATGATGGAACAAATAGCCCACACGGCCTTCCACCTTGGTTCAAACCTTCCAACGTGGTAGACGTACTCATTTGTGGAGGTAAGATATGGTTTTCTAAATTTCTGGCTCGTCAAGAATTGCTTGTCTAATCTAAAATACTCCAGCTGGCCCAAGCGGTCTCCAATTAGCCATGAGTCTTGCGAGACAAGGTGTCTCCTTTCGTATTATCGGTAAGTCTCAATATCTTGGTCTTGGTCTTGAGATAAGCAGTAACTTGAACCATCACATAGATAAAGCCGACACGTCCCTTAAAATCGGGAGAGCTAATGGGGTGCATCCTCGCTTTCTAGAAACTGCAGGCATGTGGGGAGTAGCACAGGAGATCGCAGAAGAAGGGCCACTTATCGATCGAACTGCCATCTACAAGGACGGTCAGAAACTTCTCTTCAACCAATCACACCAGTCAGATTCTCGATACAAAGGCCTACATATCATAACACAGGCCCAGATAGAAAAGATATACGTTCGGGATCTTCTAAGGCATCGCAGCATTGTAGAGCGAAGTTGTTCGATCGAAGACTATACCTTGGACCACGCTAAATCTCATCCTGTGAAAGCAACCGTTCGAAACGGCCGCACTGGGATATCGGAGGAAATCCAAGCCAAGTTCCTCGTAGGCAGTGACGGGGCTTCTAGCATGATACGCAAACGCCTCGGAATCCCATTTGATGGCGTGAGTACGGGGATTTATTGGGGCATCATGGACTGCATCTTCGAGTCTGACTATCCTCACGCGTGGATTTTCGGGTGAGCTGGAAACCCCCTGGTAACTATGTGCCTCTGTAGGAAACTGACAGCTGGGAACGATAGATGCGTGATCAGTTCCAAGCACGGTGGCTGTGTGGTTGTTCCTAGAGAGAATGGGTATACAAGGTACGAGTTTGATTCACACCCAATGAGCTTTGACTTACAGAGTTGTAGGATCTATACACAACTTGATATATCTGCCACTGGACCAATTAGTGTATCCCGCCAAGTAGCTGATCCCTCGTTCGCCGAGTCTGGCGGGCAGATTGATGTCCATTCCATCACTCCGGGTGAGGTGCTAGAGCAAGCCAACAGGATTTTTGCGCCTTACAAGCTGAAGTTTGCCGCTCCCCTCAGCTGGTTTGCCATTTGGAGAAGTATTAGAGCCGAGCCCGTATGCTGATTGCTAAAGCTAATAACGAGATAGTTTCGGAGCGAGTAGCACGGTCTTTCTCATCTGAGGATATGAGAGTTCATCTCGTTGGTGACTCGGCGTAAGTTTTCTAACTATGTAATTGAAAGAGACTTCACTAACTCCCCTGGCTTCCAAGTCACGTCCACTCCGTGTTAGGAGCCTTTGGCATGAATAACTCGATTCTGGACGCAGCCAACCTCGCTTGGAAGATGGGTCTAGTAGCCCAGAATAAAGCGAAAATAGAGGCTCTGTTGCCCACATACAGCTCAGAACGTCGATCCAGTGCGGTTCGCGTGATCGAGACGTCAGGAAGATATCTGCGCTTCGTGTGTGGATCTAAGATCGCAGTTCCGAATCTGCGAGACCCGGAAAGCATCGTGGAGCATGTAGAGTCGAAGCCTGTCAACGGTGTACACAATACCGATGAATCAGATACCAAGCTAGATATGACACAGGAAGAATCGCTATCATTTATAACGGGGTTCTTGAAGGAAAATGGCCAGTTACTCGTCGGGCTGGATTGCCCGTACGACGAGTCAGTGGTGTCGCCAAGGAGGGGCATTGCAAGCAGCAACCTTCCCTCCCCCGTACATATCAAGCACGGCGTTCGAGCCCCGAACCCACGCATATGTCTCTCGGCTGAAGAGACAGGATATCTTTACGACAAGCTCAGCGGTCCGCCGAGGTTCCATCTAGTTCTTTTCCTGTCCTCCTTCAATGGCCAAGAGGTTCGTCGACAGGCTAGCTGCTTTACTCAAGGCCTAAGCCAGTTCTATACCAGGTTTGGTGGCCCCCAGCGCTTCAACGTAATAGTCGTTGTCAAATGCCTACCGTTTGAGATGGAACAGCGAAAACAGTCTCTAGACCTAGAGCCACTTTGGCAGATAGCGACGATGATCTATGATGACAGGGCACCCGACGAGGATGCCCACACCACGTACGGTATTAACCACTACACAGGCGGGGTTGCGGTGATCCGACCAGATCTATGGGTGGGCATGACGGCATATCCATGCGAGACAGAAAAGATTACGTCTTACTTTGGGAGATTTCTAATTCCAGAGCAACCAGCGAACCACCAACGGGACAAGGCTGTAAAAGCTGGTATTATCGAGGAGTTTTGACACAATGCAGACTTTGGAAGCATGAAAAGGAACTATGTTGTGGCACGAAGGGCCGTATTTACGAGCTATCTGCCACAGGAAGGTCAGGGGTCCATATACACAAGCCTCCTTTGTACTTACATTTACTTAGATTTCAAGCCATAAGCAAGGAGCAGATTTATGTAGCTTGCTATGGTACCTAAATGCAGTTATCCTACTATATCCCTCATTATATGCTCCGGTTGATTTTAAATTCAAGGCCTTTGCACGATGTTCGTGAGCTTTCCCTTCGATAGGCAGAGGCAACAAAGTACAACTTAATCCACTAACCACAAGGAAGTGCTTGAGAGGGCAAATGATATTTTTATAAACAAGCGGTCCATAATACAAAAGAATTCGACTGGTCTACTTCCAAGAATTGGGCCTTAGTAACTTATATTTCTGATGTTACATACTTCTACGATAAATGACGGTCAGCGTGGGAAATAGGCATCCACATACCTCCAAATCTATATGTAGCTTACCTACGTACGGTACTTAACTAGGCGCCTAAGGTAGGCACTTAAAATAGTACAGTGTTTTCACCACTTAGCTCTACTTTACCTACCATGGAGCCTCTACGGATCCATTTCCTGTATGCCCCCTTGGCCGTCTGCTTAGGTGCGAGTTTTGTCTTCTGCTCGCTCTCAACTTCAACCTGTCGCTTGGCACTCTTCAACTTACCGATACGAATCTCTCTCCCCTCCCATACTAGAACATTCCAACATACTATACACAGGCCCGGACGGTATCTTTTGATCCCATCAACTTTCTGTCTGATGCGGTGGCCATCGCGGTAAGCATGTCCGCACTCGTAGGTTTCAATCAGTTCACGATTCTTGTTCGTGTCCATTTTCGCCGCGGACTTTAGCTTTGCGCACCTCTCGGCGTTGAGATGTGTACAGTCAAGCCGGTGTTGGAATTCGCACTCGTTGCATTGCTCTGTCGATCCTGAAGCTTCCCTCTCACTTTGCAGCTGGAAGTATAGCAGCGTTTTTTGATACGAATCGTTATCTTGATCCATGGTAATCGGCTACTGTGGTATTAATCGACTAGAGCGATGCGGTTTTTGGCTTTTTACTTTTGATTGGGTGCGGATAGCTTCAGGTCCAAAACTTATAGGAAAGAATTTCTCTGGGGGAAGGGGAGGGGGATGTCTTTATAAGTACCCCCTGGGTAAGTCAATGCGATTGTTCAAATTGCTGAATGTCCTTGTTTTCCACTAAAAGAGCCTTTGTCTCTCTACTACTATGCTAACAAGTAATTTTCTCTAAACGACATGAGAGTACGATACAGAAACCCAAGTGAGTACAAAGACGTACAGATTCTCTGTTTCCCTTGGTGTTGTTCTAACGTGGCTTGAGTTTTTACCAACGATACTGCCTATGCAGCTCATATTGCAGGATTCCCTGACTTCTATTTGTGATCAGTTTTGGTTCAAGTACTGTAGATAAAGCAAGTTAGTCGGCATCTGCGACTGAGCGTTGGAGAAGAACGAGATTTTGCAAGCATTAGAATTTAACTATGTCGGCGATCATCTGACCTATCTAATAAGAATAGAATTTGGTTGCACTATCAACCAGAATGGGTTTATCTAAAGATAACCTGGGAATATGTTCGCTACATCCCGAAATATACATGGTACTTATCTTTGCTAAAATGTTAGCCCTATCTATCTACCTATAAGTCCTTTAGCCACCCCTGACCTTCCGTATTAGGCCATCGCCGCGTCGAACTACCCGCACTTCTCCGCAGTCACTGACCTAGGTGGAGAGTCCATATAAAAGCGGTCTCCGAAGTAGTTACATTGAATTCTCTCCAAATCTGCTTGTTATTAATGAGTGAACATAAGGCAATTCCCAAGGTGAATCAAGATGACTAGGCGCACGATCCAGCAACGGCCCGAGCCGCTCCCGGGGCGCGTGTTCTCCACCGGGTTTGGCATCGCGATTAGACCCCGACAGGATGATGACAGCGCGTTTGTACCTGAGGATGCAAGAGCGCACACTAGGAGGCGTGACTTCACGGTCATTACTACAGGCCTTTTGATTCCTGGCGACGGGGAACCTGTCGAGGATGCTGCACTTGTGATCGAGAACAAGATCATTGTGTGGGTCGGCGCGCAATTGAACATACCATCCGAGTACACCGACGTGCCGCATAAATCCTACTCGGTGCCGTATCTAATGCCCGGCCTCTGGGACTGCCACGTACATTTCGGAGGGGACAGCGATTCAGACAGCAGCGACAGCTTCCTCGCCTTCATCAGCGAGCACCCCGCAGCAGCCGGGGCCCGTCTCACCAAGGGCTGCTGGGAGGCCATCCAACGAGGATATACTTCGCTACGCGACGTGGCCGGCTATGGATGCGAAGTCGCGCGTGCTATTGAAGATGGCACAATCGTTGGTCCTAATGTTTATAGCGCAGGGGCGTGTCTAAGCCAGACGGCAGGGCATGGAGACGTCTTCTCTCTGCCAGCCGGAGATGTGCTGTTGAATCTTGGGGTGTCCTCTGTTTCCGCGGGTCATTTCGGCACTGGTAGCAGCATGCTAGTCGACGGCGTCGATGAATGTCGCCGAGCGGTGCGTCTGCAGATTCGACGAGGCGCGAAATGCATCAAGGTACTAGCATCTGGCGGTGTCATGTCTCGCGACGACAACCCCCTATATGCTCAGTTCAGCCCCGAAGAGTTGCGGTGCATCGTCCAAGAAGCGACGCGGCAGAATCGAGCGGTGGCCGCCCACGTCCACGGCAAGCCGGGAATCATGGCGGCGGTCGAGGCTGGCGTGACAACCGTGGAGCATGTGTCTTTCGCGGACCAGGAGTGCGTTGACCTGATTAAGGAGAAAGGCACCGTGTGGATCGCCACGCGCACCATCGTTGATTTGCTGCTGCAATCGGGTGGTAAGGGCTTGTCGCGGCAGCAGTGGGAGAAGGCACAGCTATGCGGCAAGAACCACTTGGCTGCGTACAAGTTAGCGATCGACGCAGGTATCCCAATCGCGTTAGGGACCGATACGGCGCCGGGCTTCAATATGGCGATGGAGCTGGATTATGCTGTTCAGGCTGGTTTGAGCAATCTAGAAGCCATCAAGGCGGCTACGGCCAATGGACCATTGAGCGTAGGAGGACAAGCCCCCAAGACTGGCCAACTCAAGGTTGGATACGAGGCCGATGTTCTTGGGTTGACTAAGAATCCAGTCGACGATGTGAAAGTTTTACAAGAGAAGATGACCATCGGGTGGGTGTGGAAGGGTGGGAAAATCTTCAAGGGGCCGGGAGTTGGCCCATGGGGAGAAGAATCATAATAGGAAGCTTTAATTAGGGGTTAACTACCTAAATTTCCTGTCTAGCTTCCAGCCGCTGTTAATGTACAGGTACATTTATGACCAGTTTCTCATCAAGTAAGGTGTGGAAGCCTTTCAGTTGTGTAACCCACCCCCTTCCCTTCCCCATCCCACCGTGTACTACCTTTCTTGGGAGAGGATGGTATTGTGAATGTGTGTCCGGATGGGTGTGATGCTATCATGATTGATAGGTTCCATGAGAGCTAAACTTATGACATGTATATCATAGTAACTAGAAAATCATTGGCTGGACGGTCTCGACTGCTGGGACACAGGTGACGAGTCCCTCGATGGCTCAGTGGTAAAGACGTCCGGTCAGTAAAACTGTTCTAGTACATGCCATACTTTTCAAGCATCTCGTGCTGATTATGCTGAACACTGCTGAAAGGTCAAGTTCAGATGTTCGACTTATTTTTCCAACATCTACCGGTTGATGTGCCCATATAATGGACGGCATCACATTCTCTACGCTTCAAAAGAAGTAAGAGGACTTCACTATGTCAAGTTTCAATATCGGCTACAGGTGAGCTACCCCTTTCCCACGACCCACTGTCGAATGCGGAGCTTCTTCTCCTACGAAGGCTTCAGGGGTTGGATTTGAAGAGACTAACCTTGGTAAACTTCTGCAGGAAAAGTAGGCTAGTAAATCTGCAGCTACGATCGCACGAAGGTCCCCTAGTATTAAAGCCATCCCAATCTGTTCTGGAGTGGTGGCTACAGGCCTAATCTATAGCATTCGACGATGAGCAGAGCGTTTATATACAGCACCGACTTTTAAGGGGGCAGCAGCGCTGCGTACGAGAAGGGTCCCCTGAGCCAGCTGTAGATGGCAGCAGGTGCGAAGAGGGACTGGTGAATGAAATATACTACATACATGTCGGCCGGAGTACCGAGCAAGGACGAAGACCGAGGAGCTAGCGCGTGAGGCTATGATTATACACTGAAGTTATTTTACATGGTAGCAAAGATGTTTTAGTCCCACGCCTCATCGAATGAACTATACATATACTCTATGGTTGTATTGATGATATTCAACATGAGCTTGATCGGTCCTAGTTGTTCGCAAACCCGCTTAGACACCCTCAAAAGAGATGGCTCATTCGGACGAAGGCTCCCATTGCTGGCTAGGGTAGTAAATAGGTGCCCGAGGCTGATTAAAACACCGTTTTGAAATGTGATTCCTCTAGTTTAGGACCTTTCGTCCGAAATTACTAGCAAAATCTCGGCAGTTCTAAATAAGTGTCCGTTTAAGCCGCAACTAGTGTAATGGGCCAGCCGCGCCATGCCAAATGTTGACTCTCTAGTCGATTGCTCTTATGTGTCGACTAATTCGACTCTCAGACTCAAAATACTCAGCCAAAGGTACTAAACATCATATCATTCTACGAGGTACGGCAAGAGCATAAGTACTCGAGCAGTCTTGTAAAGTTATCGCTAAGTTCTTCTGTTTCCATATGGAATTTGGCCTCTTCTGAAGAATTCTTAACTATAACTATGAAGGCTATGATCTTTTTGAAGGATCAGATATTTCACGCTCTATCTTTGCAGATGAAGATGCGTTGAGCTAAGTGTCCCCGGCAAAATCACAACTAGACCGTTATTGGTTGAAAGCATGTCCCAAGATCATTATGGTGTAGTAATGCATATACTTCACTACCAGTTACCTAGCAGGCTTAAATATTCCGTCAATTTCTTCGGCCCCTTTACTAGATCAGGGTCTGAAAGGGGTTTCTGCATCTTTAAGGCATGCCAGTCTCATGAGGATATTGTCGATTTCCCTGCACATTCTCTTCCGGCGAGCTTTGATGTTCTGTTTCTTTAGATTTTCCGGCGTTGCCGAAGCAGCATAGCCACTGGGATGTGAGGCCTGTCCAGCAAATTTTGCGAAGGGAGGTTTCAAGCATCGGTGTACGCAATCATAGCTTCAGAAAAAAAAATTGTACCAGTCTCGCTGAAAGCGCATAATTACGAGAGAAGAATCTTACCAATAGGGGTTATACCCTTGCTCGAACTTAGTAAGACAGCAGGACAGCCTTACCTGATTCCGCTTTAATATGGTGACATCGGGTATTCAGGGGTTCGAATTCGGCGTCACGAACCATTTCGGGAATGACATCATTCCTTTAACCCGCCTGGAAAGAGAAATAAGTGTTTCGTGCAGTTAACAATAGCAGTAAAATCGAAAACTCAATATTGTGACGCTACAGTAAAAGCCAGAGTAAATAAAATTATACAAATGTTGTTATCGTCTAGTTGTCACCCTTTTGAGGGTCTGTCAGGAGGATCATTGAAAATTCCACCAATCGAGAACCAACAAGTCCCATGAAGTCGACAGGCTGGTCGAAGTCGGTGAATGTGTGATATTGGAGTTCATACAAGATCGTCGACAACAAATACTCAGCGCCCCCCGCGAAGCCTCTATATTACCCACGTGCGGACCAATGCAAGCCTCCCGTGTTTGCAGGGCTGCCAAGTTATTTTAGGCCCCCATTTTAAACCTCCAGGAACCAGTTGTGATCGGCCCACTAGGCGGTTTGATAATCGCTAACATGGCTCTTTTCTGTCTTTGGATCAACATCAAGCGAAAACAGCTGAAGTGGATGTGTTCTTTGAGTTAATGGTCTTCTGTGTTCGTTCCGCTGTAATGTACTATGTAACGGGCTATGGTTTTCGAGCATCCATATCGTGAAATTTGGAGACATCAATAGTGATTGAAGACATTGACTGCTACACTGCTGCTAGTAATTCATCCTCCGAAGCCTGATAATCAACCGTGCCGTCGACATGATGTATGTTATTGGCACAATGATGACCAACAATGGACTGTTAGGCATGGTGGCAGGTAGGTAACATTGTGATCGACTCTTCTACCACGGTTGCTTCATGCGGGGGCTACGGCACCCTGGCTAGCACCCGCGCCGTTGGATTGCTACGCACGGTGATAGATCCACTTTCTATTCGGTCAGTTCGGTATGGCAGAACACTGCGGCTTCAAAGCTTGTCAATGAAACACTGCAACTCTCGCGCTAAACCATCCGCTTGGAATGCATTCAGTCGTGTGCAACCCATGTTCGCCAAGACCCTGTCACTGGCGAATGAGATGAAGTGTGGGAAATGCCCATCACTATTCCAGTCCCTGACCCAGTGACGACATCGGAAGGGATTATGGACTCACCAGAGTGGGCGATGGAAGAATCCAACATGACCGAGATGAGCAAAACTCAGGGGGTCAGTTTGGTGGTTCTGGTAGCCTCGTGAGGTATATATCTACCATCGCCAGACAACCTCGTCGGGAGTTCTTTCTTTTCCTTCCTCATCACAACAACGATCAGCTTACAGTGTCTCTCACTTAGTCGCTCTCTACTTTCCAACTTAGTCACTCCTTGATATCTTAGGCTCTTCAGCTTTTCAACGCTTACCGTAAATAATCAGCTCCCGCTATCACCATACCAATCAGCCACAATGCGTTTCACCAGCTTCTTCACTGCTGCTCTCTCCATGGGCTCTGCCCTCGCCGCCCCGGCCACCCACCAGTCCCATGCTCGTGCCATCGAGATCCTCGGCACTGCCACTTCCACTGTCAGCAGCGTCAAGTCCAACGTTGAGGGTGAACTCCAGACCATCAATAAGCTGGTCGTCGCCGTCAACGTCAACACCACCAGCCTGGTCCCCCAGCTTGAGCACTCGCTCCTTACTATTGTCAGCGAGGTCAACAAGATCGTCGGCTCTGTCCTCCCCATCGTCACCGAGGGTGTTCCCCAGCTCACCCAGGGTGAGCTGAAGAACCTCCCCGGCCTGCTCAACAACGTCCTGTCCATCGCCAACGGCCTCGAGGCGACTGCCACCAAGATTGTCAACGGTGTTGCTGCTGATGTCCTGACGGCCGTCAAGCCCGAGCTTCAGCTCGTCCTGTCTACCGTCCAGCCCATTGCCAAGCCCATCGTCAGTCTCGCCCTTGGCGCCGTCGGCAGCGCTACTGGCCCCGTTGTCCAGGAGGTCAACGGCCTCGTCGGTAACCTTGAGAAGGTTCTCGGTGGAATCCTCGCCCCTCTTGGCGGTGTTGTTGGCAAGGTCCTATAAATGCCTTCATAATATTTGCATCCCGTGTACGGTAACTAGTACCTGCATTGGCGGAGTTTGGAAAGCATTTATGGACAAGTTAGTGCATGCTCATGATTAGATGCTTGGATACCTTTTAGCATTTGTAAATACAGTGGGCGCAAGCCGGATTCAATCAATCGGTTCTCCGCCTATTTCTTGAATAATTTGGTGTTTTGTCCTGCGTAGTTAAGAAACCTGCATCCCAGACTTGTAATTCGAATATAAGCTAACGGAAGATAGCGATTTGTTTGGTGAGTTGTGAAATAGTTTGGTGTTTTGTTGAATCTCTGCTTTTTGTTTTGTTTTGTTTTGTGTAGGTGTTTGAAATTTAGAATTGGCGAGTGAAGGATAAGGAAAGTACGCCTAGAGCTCCCCTAATCGTCACTGCCTAAGTACCTGTATGTTCAGCTAATTTGGCGGTTTTCATGCGACCTCGTCCGCCGTCCGCCGTCCAATTGCCTTACCAATTCCCAGGTTTACTTGGAGTAAAGCCCCCTACGTAATTCTTTCAGAACCAGAGGAATAATCTTTTCGTAAGATTTTCCAATCTTCCTAATTCATCAACACATTGTCGTGCAAATGATAAACTGTTGACCATGGCATCTCTCTTCGGTTTGGCGCGCCGAAATTGGCTGATGTTCAATCCTCCCGAAGCATCCAAGTCCACTGCGCCGCTTCGATTCGGAATCCTGGGCGCTGCAGATATTGGGTGAGTTGAAGTTATTCATTGTCCGATTTTATCTCAGCAACCTTAGGTTCAAAGCCAGAGTAAATCAGCTAACCATGAATCCAGACCACCAGCTCTCATTCTCCCAGCAAAGACTCACCCAGATGTCGTGGTTCAGACTGTAGCTGCTCGCGATCCAAAGAAGGCGAAAGACTATGCAAAGAAGCACGGCATTCCCCAAGTAGCGCAGACGTATCAAGGTAATAAATTGACAATAGTCGTCAATTCTTACTAGCTTAGGTGCATACAGTTAGCTAACATATGCTCCCATCTCAAGAGATACTCGACAGCCCTGACATTGATTGTGTCTACATTCCTCTGCCGAATGGACTACACTACGAGTGGGCTCTTCGCGCCCTCAAAGCTGGCAAGCACGTGCTGTTAGAGAAGCCATCGGTGAACAACACAACAGAAGCCGAGTGCCTCTTCAACAATCCGCTTCTACAAGGTCCCAAGGCTCCCATTCTTCTCGAAGCGGCGCATTACATCTTCCATCCGGCCTGGACCGTGTTCATGTCCTATGTCACGCCTGCTGAAGTCGCCAGCGCCAAGGCCGTACTGTGGGTCCCGAAATGGATGTTTGCCGCCGATAATATTCGATTCCGCTATGATCTTGGCGGCGGCGCGCTCATGGACCTTGGCGCTTACGCGACGAGCGCTCTGGCCAGTATCTTCGGCACCATAGCAGAGGAATGCGAGGAGTGCATCACGCAGTCGGGGTCTTACGACGAAAGATGCGATCGTCTATTCAAAGCGCGATTTCGATTTCCGGGCGGTGGGCACGGTGAGATGGAAGGCGATCTAAAAGCGCCGCTCAATCGCCTATTGCCCGACATCCACGTGGTGCACAAGCCCATCGTGGTATCCAGCGCAGACGCCGGTATCGACATACCCGAAGGACAGGAGGTTGTGCGAATCCGCAAGGTCAAGTTCGCAGTATTTATTCAGCCATCCGCCTTCCATTCCATCCAGGTTGACGACGAGTTCGTGCTACGAAAGATTGGCGATACGTCCAAACCCGTCAAGGAATGGACGAACAATAAGACGATCAAGGCTTACACATTTCGCGAGACTGGCATCGATCAGCCGGGAGAAGCTTATTGGCCGACTTACCGATACCAGCTAGAGGCGTTCGTGAACAAGGTCCGCGGGCGCGAAGTGCGACAGTGGGTGGACGGGGCTGACTCGGTCAATACCATGAAGATGATCGATATGGCCTACACGGCCTCGAAGTTGCCATTGCGACCTACGAGCAAGTATGCAGTGATAGACGAGTAGCTTATGGCAAGCCTGGAAGAATGCCGGGAATTGCTTTACTCGTAGGGGCCTTGTGTGCTACATAAGGCATCGAGATGAGATACCCGTTTGCGATGATTCATAACCCCTGTTCACTTAGTACCAAATTGAGAACTCCTGTTTCTCGTTTCTCGTTTACTCCAGTGAAATTATTTTAGGTGCCCACCCTGCATGCGCTTATTCATCCAATTGTCACCAGTGTCAGCCATAATTAAACCGAAGATATTCTCGTCAGTTTCGTGGTGTCGAGTAATAACCGCAGCTTGACCAAAAATCTGATGCTATCGCCCAATTACGTCATAAAAGATAAAAGACCGTATAAGCACTAAAATATGTGCGCTGTAAATAGTAAGTAGGCACCTAGGTAATTATATTGCTACCCGAGAGAGCTGGAAATACCATCGCAATTTATAACTTCAGCTGGTGCCTGGGCGCTAACGTGTTTTGGGCATGATCTATGCTCTCAGCTGCGAACACCGTATAACACACATCGTCAAATCCCACGGACGGCATTCTCAGATCCTATTCTCCGTAAAGCAAGATTTAATAGAGTAGCCTTATTCCTTCTTCGTAAATTTTGTTGCAGAGCCTCCGCATACGTTTGTATCGAGAAGTCATGAAGTCGTCTACGAAGGACGATCGACATGATGTAGCGAAAGGACTGGGTAGGATAGAAAGCATCGCGAATATGTCATATCCGCCTCATCAGTGTGTATATAGATCACTGAAGTGTTTCCTCCTACAACAGAAAATAATCATCATCAAATCCCCCAGCTCTTAGAACACATCAACAAATATCTACCTATCCTCATTATACTTGCTTCCCACGAAGCTTCACCCCGCCATTATAACACTGTTTAGAGATACCATAAGATGCAACTCACCAATTTCCTCTCTAGCGTCCTCGCACTAGGGGCCTTAACACCGCTCGCCTCCGCCAGCTGCTACAGCGGTGGCGATAAATGGGGCGACGCAAAAGATCAAGTCCTGAAAGTGATAGAAAACGTGTGCCAAGCAGACCTCAACTCAAACGATATCCGGCGCCCGTACACGTGGGGGAACCACCCGGAGGCAAAAACGGGCAAGGCCAAGTTCAGCGTCGGGAACCGCTGTGTTACATTGCAAGTCGACTACATCTGGGACCCGCACACGGACGACATTTCGAAGATCATTTTCATGGACACCGGCCTCGAAAGCGGCACCATTCCCAGGGCCGAGTGCAAGGACGGCCTGAAGAAGGAGGTCAACGGCTGCGAGCACGGCGGCGAGTCCAGCTATACCCACTGGAAGTATAAGTGAGTTGATTCGACTATGACCCTTATTAGTCGTCGAAATGCCGCTAACATTATTCCAAAGGGCTGATATTCAAGCTAATTGTAACTGAGTATATTTGCTTGGCTGAGTTTGGGAGAGAAGTCGGCGTAAACAAACAAGACTTTGGCCTGCTATCTATGTTGCCATGATGGGGCGGTTGTATATACGCAATGGAGTTTTCTGGATACAACGAAAGCTATCTCTCGGTGCATTCTCGATATAACGCTCGTATTTCGTAACTTCCCTTGGAAATCATAATCTCTGTCGGGCCAGAAGTAGGAGCGCGCTGTCGTACCGAGCGACCCAGTCTCTACCAATGCCGGGGATCGCATGCTTTCTTCCAGCGAGACGGTCGCGAAGTTGGAGTTCCGTGAAGATACGCGCTCGCAGATTCTTCGAGTTTCGCGAGTTTTCTTCCAGATCTTGGGCACCTGCGAGGAAGCTATGGACAATATCGATGTGGATGCGAGTCAACTCGGCGTTACTCATGCCCAAGTCTTATGATGATGGCGGGCCTTTTAGGAGTCCAGTGGCCGAATCCACAAGGGACTGGGGGTCTATCAGAGTTTCAGGGGCTTCATAGCTAGAAAAAAGGAGACTCGTGTATACGGACCCCGGGACCTGCCCGTAGCCGCTAGCTCATAGATAGGGTCCTCCGTGCTACAATATAGTTCCTTCTCGTGCTTCCCAGGTCTGCATAGTGACAGAGCCGAGCGATTTTCGGTTGCGGTTGATGGACCGAGGTGGTGCCATCGTATCGAAGTCGCTATGCTCCTCGTAAGGGGCAACATAGCTAGACAAATTCTTGATAGCCTTTTGGTGCTTGTTTCTTCTTCTAGGCAAATTTGGACTATCTAGCGTAGCGAATTAGTTTGTTAGTTAGAGTTCGTGTTGTGTATGATAGTTGTGTACGAGGACAATGGGGTATCACGATAACTTGCACCTGCTATCACTACTACTACTACTACTACCATCTTAAGGAACTTGTTAAGTATTGTGCTAGCGATATTCAAGGTTGACAAGTCGATACTGGCATAGGCTCGCTAACATAGGGGAAGTAGGATATCATAAAGAGGCGGAAGATACGGCACAAAACTTGAGTAAACCGCTGCTGACCAACAAAAAATCGATACGTACCTCTACTTCCTGGCATCCTTACAGTGCGATACAAGATGCACCCGCCGCTAGCGCATTTACAGGGGATATGGATCAGTACATCACATGCAGCCCACACGTAGCTAGACGAAAAAAACACGTCAAAGCGCCTGGCGATGTACTCTCTAGGCGAAACTAAGGCGGAATGTACAAGGCCCTGTTTGTTCTTGGTTTCAAGGCTTAGTACAAGAGTGCTTATTCATGTTCAACCCTGGTTAGCGCCGGGTAGCAGGCTGTATCATGCCAGGAAGCCATATGTATCTTGATTAATGTTGACGATACAACGAGGCCAGCTCCCAGTAACGAGTGTATGGTGCCTTGGAGTATTGGTTCCCTTGGAATAAGGAAAAGGGGCAATATTGGGGGTTTGAATCTCTTAGGCACCCGCTGCATTTGTTCGAGCTTTCTCTTCTTTTTTCTCTTTCTATAACCAATGTATCATGCCATAATAACGCACTTGCCTGTTCTGCAAACATGATGATCGCCTAAAAGTCGAGGTGGTACTCGATTTGCCTGATGTAGGTACATATGATGCTATGGAGAACTGGTTTGACTCACTGGAGAGGAGGTGCTCCATCCGCCTAATGTACGTGCTCTTTCTGATTGGGTCTTCCTCCTAAGCACAGCGCCCCCCAGACAGGTTTTAAAACACATATACTTAGATTAATGACATGCTATCATACAGCAGCACAGCTCATTCACGCATAAGGGTGTCTTGGTGTAGCGGTCTAACACACTCCCTCCGTTGGTAAGTGGTTGGGAGAGATCGGAGGTTCGAATCCTCCATGCGCCTCTTTTTACTACGACTTTACCATGATGCTTTTTACGGCTTTATCTGGACGCTTTTTCATGGAATTCAACCATGAATCCAAATAGACATATGTAATTCACGCAACTCTACTTTTAGTAGAGCAAATTACAAGTTGCAGTTGATGGAGTCTTTGAAGTAGTGGTTTAACTTGCCCACTTTGAGAAAACTCGTTTAGAAAATTACGTGCTTTCAGGCTAAACACCGACCCTGACGTCTGCTTCTTTATTAAATTCTAGATTTCACTTCAATACAATTTCACTTCAATACCTGTCCTGCTTAGACTAATACAGAGCTTTAGTATGTGAATACCTAGTTTACCACCGTGGATATATAACTAATTGATTGTGTAAGAAAAGTATAGAGTTGTTAGAATTCTAATAATCTTGGAAACTCCAGCTTTTAGACAAGACACCATGAAAAGCATGTATACACTTCAGGACAATTTAAATTAAGCGGACTTGACTGGAATATGTTGTTTCATTTTTAGTCCCTCGAGGTCGTAGCACCAGACGGACGTGGCTTCGAAAGCCAATTGGCAGTTCCTTAACGAATTAATGATAACTTGTGTTGGAACTAAAACACAAATTTTGGAAAGACATACCTGGGTGATTATTTGTTGTGACTTTGTGAATATACTCAAATTTAGGGAGAGTGGCTGTCTTGCAAGAGAATTAGGGGGGAAGTCGGCAAAGAGGTCGGCAGGTGGCAAATAGGTGATGGAGGTGAGTGACAGCCGACAGATGCTACCTCGGGATTGTATAAAAGTTTTCACATGTTCTCGGGGTATTTGGTGGTAAATCGTGCTAATTCTTTCAGCGCCGCACGGTCCCGTGTACCTCTCGCTCATTGGTTGGAACTTTTCATCTCGGATTGAACATTTCTCCGACATGGGGAAGGTGCCGACGTGACGCCCGGTAGGTACAGGTACCCGACTCTTGCGAAGGAAGACGTTAGCTTGGACCTTATCGCACCTAAATCTCTCTCCCTTCTTTACGCAACTTTATTCGCCTGACGGTTTCCGCTACACTCACTGCCCTACGAGTATCTAGTCAGTGCGGAAAACATTGCAACAATCTCATCAATTCACTAGTATACACTAGGCCGGGACCGCCGCCAGTCCAGGAACTCTCCATCATCTCCCGACGCGCCGCAACGATCCAACCAACCTTCATAGCACGAGACTGGATCGCCAGTCTTCGCTACAACGTTCCCCAATACAAATTACAATTTGTGTCCGAATCCTACACTTAGGAACCCTTGGAAGACTCAGCTGAGGAGCAAGCTTAGATCTAAACCACCGCCGCCCTGGGTTTCGCATCACTAGATCCATCCGTAACCTCTTCCGAAAGCCACGCCGATACCCCCACAGAAGGCTAATACTGTTGCGACCTGCTTGACGAAAAGCCAGGACGTTCGCGCCACATATATTCACTCCGAGACAATGAGTCCCCCCCGCCCCGCCGTCCCGAAACCGGGACCGGCGAACCTAACTCCCGGAGCGGGATTAGATGAATGGCTCGAGCAAGCCAAGCAGTGCCGATACCTGCCGGAACCAGTGATGAAGGAACTCTGTGAGATGGTTAAGGAAGTTCTCATGGAAGGTATGTTTAATATCTATAATATCTATAATATCTACAGGAAGTCCACCTAACTTTTTTTCCCCTGTAGAATCCAACATCCAGCCGGTGGTTACTCCAGTCACCATCTGTGGCGACATTCACGGCCAATTCTACGATCTCCTCGAGCTTTTCCGTGTCAGCGGCGGTATGCCGGGCCAGCCTGCCACCGAACCCCCCGCAACCTCGACTTCCGTGATAACATCCGCCGACATTGAGCCGCCGACCGAGATTACCAATCCCAAACTTAAGAAGAAGATAAAGAAGTCCAAGACTGCTTCTGGGGATGTCCCGGGTCTGCCCAGTGAGGAGTCACTCAATGTGGAAGAGGAGGAGGAGGAAGGCAACGAGTCAACAGGTCTTTCTCAGCGGAATTCTTCGGATAGTTCTGCGCCTGTCAACAACGCCGATACTCGATTCGTATTCTTGGGAGATTTTGTCGACCGAGGCTATTTCAGTCTGGAGACATTCACATTGCTCATGTGTCTGAAGGCCAAGTAAGAAGGAATTGCCTCATTTATACTATCAGTTCCTTTATTGACATACCATATAGGTATCCCGATCGAATTGTCCTTGTCCGTGGAAACCACGAATCCCGGCAGATTACCCAGGTGTACGGCTTCTACGAGGAGTGCCAGCAGAAGTACGGAAATGCGTCTGTGTGGAAGTCCTGTTGCCAAGTCTTCGACTTCTTAGTACTGGCTGCTATTGTGGATGGCGAGATACTTTGCGTTCACGGAGGCCTTAGCCCCGAGATCCGTACCATTGATCAGATCCGCGTCGTGGCCCGAGCGCAGGAAATTCCTCATGAGGGAGCTTTCTGTGACTTGGTCTGGAGCGATCCTGAAGAAGTTGAGACCTGGGCTATTAGCCCGCGCGGCGCCGGATGGCTCTTCGGTGACAAGGTGGCAACAGAATTTAATCATGTCAATGGACTAAAATTGATTGCCCGTGCTCACCAGCTGGTCAACGAGGGCTACAAGGTAAGGCATTCCTTCTACAACGACGCCCCTTTCTACCTACTTACCTAATGTATAGTACCACTTCCCGCAAAACTCTGTTGTCACGGTCTGGTCAGCACCGAACTACTGCTATCGCTGTGGTAACGTGGCTTCTATCATGTCTGTGGATAAGAACCTGGACCCCAAGTTCAGCATCTTCTCAGCTGTCCCCGACGATATGAGACACGTGCCTGCAGGACGACGTGGACCTTCTGACTACTTCTTATGATGCATTACAACCTAAAATACAACAGCATCCGTGCCTCAAATATTTTTTGAAAGGCTCTTGATACCATCACTGAAAGGCGTTTTATGGAAATGGTTTTTTTCTTTCTCTTTTTGCCCGTGTATGTCGGGTTTGCAATGCATGATGGAATGATTAGGGCACAAACGAGATCGGTTATAGACAACAAGGTCAATGGCACGTGAAAGGAAGCCATGAGGGGAGGCTAGTTCGGCCAGGCTATGGAAGATGGTTTATGTGTATCTGTATAGTAGAAACTTGGAGGCCTTGCTGAAGCCTGACGAAATAAGGTGTAGGGGATATGGATAGCATGGCCTCCCGAGTTTTTGAGACAATGTACGAATTTTACTTGATGAAGAGTCTTTTTGCATGTTTTATTCGAATCTAGCGTGTGCTTTCTTTTCAGGTATTTGAGCCAAAATATGCCATCAAACTGCTCAAAATAGTGCTTCTACCCCTATTTTCAAATTGTGACAATTATGGAGGGGTTACCCCAAGGCCTCCAAATCCGAACCCCACCAATTCAATCTACGCGCGAGGCGCGTCCGTAATAACGATCGATCCTCCACCCTTTTTAGGCCAAAAAGCTTAACGGCGCCATAAGCTTTGCAACGTCTACACTACGCCATAACCTGTCTCAGATAAGGAAAAAGATAAAATAAGAATAACACGCAGTATGGCATCGAACCAGCAGCTGCAGCGCTCGGCGTCGTCGATGGGCAACCGGGAGAAGACGTACTTTGAGCAGCAGCGGGAGGCGCTGATCGGCGAGATAGCTATGGTATGCCCCCTCCATACCAAATCCATTCTCTAGAAAACCAAGAAAAAAATCTGGCGAGAAGAATAAGAGAAGGCTAACACGAGACAATTGGAAACCGCGCAGAGCTTCGAGCACGTCCTCGCCAACATCAACAAGCTGAACCGGTCGCTCGAGGCCGTGACCGCCGTCGGCAACGAGTTCTCCTCCGTCGAGGCGCTGTGGTCGCAGTTCGAGAACGTCATGGCCAAGGAGCCCGAGGACGCTAAGGGCTCCGACGGCGAGGGCCAGCAGCCGCCGAACGAGGCCGAAGGCGCTCAGACGCCGGCCGCGGGGAGGAGTTGAGGAGGTGTTGGCTAGCTCCGTGGGACTATGCGGGGGGGGGGGGAAATGAAATATTATAGGGAGTATGGAGGAAGGGAATGGCAAAGATGACGACGATGGAGCATGACGATACCCGCCACGGCTCGGCGAAGCTACGGCACAAATATTTACACATTTTACACATTCTGCACGAGTTAAGATGCACTAGATCATAAGACACGAGGAGGCAAAAATGGCATTATGATGAATTTCTTTTATTTCCTATCCGGCCGGCCACGATCAATGGACAAAGTGGCGGCCGAGAAAGCAGCTCGTACAACACACAAACGGAAAAGAGATCCTTCAGTATAACATGGGACGTGGATGAATTGATACACTTGTTTCCAGGTTTCCCTTCCTATCCTTTCTCGTTTCCTCGTTCTCGTCCTCTCCTCGTCCTCTCCTCTCTGCTCGACGACGCACACACACACACAAAAACTGGCAAAACGGGGTCTCGCTCCGTCGGATATGCGCAGCTAGCTATATGTAGTAGCTATGTCGATATAGCCAGCCGAAGCCCAAGCAAAAGCCAAGCCGAGACACCTTTGCCCTCCCTGAAAACCCCCCTAAGTCATTAAGTAGACCCTATAACGAAGAAGAGACAAAAAAAGGGGAGGCAAGCAAACTCGCGGGAACGCCAAATCGAAAGAATCTTGGAAGAAAAAATAAACATGCTGCTGCAAGAATTTGTCTTTCAAGAAGAGACAAAACGAGGCGATCCTTACCATTTTTCCTTTCCCAATCGGAGGTCGTAAAATAAAGAAAAAGTCGTCGTGGGAGGAAAAAAAGCGTATGTGGTCATGCAAGTGTGTATGCGTGTGTGGTCATTACTAGTGATGTTTCCTTCGTCGTCGTTCCATATATCAAATCACCTATCAGGCAATAGCAAGTGTAGGTAGGTAAGCAGTAATAGTTGGTAGGTAGGTAGGTGGTAGTTGTAGTGGCTGATGATGATGAGGATGACGATGATGCAAGAATTGGTTGCTACCTCGTCGCCCTTCACAAGAAGTTGCAGTTCCGCTTCTTCTTCTTAAAAGCGCGGACGCCGGGGATGCCGCTGCTGTCGCGTCCGCTGCCGTGGCCCGACGACGAGCCGCCGCCGCCGCCGCTCCCCGCGGTCGAGGTCGGCGCGGCGGCCATGGCGGACTCGAGGTTGCGTCGGTCGTTGGCGACGACGGTCTGGATCGCCCTGTCGAAGATCTCGTCCACCCCCGTCATCTCCTTGCTGCTGCACTCCATGTACTGCGCGCCCATCTTCTTGGCGACCGCCATGCCTTGCTCGCTAGTAACGGGCGTGAGGCCTTGCGTCTTCAGCATCTCGATGCAGGTCTTCTTATGTCGCAGATCCGACTTCAGACCGACGAGGATGAGGGGCGTGTAGGGGCAGAAGTGGAGGACTTCGGGGTACCACTATATCTCTTGTTAGACCTTATCGTAGCAGTACGGGGAGGGTAATAGGCGAATAGGCGACATACCTTGTCTAGAACGTTGTCTAACGAGTTCGGGCAGTCAATGGCAAAGCAGACGAAGATCAGATCGGTCTCGGGGTAGGATAGCGGTCTCAGCCTGTCGTACTCTTCTTGGCCGGCGGTATCCCATAGCGCGAGCTCGACGGTCTTACCACTCGGCTGGTGAGTCGGGTAGGTGATGTAGTTCTCGAAGACTGTCGGCACGTATTTCTGAAATTGGGGTTAGCGATCGGCGCATATCGATTTCGCAGGAGGGAAGAGAAAAAAGAAAAAAGGAACTTATCGTACCTCTGGGAAATATCCTTGGCTGTAGCTGATCAAGAGACATGTCTTTCCGCATCCACCGTCACCGACTACCACGATCTTCTTCGAGTATGCGGGCGGTGCCTCGGTCAGCTGCGTCGCCGACGATTCTCTACCTGTCGTAGACGCGCTCATGACTGTGCTGACTGTGCCTTCGCTCGACCGCGTGCCGCGATCCTTACCCATCGCTCGTCTCTGGATGCCGTTGTCGTACTTCTCGCTCATCGCAGGTTGGCCGCCACCGCCGTAGTAGGAATTGCGATAGTTCGCCATGCTAGGTGTGATGTTGTGTGTGAGCACTCGCAGAAGAGATTCTTTCGGATTTATGCTGCGTATTGCTGGTAAGGTAAGGTAAGGTAAGATAAGACAGGTAAGGTAAATTGTGTTTTATTCCACTTCCGCTCTAATTAGGTATAGAGGCGACAATTAAAAATTGTTAAAGCTAAAAAAGGCAAAGGCAATCAATTATCGGGTGACGGAAGAGATGATGCTGCTTGCTGATTGATGAGATAGAGAATAGGAATTGGAATGAAGGTGAAACTTTGTGTCGTGAGATCGAGGGTCTTGGATTCGAGAAGCCTTGAAAAGGGAAAGGGCGGATTGTTGAATGTTGAATTTGTGGATGTCTGAGGCTCAGCTGAATGCGCTGGTTGGTTGGCTAGGTTCCTGTATTTCGTCACAACCTTGGAAGTCAATAAAACGTGAAGTTGGGGCGTCGACAGGGCAACCACCAATGATACCGGTAACCTGCAGTTGTTTCAGCTCTGCATAAGTAACGCCCCACCCCTCCTACCTGCATCTTCCTACTATCCACCAATAAAACCGCATCACAGACTTAAGCAGCTAAACTTTATGCACTTGGCCAAAATCGGCTATTACGCAAAGCCACACCGATTCGAAGGCGCCAAAGAATCTTACTTTAGCTCCACAACACTCCGAATTTTCTTCCACACACACACACACACACAAACGCGTCCTCATCAACTCTCCTCCATCTGATCTGATTCTTCTGCATACCTCACGAAGAAGAACTCTTATCAAGATGACAGTCGAACGCAAATACGTGACTCTCATCTCCTCCGATGACTTCGAGTTCCTCGTGCTGCGAGAGGCAGCCTCTATCAGCCCTCTCGTCAAGAGCATGCTCGATCCCAAGAGTGAGAATCACTTCGTCGCCTGAATATTGCACCTTAGGATAGGAACTGACCTAGGGTAGGTCAATTCTCCGAGGCAAAGACTGGTCGGATTTTCTTCGCGGAGATCGCGTAAGTCGTGGCCATCTTCTATCTCTTTAGTATCTCATGTCCAAGAAGGAAATATCTTTTTCGTTTCTCATCGCGCTGTCGGTGATGAGTCACAATTACTTCGCTGTGTTCTTGCTGACAGACCATGATCTTTTTTCTTTTTTTGGTCTGGATGACAGCTCACTACACTTGATCTGAGACACTCACCTTGCTCCCTTGCTATCGTCAGCTGTCTTCCTAGCAGCCACTGAAGCATGCCGTCTAACCTCGTTCGCAGTGGACAGGTGCTCGAGAAGGTAGTCGAGTACTTCCACTACTGGTACAAGAACAGGGACCGAGAGGACGTGCCAGACATGGATATCCCCGTCGAGCTCTGCCTTGAGCTCCTGGTGGCGGCAGATTACCTCGGCCTCGACAGTATGAGTTTTCCTCCCGTCGACAAAAATTGACTTCAAGTTGACCAGTGATCCTACCCTACATTCAGAACCGACCTAGCTATCCCTTGATGGACACCACATGATCAGTTGGATCTAGGTCAGGTTTAGGGAAAGTAGGTTGTTATGAGGAATGACTCGGCGTTAATCGGCGTATGAAGATACCACAAGAACGGCAACCGCAATGATTTGTTCTTTTAGGATCAGGTAGAGTCAGCCCGGCGTTTCCGAGGTGTAATGAAGCCAGACGTTCACACCATGAAACTCATTCACTCCCGAGTAAATCCCAACTCGTGGTAGGTTTGCTACTACACGTCAATCGTGGCCCCACAGTGATGTCCACCATCTAAGCATATGCGTTCAACTCTTAGCTCTACCGTGGGTTGAATCGTCTAATACGGATGGAAGATCAATTTTATTATTCCCCCGTCACTCTGCGTGGCTTGCGTTTCTTCATGGAGACCATGCTTTTTAGGAGGGGAAACATCTCTAGACTTAAGAACCTTACTTGCTTGTTTGCTTCATAAATAAATTCATTCCGGGTAATTTTGTGCTGCCTTCGTGCATTTTTAGACTAGTCTCTTCCTGCTGCAATTCACGAAATGAGACCAGTAGTGGCCCATGTGAAAATACAGGACTTCATGAATCCCCTTGTTCATGCCTCTTCCAGAAGATATCGTAGTAGTAGAGGTAGTACAACCCTTGCTACTAACCACCACGACCTCTGCCCCCACCACGCCATCCACCTCGTCCCCTGCCTCGTCCTCTTCCAAAGCCACCTCCACCTCCACGGCCTCTTCCCCTGCCTCCGCCGCCGTGGTAGCCTCGCGGCTCCTCCGCCGGCGGCCCCTTTGCCTTGCGCTCCGCTCTCTCCTCGGGGCTCGCATCCCACAGGTTCGGCACGGCGAGCAGCTCGCAGAACGCCGTGGTCTGGGGGTTCGTGTACTCGTCCGGCTGCTCGTTCGAGCTCCCCGGGCCGGCACCCGAGTTGTCCTGCGGCGGCGCGGTGATGGCGAAGTTCTCGGGCACGTCCAGCTTGTGCTTGGCGACGATGTGCTCGTCGACCCAGGCGCGCGCCTCGTCGATCATCGGTATGTAGGCTTCCTCGCCCTTGTTAGGGGGGGTCTGGGCGTCGCGGTCGCCGATGGTGAGGTACTGCGCGAAGACGCGCGTGATGGCGAGCCATTCCGGGTCGTACTGCAGATGGTAGCGCTGCTTTGCGTCGGCGGATGGTGGGTAGGCGGTTAGGTGTGCGGGATCGACAGGCACCAGTTCGCATAGCTGCAGAAACTTGCGCCCCGGGAGACACTTGTCGAGGGCGAGGAAGCGGGTTGTGGTGTTGGTGATGGTGGCTGGCACCGGCTGGCCTGGAATGCCTTTGGGGTGTGGTGGTGCGGATCGAGGTGCTGGTTTAGCGAACGAGGCGGGGAGCTGCGCACGAAGCTCTTCGGATACTCCGCTTGTGGTTGTTTCTGTCGACTGGCCAGGGTTGGCCTTGTTGTTGGTAGCTTTAGTCGGTGGGTTGTCGCCCTCATCGTCGTCCATGTTAAGATCGATCTCGTCAGGGTTTGCAGAAGACTTTTCCCCCGTAGAGGCTTGCGCTGCTGTTCCTGCTGGCGGATCAGTGCTAGTCCCGGTGCTGCCCTTAGCAACCGCCGGTTGATCACCGTCATCATCCTCCATATCTAGATCAATCTCATCGGGATTTGCGGGCGCTCCTTCTCCTATGGGGACATCCGGGATTACATCTTCCACCTTTTCCTCTACTGTATCTGTAGTGTTCTCGGCATTGCTCTCAGAAGCCTCGTAGTTCTTGATGGCCGCGAATTTGCAATGCATGTGCGCCGAGTACCAATAAGCCGGTCTTAGTCGATCCATGACGTACTCGGCCGCCGGGTTCCCTAAAGTGCCATCCTCGCTCTCCTGCTTAAAGTCTGGCTTTATCTTCCACAGCGAGGCGGCATGGCCATGGTTCTCTATGGCCCTCGGCCAGTCGTGGCTCAGACCGACATCGACCTGTTCGCGCAAGAGTAATAGCTTGCGCACGTCGATCTCGCGCACGTGATAGAAGCTCTTCACGTCGTCATAGCTAAAAGGAAGGCGCTCGTGGTGAGGCTTGCGGTAGTCGAAGCCCTTCCAGATGCCGCTCATGCCAGCGATGCGCAAGGGGCCGAAGCGCAGCACGTTGGCAGCACCCAGATAGTAGATGTTGGGCGCGACCCAGCCACCGTAGTACAACTCCCACAGATGTGAACTTGCCTCGTGGTTTCCACCGATGAAAATGGTCAGGTAAGGCGCCTTCTCCTCGCCGCTGTAGTACGCTGGGAAGTCACCCAGCGCGCGGTACTTGGCCGGCACCGACATGATTGAAAGATCCGCGGCATTGCGAGTGGCCTATTATTCATGTCAGTTTCTGCTGATTAGACGGTACAATATGAGAGACGATACTTACTTGAAAGTCACCTCCGATGATGAGCAGGTCTACGCCGTCCCATTTTCGCGCCTTGCATGAGTTGGCCACGGAGGCGTAGATGGCATTTAGCGTGCCGTGACCCTTTTAATTGAATGTTAGCTTAGGTCGACTACATGGTAGATGATTAATATGCAAGTAGACTTACGCAACCCTCAACCGCAATTCGAACACCGCCAACCTCGTGCGTGTTGCTCTCCATTGTAACACGTCTAATTAACTTGTTGTTGTACCAATGTGAGGGCAGGGCTTCCTAAATGCAGCGTTGGTGTTGTGTAGGTTGTTACGTGGGCAAGGTCTGACGAGTAGCGCTAATTGACGCTGGAACCTGAGCTGTTCTACTGGAGTGTTTGGGTGGTAGCTTATCGCTAATTTTGACAGGCGACTCCAGCTCATCGCCTACGCCTTCCTGCCACAAACAATCACTTGCTCTTTCTTTCTACCGCCTCCAGCTTATTATTCATGATGTGTACTTGATCATTCTTTTATAAGATTGATTTACTCCCGTGTCTTTACAAGACATGAATGCACACCTGTTATAAATGACGAATTGCTAAGATTGAAGGCCAGCAAATTGTTTGGCAAACTTCTTCACGTACAAGCAAATGGGCTTTGGTGGACTGGCTGACTGGTGGCTATTGACGCTTCAGCGTGCTTATGTAATGGAAAATACCCAGTTCAGCTTGGGTGATTGGCTGGTAAGCATTCAGTGATACGATCGCTCCTGTTGCAGATCTTCCCACGGCAGCCACGGGTAGGCTACAGCGCCCAGAAAGCGCCATAGGTTTATGACGTGACCGCTAAAGACCGCCCCCCGGCTACCTAACATGTCATGTATCTTGTGACAACATCCGAGCATTTCAACTTATCAACTTTCTTTCATACGTGTATTCCAATTCCATCCCGAATGCTATATAGCTTGCATACGTCCGACCAGTTCAACTACCCGTCGAGACAGTGCCTAGTATTATATGTAGACACATAGGGTTTAACAGCTCCTACAGTAGGTTTGTTTTATCTAGGTACAGCTGAGTCGGGGCTATCACCAGCCTTGTATGAGCTGATACACTTATCGAGTCTACTTGTTTTCGGGGACATACCCCAGAAATCCTTGTAGATATCTCTTGACTGACATTTTCTAGTTCTCAGATACTATCAATATCTCCACACGCCTACAATACAGGAAAGGCATTATGGCGGAGCCAGTGACCATCAAAGCCCAATACTTTTCGAGGGGTGGCAAACGGGCAAGTCGTCACCAAAATCGGTCACATGTCCCAGATCGAATTCCTGGTACTAATCTGCTACCAGTTTATTGTGAACGGTGTCGTATACCAGTTGAAGCCAGTCGACGGAAACATCAGGAGACCCGTGGATCCGTTGGCTGACGACCAACTCGAGGTGCTCGAAGCCGCCATCCCACTTTTCAAAGAGCTTCTTCTCAACACATTATTCGTCTGTAAGTTCGTAGTTCGTATCAGGGCTTGTTTTGCCATGATCTCTCGCCTTCACTGCAGCAACAATCAAAAGCTCATAGAGAAAACTAGATTACATCGATGAAACCAAGAATCACGATGCCGCCATGAACCTGTTGGCCGAGGCCGGCATCTACGTACTCGTGGTATTTTCCCCCCTTTCCAGAATATCCATGTCACATCTATACTTATATGGAATGCTGTATAGTGTACCTCCGGGCCAAACCGTGTGATACACAGAGAAATGTCGGCTGCATCGTACACACCTCGGCTATTGCAAGGTTACTTCCGCGTCGTCGACGCCATGGCGAAGTATCCAAACACCCTCGGATTCTCCGTTGCTGATGAAGTTATCAATAATTACTCCACGACTGACGCTGCGCCTATAATCCGTGCTGTGACGCGGGATGTGAAGAGGTACATCGCTCTCCAAGCCGCCAAAAGACTTCAGAGGGTCATTCCAGTTGGAATAACTGCTGGAGACGTGTGGGCGTCACTAGAACATCAGTTTAAATACTCATGCGCCGGGAACGATGAGGACTCTGTGGACTTTTTCGCAGTATGTGGCATCCTAATCAACCATCTTTATCACCTAAAATCCCGATACTGTCTCAGTACTCTGAAGATAGATGGAGTTTTCGTGTTTGACTGGCCAAGACTATATTTCCCCAAGACACCAGTTATGGGACTCGTTCTGGATCTTAAAGGGATATTGAATGCATACCGAGAGATAGATGCTAACAGCCTCGGTGCTCTCATAGTTCAACACGTATTCTTGGTCTGGAGAATCTTCGATGCAAGCGTCTGGCTACAACAACCTAGTAACCGTATTCGAGTCATCGCCCGTGCCCGTTTTCTTCTCGCAGTACGGCAACAATTTTCAGTCGCCACGCCTCTTCCGTGAGACTGTCGCCATCTACGCAGACCAGGACATGTTACGCGTCTTCTCAGGTGCAATCGTGTACGAGTTCTTTGAGGAGATGAATAGATACGGCCTAGTTCGGCGGTCGAATAACCCCGATATTATTCGTCTCAAGAAGCTCAAGGACTTTAAAACCCTGAGGGCGAGTCTGCGACTTGCTCTTCCGCCTCTCCAATCCGCCCTTGCGACAAACGTAGACCTGCGCCATACTTTTGGGCCTGTACTGTTTGAATCCGTTATCCCAACCGATACCGTTTGCGTCCGCAATGTGAGATAAGTCTGATTCCATGGTCTCGAAGAATTGTGTTGATAGCTCCTTTTTCTAGCTTCCTTGGCGCACTGCTGAACACTTAAACTCGATTTTCTTGCCCGACATCGTAAAAGACTACTCAACCGAGAGAAAACACAACGGTCCAGTAGACGGTATTATTTGGTTTCACAGCATTGCTAGTGCGGAGACTGCCATTTCGAAGTTCCAGGGCCGCCTTTTTAAGGAAACAACACTAGACATGTGCTTCGCTACTTATGTCCCCGTAGAAAACCAGTACAAACGTATCGAATACAGTTATATAGCTCACGAGCCGAGAGAGAGGCCAAACATGCCATGCGAATCTACTTGGCGTGCTTCTTTCATTCTCGTTCCCGAGTCTCCAATTGATTGGGCCGAAGTTGAGGAGCAGATCGAGATGCAGAGGATCGAAGACGGGGAATGGGTTGATGTGCAAAAGGAGGTCGACAACATGGCCGTCGATGCGCTAACGTCTTCGATTAAGAATAGGTTGATCATCGACGACACCGACGACTACACGTTGGTTTAAACTATAATGCATGGTACGCGAGATGGGATTATAAATTTCCTGGGAATATCGGGTTATGGCGTTAGATTAGCGATGCTTTCATGCGTAGCACCCCCTTTTTAGCAACACTTTGTGGATTATTGGAAGGGAGCATTCCCCTTGGGCGTAGACATGGTCTACAGACTAAAATAATAGCGGCTTACCCAGTGTGTAGAATGTTAATCAATCGAACAAGATAATTCTATCAAGCCTCGTCATTTTTCTCTTCTGTTTTTTTAGTGGCCTTAAGACACTATACCCAAAGTTAAAGTCTTACTTGAGAGAGTTGAATATCTAGGGACTCCGACGGCACAACTAAGGTCACAGTAGCGCGAGCATTTGAATATTAGGACCCACCATGAACCTGTAGCACTGGAACTTGACAAACCGGATGCAATAACGGTAAATCACTTTTCTATTTCCTTAAACAGGATGCCTCTTCCCAGGTCTTCTCTCGAAACTCAAGCAGGTATCTTCGTGCTAAAACGCAAACAGTCAACCCATCCAACCCATCAATGCCCATTCGTTTCCGCCGCTCCGTTGGCGTTGTCTTGCTCGTAGCCTTCGGTCTTCATATCCTTCAGGCCGAGCTCCTCCTCTTCCTGGTCCGTCCGCTCGTAGTCTTCCGTCGTCATCTGCGGGTCTTGCTGGTCGGGGTCGACGGCCTTCTGGACGTAGCTGCTGGCTAGCGGGTCGGTCAGGATGATGGTGAATTTCTTGTCGCCTTTGATGGCCGCATCGATGCCCTCGAAAAACGCCGCCCATTGCGTCCGGTCGTTGGCGCTGAGAGAGTCGCCGCCTTCCGATGCTCCGGTCTGGAATATCTGGCTGTGTAGGTCGTTCCGTACTTGCGTCAACAGACCCTCGACAGTAGTGAACCGGCCTCCCAGCGTTCCAGGGTTGACCTGGAGGTTGAGTTCCGGGCACTCGAGGGAGCAGCTCTCGCTCTTGAGGATATCCCGGGCCAGATCTTCCTCGGTCTCGACTCGCAACGTGATCTTCTTGCCTAGCGCTGGTATCTCTCCTCCGGTCTTGACATCGTTGGATCGGTACCCGCAGTCGCTGCAGACAGTTGACATTATGACCACAGCCTTAAAATGGGGAATATCGACCATCTTCATGTTAGTTGTGCAAGGATGCATGCATCCAGGACACGTAGCTGGGAATTCGTAGACTTGGTCTGGGATGATATCTTCATCCTCGGCGGCTTGAGCTGCGGCGGTGGCCGGGTCCCCAGCAGCAAGGCCTAGCGCTTCGTTCTGCTCCGGGGTGCGCAAGTATTCATGTTTTTCCCACTTTCCGACACCATCGCGCATATTAGGCGTGATCCAAGAGTTTCCGGCTGGGTCGTCCACGGTAAGTCGGAAGGGAAAAGACTCTCCCGCAAGCATATCGCGGCCTTTTTTAATGATCTCGTCGATCTTCGCGTAAATCTCAGGCGCTTGTTCTTTGCGCGCTTCCTGTCCAATCTCCAGGTCGTCTATTATCGTAGATAGGAGGCCTTCTACATTGGTAAGCTGTCCACGACCCGCAGGCACCTCAAGATCTAGCTCGATGAATTTGACGACGGCAGTGTCAGACTTGACTACCGATCTCTCGAAATCGGCCATCTCGGTTAGTCGCAGTATGAAGCTCGAACCCTTAGGCTGGATGGTGCCGGCAGATTGTATCTCGGAGTTGGAGAAGCCGCATTTGTCGCAAGAGAAGGACATGAGAATGACTTCGCGGAAGTAGGGGATCGAAGTGAGAAGCATGCGCGTCGTGCCCTGGACAATATTAGCAGGTTATTCCACATAATCCAAGCTTCGTTAACAATGATACGTACATTTTCGTGGCAGTTCATGCACAGCGACTCGATCTCGTCGACCACCTTCTCGTCATCGTCCCCGGCGTGTGCATCACCGTTTGTGCCATTCGTAGTGGGGTCGAGGTGTCCAGCTTTCTGGCCGATGGACTCGAAGAAGTCGGTCGGCGTAACTTTGGTCACATTTCCTGGCACTTCGGCGGCAGGCATCATGAAGGTTTCGATTTTATATCCTCTAGTTCGTTGGTTGTAGCGTCGTTTCAAGATATTTCGGTGCTGATAAAAACCTTGGGACTTTGTTTGACTCGAAAATTTTGGAGGGGCAATTATTTGCGTAGCGCGGGGTTATGACATAACAGGCTTATCAGTGGCACACAGAGCCATTGTGGCCCGAGAGCTAGTGCTAGCCAGCCCCTGTTAGAAAGGTCGAGAACTTAGGAGGTAAGCAGCGTAGCATTCCGCCTCACTCACTTCCAAAGAGGCAAGATGCATCATGAGACTGAACAGATTAATCACTTCTTCATGAAGTCACTTAAGCTTAGCCCAAGTCCATTTTGAGGTTTAGATGTCGAGGACTGGGCTTGCTGAAGCAGAGCTTGAAGACCTTGTTTCCTACTCTTAGCCCTTTTCTTACTGCTAACATTGGCAGAAGCTTTAACAGGCTCGGGAAGGGGAGGAGTAGAGGTGTTCGGGCGAGGAACAGCACCTAGGCGCTTCGCTGGCTTAATTGGATGACGTCTAGATATTGCAGTTGCGGGAGGGGCCGAAATATCTGTGTACCGCTTGCACATGCCACAGGTGAAGCGCTTTCTTGAAGTACTAGCTCTCTTCCCCTTCTGTTGACTCCGTTTCCGAATAGCCTTATCAGTCTCTAGCTTGAGCTCGCTCCCTTGACCGGGGATCATGATGTGGCCACAGGCGCCGCATACGTGCTGTCTCTGTACATCTGACTGTTGCAAGTTATTGTTAAACATTCGTGTGTTCCGCTGCGCCATGAGATACGCCGAAGTCTCGGGAGCGGCTTTACTAAGAAGATGCGCGGCATCTGTCAGAAAGCCTAGGGTCTGCGGAAGAATGTCATTTGTTGACATGGCGAGATTGCAGTTGTCTGAAGGGACTGTTCTGTCTCTGGAATTGAAGCCAACAAGGTACGAGTAATTTGACTGGCCCACTGAAATTTGCGGTCAACTCACCTGGAATTGGAATATCTCTCTTGGCGCATATCTGTTTATTTGCATACTCATGACCCCCCTATTCCCAGATTCAATCACTTGTACGGATTAATGAAGTCGGGAGAATCTTTAGGAAGACGCCAAGATGGGGGACAGCCGTATCGATGAAGACAAGGGGAAGTTTAGGACCATTATTTAGCGGTCGTAAATTATTTTCAACAATTACTTTAGATTCTACACCTCACGCTATTATGGCAGAGGTTCAATGATGAACAAGGGCGGGATCAAAAATCAATGTAATATTGGTATCGGCATTATTTGCTACGTCCAGTTGATAACGAGCGTGACAACTACGACGAGCCTACTCAACTACCTAATCGGCCAACTCAAGGCAACTCTCTCCATATTCTCTTGTGTGTGACCCGCGGACTGGTCTTTGAGCAGTTGTGAAGGGTAGCCTAAAATCGCATTGGTGCCAATGGTGCTTGGTCGCCATTGTGGTGATCGCGGCGCAAGAGGCTTGTCCCTTTTTAATTATTTGAGTATCCAGTAGGAGGATATGCTTTCCTATGACCAAGGGATATCACAGAGAGCCAACTATGACGGGGCGCATTGTTTGTGTGGAGCTAGAGACGGTATAGACGAGTCTATTTCCCCGGGTACCTGTAATGTGCTACCGATCTGCCTTCAACCGGCGTTGGCTGGAGCGCTGGCCTCGGCAGGCGCAGAGGAAGCCGGTGCGGTAGATCCGGACGCTTCAGTCGTGGCACTTGCGTTCGCTCCTCCTCCGCCCCTGCGGCCTCGGCCACGCCCGCCTCGCTTAGGACGGTCTGGTGGAGCATCGGTACTCGCCTTTTCAGCTGCTGGTTGTGCCGGGGCCTGGGTTGGCTTCTTGATCTCTTTTCTCTCTAGCACCTGTACGGAGCCTTGTGCGATAGATACCGGGCTCGCAGCAACAGCCTTGACTAATGAATCGTGATCTGAAAAGTCGACGTAGGCAAAGCCTTTTCGCTTATCAATCTCCACGAATGTGACAGTACCATATGATTCCATGGTCTGCTTAAGCAACGACTCGGTTATACCTTGCGAAGGGTTTGCGTGCTTCACAAAAGCACGCACGACCCCGGGAGTTACTGAGGGTTGGGCAGAGCCCTTCTTCTGCGACGGGCCTGGTTTGTTGGAGGACGGGGCCTTACTAGCGGTAGCCTTAGGGCCGGTCGGGGGGTTGGCTGTCGAGGATGATGCCGTGACAGATGCCGTCGAAGTAGGACCTGTTGGAGTTGCATCGTCTTTCCTCTTGAGGATAACAGGCGTGGCAGTCATAGGGGTCGGCTTGATCGTATTGCTTCCATTATCGGTGCCCTTGCCCTTAGTCGTATCATTCTGCTTTGCAGCCTTGGTGCCTCGAGACCGACGAGAGCCTTCTGCTTGAGCCTTCGGAGCGGTCGGGGCAGATGGAGGTGCTGAGGAGGCGGACTGGCTTGGTGGCACAGTCGGCGCCGCAGATGCTGAGTCTTTGCCATCCTTCTCTTTACTGGTGTCGGTCTTAGCGGCTGCTTCTGCCTTAGCCGCATCCTGACGGGCTCTCCGATGCGCACTTCCGGGACTAAGACCTAGATCTCGTTGTAGGATTTTTGCGGCAGCCGCGATGTTGGCTCGTCGACTTTTTGGTACTGCCTCTCCAGCCGTCTTGGTCGAGGTACTCTGGGCAGCAGTAGATTTGGTTCCCATAGCATCCTCCTGGGCCACCGACTTCTTGGTGAGGAGCTTCACGGGTTCTTTAACCTTATCGGAAGCCTTGTCGGCTTTATCGGCCTTAGTCTCCTTTCCCTTCTTCTTTGAATCGTCTTGACCCCCTTTAGTTTTCCCACCCTGAGACTCGTGACGGGAATGCTTTCCGCCCTTAGTATTGAGGGTCTCCTTGCCTTTGTTGGCCTTCTTCTCTTTAAGGTATTCGACCAAAGGTGTGGTGGTGACCTTGATATCTACCTTAGCGGCATCGTCGGCGACTTGGTCGGTGTCAACATCTTTGGCGGCTGGGTCCTGAGTTAGGCCATCGAGGAAAGCCATGAAATCGGGATCTTGGTCTATGGTTCCTTGCTTCGAGTCCACGCGTCTCTTAGTCGTGGGGATCTTCTGGTAGATGGAGTTATCTAGACACGGTGGTCCAACGAGGGCTGGATCGTTGAAGCTTCGCTTCTCATCTTCCCAGATCGACCTCTGAACGAATTCGGCTAGCATAGAGATATCTTCGGTTCGCATGACGTGGAGGTAACATCGTGCTGGGGTAGATGGATTCGACGGGCTGGAAAACATATTTAGCCATGATCCTTCAATGAAGTTGTTCGAATATATATAATATATATATAATATATATGGTATTGACAGAATGTAATCAATACTCACTCTTGGGAAATTGTGCCTTCTTGAAATCTCGTGTAGTCGACCTTTCCGTTTCCGCTCTTCCACTCGTCTCCCATGACGCCCCAGAACTCGTCTTCTGTCAGACCAGGTGGGAGTCGGCGAACAGTTACCTTTTTCCCTCGAGGATCTTTGGCCTTGGAGGCTCTCGGTGTGTCGGTCGCCGCTGTAGTCGTCGCGACTGGCAATACGCCATTGGCTTTTCGTGCGGTCGTCATGATGTATTATGCATGAACTATGATCGATTTCTCCTCTGACCCGACTATTGTTGGTGCGCTTGACTTGTGGCGACGAGTAGGTAATTGGAAGGTAAAAAGATGTAATTGGTAGATGGAAAGATGAATTGATGATGAGGTACGGCTAAATTCTACCCCACTAAGAAGAATGACAGGCAAGGACAGGGTTAGTGTCGTGCAGCAAAGAAGGTCCACTTAAGTACGTAGACCCACTACAGGGACGGAACCTTGCTTGATAGAGTGATAACCTGCGGTTAGATGCATGCATGTACTATTCCACGCGCATAATGCCTACATATGTACATACGACAGGAGCATGGCGTAAGTAGCTGACACTTCTTTAAATACCTAAATACTTACTATATATAGCATACCTATTGCCTAGGTAAATTTCCCGAAAAATGTGTGCATACCATCTTCATGGAAATTACACGTGTAAGTCGTACGAAAGCAATGCTTAGTTGGCGAGCAGTCTTTGACGTTTGCCTGACCATCTTGCACGACGTGATTTCATGACGTGTAGGAGGAGAGTTGTCGTGTTTCCGAAAACAAGCCCAATCCAGGTATCGGTGTCGCAGCCTTTTTTTATATGCATAGTAGATTCTAGCAACAAGCTCGTCGAATACTTGGTAAGAGGTTAATAGGCTGAAAAGAGGTACGTTTAAAAACAAACCACTTGGCGTTCCAATTCAAACATACCATGGTTTAACGTTGACACAAATATTCATTTACCTTCGTCGAAATCTGGAAAAGAGACGTGTAAGATGAGCGACGTCATTCTCATGTTCGATGACGATGCAGGATTGGTAATACAGAATAGTCGCGTAGGTAACGGCAGTCTCAGTTTCGACGAAGAGGTACATAGGATAGATCTGATACTCCGTCGAGGCATTAACTAGCTCCGCGTTGCTAAAATCCGATTTCTACACCGAAAACTCCGGTCTGATGTTAAAGGGGTGAGCTGTAAACCTCCTTGGCCTACCCAACTTCTTATTACATCGACTTCCCACAGAATTCCCCTCACTTTACTCTGTAACACCCTATATATCGATTCGCTCACATTGCAACTACAATGGCCCGCATCTTCATCACCGGTTCGTCGGACGGCCTTGGCCTACGGTCGGCGCAGGCCCTTATTAAGCGCGGTCACGATGTCTACCTTCATGCGCGTAATAGCCAGCGCGCCCAGGATGCTCGCGCCGCCTGTCCGGAGGCCAAAGACGTCTTCGTCGCGGACCTAACGTCGACCGAGGAGACCAAGGCGCTAGCGGCGCAGCTGAGCCAGACGGGCCCCTGGGACTCCATCGTGCACAACGCCGGTCTCATGAACGGAGTCTCCCACCTCAAGGGCAAGGAGGGTATTCCGGCGCTCTTCGCCGTCAATACACTGGCACCGTACATTTTGACATCCCTAATTGACCCACCGCCGAAGCGCTACATCTTCCTCAGTAGCGGCATGCACCATGGTGGCGACTCCTCGCTTCGCAACCTCCAGCAATGCACATACAGCGACAGCAAGCTGCACAACATCCTGCTGGCGTTCTGGTTTGCGAATCGCCTAGCGGGTAAGGGGGTTCAGAGTAATGCTCTTAACCCGGGATGGGTGCCTACTAAGATGGGCGGCTGGAGTGCCCCTGACGATATCGATGCTGCCATCGACACCTACGTGCTACTCGCGGAGGGCTCGGGCGCAGCCGAAGGCAAGACTAGCAAATTTTGGTACCAGTCTCGCGAGGGAAAGTCCGGGGGCTCGGGTCGGGAGACGGGCTACAAGAGCGTGGCGGACGACGAGGCGAAGCAAAGTCAGCTAATTGAGGCCCTCGAGAAGATTTCGGGCGTGAAGCCGCCTCAATAGGTTCGCACCTATGATCAGTCAACTGGGTGCCGAGTCTTTCCAAGTCCTTGCGTTGAGAGCTGTAAAGTCAAGAAATATGATTCGTGTCAGGTCCATATTCTGTTATCCTCAATTATACCTACTCAACAGGTAGCTGATCCTACGTGTTTCTCCGTTTATTGCGTCTCCCGAGATTTGCCCTCGCCAGCCTCCAGTCAACCACCCTAGACCTCGCCATTTAACTCGGAATTGCTTAGAGTATGATCAGATAACTCGCTACAACTGAATTGAACAATCAGGCAGTGGTTCATAAACTCGGGGATGGATTGGGAATGGAATCCGAGCACCTGTTTTCAGAAATTAGCCCCTTTTGTGGATCTGCGAGTACTAATTTATTTTATCATATATATACCTAAACACCCGAAACTTCGTAATTGAGCCAGACTGACACGTAATAGAGCTAGTATATAATACATATCAACGTATTAGGAAACCCATGCCTACTCCTGCAACCTGACTCAGCTCAATTCTGTTACTTCTGCTGCATTTTCCTAAACTCATCAAGCGCCTCCTGCTTGTGTGATTCCATGTCCAAACCAAAAATGAAATCCCATTTTGGTGCAAGCAATTCCCTTATTTTATCTGCACGTAAATCTATTTGCCCGCTGAGTATCTGACCCGTCTCTCGGCTCGAGTCGATGACTCGCTGACACCGAGGCCGCCTTAGTATATCGTATGCTTTGAACGCAGCTCCGATCTCATTGAGAGATGAGATGTTGGCGAAGAGGGTTCCGAGCACCATCGCATCCTCGATAGCCAATCCTGCTCCAGTACCTTGCCATGGCGTAGTTGTATGGGCGGCGTCTCCTAGGAGGCTAACGCGCTCGCGAGCGTAGGTCGGGGTTGACTTGTGTTCCTATTGCCAATATCCGCTTAGGTTCTCTTGGTCGCACATGAGCTGCGAAAGGGTCAGAATCTCTCCTCGACATCGCAAAGTAGCTGCAAGTGAAATGCGACGCATAAACTAAAGTGAGAAGTACATACACTGATCATACCATCGGCAATCGGGCCACCTAGACAGTTACTCAATGATTTTGTCAAGATTTCCCGTGTAAGCGGGCGTTTCCTGTCTCGACCTTTCGAGGTATCCTTTTCAACAACTGCTATAATGCACTGGACCATAGTTCGGTTTTCAAGCACGTCATGCAATAGGAACGCACCGTCCCCGACCCAGCCGTACTGTCTATCAACGTCAAAGTATTTCTCGCCTAAAATTACCTTAGCTTTTTCAAATGGGACCACGTTTCTGCAGTCCCACAACCCAGCTAGCGACACAGAATGTTCACCAGCTACGAAATTTTAGAGAAAGTGCTCTCGAACCGTGCTAAATATACCGTCTGTGCCAATTACTGCATCAAATTGGTAGACCGTATCATCGTAGAAAGTTATTTCAACACCAGATTCGTTAGGGTTGATGGCAGTGAGCTTCTTGTTGGGGTGAAGGGTCTCCTTCGGTAATGGAGCGAGAAGCTCACGAAGAAGAGAAGCCCGGTGAACAACTATAGTAGGGTCCTCTGCGGCAAGGTCGAATGTGATAGTTCCCGCCTCTGGCCCGGAACCCTGCAAAAGTCATCGGTAAGCTCCCTTGGACTTGAAGGCTTTGTTCAGATACTACTTACCAGAATATTGCGTGTGGAGTTCATGGGCACAGCTCCCGCTTTCTCGAGTATGTCCATTCCCGAAGGAAGAATCTGGGCTAAAGCTAGCTGGGCATTCTTAGAAAGTTCTACTGCCGCGCCTCGTTCTGAGAACTCGGGTGCTGATTCAAAGACATGGACATCTACTTTAGGGACGCGGGCCAAAGCATTCGCTAATGTAGCTCTAGCTAGCCCTCCCACAATAACAGCCACACGAAGCTTATTATCCATCATTAGCGATTAATTATGAGCCAATAATCTTTCTTTGAAGATCCAAGTCAACGAAGAAACCTGGTCAGATAAAAAGTTCGTTTAACTGGATGAGAAAGTATTAATATACTCAACTTGTTGAGTGTGAAATAGGCCTAGAAGATTCTGTTGGTGGTCAGGGTTTGCCTACTTACGTAGGCTGCAAGCAAGGAGTATGCAAGGGGATTGGGCGTAATTAGCATGAAGGGATACCTACCAACAGCAGGTATTGGCAAAGCGAGGTGCTACACAGACAAAGAATCTCTATAAAAGTCTACTCGCTTTGTAAACATTGGGCTTGGGCAATTCATAGCAACATATGTCTTTCCCTTCAGCCTGCATCGTCTCTGGTAGAGAATCCGGGCTAATGTGAGTGAATCATTACGACGCATCCAGATATGGCAAGCATTTCGACTTCGATAGAGAAGAATTGACAACGGAGGCAAAGTTGATAAGGAGGTGAAGGGGGAATGGGAAGAACTCTCCAATATTATAAAAAGTGCTGGCTGCATGAAGAGGGATGGGGTGTTACAAGACACTATCATTCTGAGATAGTGTAAACTGGCATTACAACCTGGGAGCATGTCTTATAGGTGAACAATGATCGACAACTTGATCTTTCACTTCAACTCTTCAAGGTATGGAAATAGAAAGTATTGAATAACCGCAGATTATTCATGTCTTAAGTAGAAGCCGACATTGAACTGCAATATTTAGGTATATTAATGAGGAAGGCTTCGAGGGTATGATTAGGCTTGGATATGAAAAGAGACATATTGATAATGGCTGAATTCGGATATCTATGACAAGCTTGGATTTACAAAGCAAGGGGGATTGGTTGGGACACTTCACCCACCGTCATCGTTGAGGATAATGTAAATGACAACATTATTATATGAGCAGTTGTTTTTAGTTGCTTTGGGGATATGCATAATCGCTTATTGAGCTCGCCGTCGTGCTGTCTAAAATATTATCTTGCTATAGGTCAGCCGACGGCGAAATTCGGTGCTTTCCATCAAGGTAATATGTCAGCTCCATCACTCATCACTTTGTCATGTCAATCCAACCATACAACAATCTATGCATGAGCACGTTTAACTATGGCTCAGGTAGCCTCATATAACCAGCTTCCAACAGGTTATATGCATTAATATTGGCGAAACTGTTATTGGCAGGTCATTTTAGTTTACCTCAAGTGTTGTCAGCTTACTTCCACTGAAAAGTCACACGGTGATGACTTGAGGTGGTAATCTCACCGCTAGGGCAATCTAGAACATACGATGGTCCCCGAGACAGATTTGACATGGCATTGGCGGTTTAATAGAAGGAAAAATTCAGGGAAGCTATCGCGAGATTCATGATGGAAAAGGTTGACTGCATATCCATCTTACTCTAGAAGGTCCCAACTACAAACCGACACCAAAGTAAAGAGGAATATGTTACAGGATATAGCCTATGTCATGTTATTTCCGAAGATGGTGTCGATACCTCTTCGAAAACGGGTTATCGTCAGGCTAGATTGATGGCATGAATTATATTGACGACCTAAGTCGATAGCAGCGCGCTATGTAGAACGTCTTGCTCTCGATAGCTATAAATATGACGAGAAGCCTCGTCTGGGCATTCATTCTTGATGCACGGAAATCACACACACCACTCCTTACTCTAAAGCACCTACCTCCCTGGACACTACCCAAGCTCTTCCGATCTTTCCTACGGACTAATTAGTCAAAATGAACTCCTACCTCTTGCTTCTTACGCCCTTGGCGTCTTTGTTTCAGGTCGGATCCACGCTGCCTACTGAGGGCACTGTGAAAATCCAGAAGCTTCCTACTATTCCCTTGAATGAGACCGTGTACTGGGCCGAGCTTCAAGCCAGCAGACAGTCAAGTGCTATCACGAAGAGAGATTCGTGCTACTCTAGCACTCCATACACGCAGAGTGACATGGACGCACTTATCTCGAGCCTCCAAAGCGACGGACAGACCGACTACTTGCCAGCTACAAGCTCTACGGGCTGGCTTCTTGGCACCGCCTTGGTAAGGATTTAGAATCCCTTCTGATTGGTGTTAGAAGAAAATTTGGCCCACTAACTACGAGTTTAGGTATGTACGTATAATAACTATATCTTTGACAACACCCATGTCACCCATTGGGAGATTGGTTGGGGTGCTGGCTACGTCAAGGGCGAGTGCTGCCCAAGCGAGAGCCAGAATCCACAATGGTCAGTATAAATTCTCTTTCTCTATTTAGATGAAAGAAGATGTGACTGATACAGTAAAATCTTAATAGTTCTGGTGGCAGCTGCACTGGACAGGGAGACAGTGGCCTCAATGTTATCATCGCTACACAAAACAGTGCTCTTGCCTGTTGATCAAGTCAGCGAGGCTCGCGATCTGCTCGACTCGAGAACTTTCATACAACGAATTTGATTAATTTTTCCGCCGGACCTAACGGACTGGTCTAGAATCGACGAGTGGTTTGAAGAATTCTTGGGAAGTTGGATCCAGGGGATATTACGTGGACCTTTCCTTACAACAGTATCTCTACAGACCTCAGTCACTCTCCATATGTGCCTAACTTCAAGTTATAGAAATGTTCGCATTTTAATTTTAGTCAAGTCATGAACCATATTGCTATTCCCAAAGGCCATTACGGGTAAGCCATGCTAAGTTTCGTCCTTTTAATTCAAGTGTCCTAAGAATATTGGCAACTATCAATATGAATAAACTAGCAAGAATACATGGGGGACTGTGTGAGGTGATTCAAGATTTGGGCTTTTAGGAGAATTCATTCTGCCGCGCCCTCGGGGATTGATCTCACTGCTCTGGTCGATCATATGCTGATCTTCTCTCTTTATTAACACCCAGGTCCTGGTTGATGGATTCATACATATACATGAAATCGAGTTTTCATGGATGGAATACTAGCAATGGACTGACGTGTCAGGAATTATCAGTTCCGCAAGAAGGCTACTCGCGCATGGTGACTGATTCCGGACTACGGGGACCTAGGCTAATAGAACAAGCTTACATTAAATTGCCATTGTTAACCCCTGGAGCAATTGTTGCCCTCTCACCTCAATAATCCAGTGTCGTCTAACAGAAACAAGTATAACATATCATACCCATACTTTCTAACTGCAGAACCGAGTTCTAGCCAATTTTAGTCTGACTAAGGAACGCATGTTAGAGTAGTATGTTGTTACACATGGCCGTATAACTTCTTGCGCAAAGGCTTTCCGTATACTTGCACCAATGCCGTAATATTGAGCTTTGGAGACGCTGGCAAGTACACAATTCGAGAAATACGGGAAGGGCTAGAAGCTTCCTGGGGAGTGACTGTCAGCACTTTTCAATGGAATTTGAGGTATATAGCTTAAAGGTTCATTTTACCTGTAAACCGATAAAACAATCTACCAAGTGAATCTAATGCTATAAAACCGGGGAACAGAGGTAGACCGCGAGACTGCAGTATCGAAACTAGGGCTTTCCGGATGTTCGCTGGATTATATACACATGAGAGTCTGAGCAACTGGGTTTTATCACGAAGTTGTACTAGTGAGAGAGACTACCATTTGAGTTATATGGGTTTAAACTCCGTCGATAGTTGCCGAAAGCACAGGTCTGATAGTCCACATCAACAACTCTCTTGAGACTGATCCGCCTCGGTAAACCAGCCAGAGCCTCTCGGAACGACATCGCGGTACGCGCATATAATATATGGTTGCTCGCGAGGCCAGCCTCTTTAAGGTACTCGACATAGGGGACGAACCCGAATGTGTCCCTCGGAAGGCCAGTCATCGGTGCGGATGCGGTAGCAGGGACGCCGGCCTGTGGGACCAACACAACAAGTAACTCCTCCAGTTCCGCCGTAGATTCAAGAACTTCGCGGATGGGATCCGTAGGCCCGAAAGGGATCGCGCGGTCAAATTCGCTCTGAGGCACAAGCACTGCTAGTTTGCGCACCCGGTCCCGCCAAGGCACACTACGCAGTGACCAGAAGGCTTGCTCGGCGTGTGCGACGCACAGGTAGAGCATGTCCCGATCCCAGTCAACGTAAATAGGGCCGGCCTGCACGTCTCTCTGCTCAGAGCCTGACCCCGATGAGTTGATCATGGCGAATTGGAGGGGCACACGGGCGCGACCCGAGGCGACTGACTCAGCGACATCCTTGCCAAATCTGACAGGCGTCCACGCACGCTTGCATGAGATGGCAACGGCGTGGGCCTCGCGGTTGATCAGGGAGGAGGGAGGGCGGCCATCCAGGATAACGAGGTTGGTGGCGGAGTCTAGAATGGTGCATTGAAATAAAAGCACCTCTCTCTTCGGATTCCGGTTCTGGCTTTCGGGTGCGGGATGAACCACGTGAAGGCGAGCGCTTTCGAAATGGTATTCCCAGATCAAGATGCGGAGTTCTTTCGGGAGATCGTTGAAACACTCGAAGGTGCCGAGCGAGGTCATTTTATAGCGCACACCTGGGGTGCTTGGTGACTACCGGGTTGTTTGATGATGATGACGATGATGTTGATGTTGTCGCCAAAGAAATGTACCAAAAGTTAAAGTGGGACACCAAAGTTGGCTAAATTCGATCCAGGAGGCCCATATGCTCTGGTAACAGAGGTAACCAAGCTACATTAGGTAACAGAACTGGTAACTGATTGGATAGATAGCAAGCATATTACTAATCTAGTCTCCAATTACCCCAATCACCAACCTCCAATACCTGAGAGTCTCCTGAACTTCTCCAAATGTTTGGAGACAAACTATCCTTGCAAGTCGCATCAATATTTATAACAAACAATAAGAATCAGATATATGAAATCAAACTTGATATTAAAACGACGAAAATACCTACTAAGTAGCACGTACTTATAAGCCAACGATAAGCTTGATTGTTGTGAAGATCTTGTATACAAATGATGCCTACGCAGCATAGAAGCCTCTGCGACTGGAAGTTTTGGGGTTCGAAAATAGCGTCCTTCATATTTTTCATGTGCACCGTAGACAATGGTTCTCCCGAATGCGGCTAATATGATATGAACATCTTTGGAAGTCGAGCTGTGACATAAAGAAAAGGCTTTCCACTCAATAATAGCTAAGGTAGTCTTTCAAAGAACAATAAAAAAAGACTCTTATGTACCTACCTAGGTACCTAGGTAAGGACTTAATTATCCTTAATTTATACATACTCTTAAGTTCAGTTCTGGCCAATGTGCTCCAACCGCAACTATTTCCCGAATTAGTCAACCAGGTGTAAAAATGAATGCCCCGTATACATCGAGATTTCTTCTAAATTTAACCCCCGATGAATTCACAGAAGTGCAACGTGCCGAGTTGGCAGATCGAATCGCGACATATTTTATGCCAAACCCTAAACTTAAGTATGCGGGTGTAGCTGGTTTAGGGAGACGTAAGCAAGTTTCTGTTCATCTAATTATTCCCATGTCTAACTCTACTTAATCTAGATGGCGGTGCGCTCCTATTTCGCGAATATGACGAACAGTCTGTCCCAGCTCGAAGAATCATCGTGAAATATTCACTTGATGAAGAGGCAGACAACGATCTTCGAAACGAGTCTAGGTGCTTGGAGTACCTAAGAGGTGCGAAACATATCGTTCAGCTGATCTCGCTGCCTGGAGCAGAGCTCAACGTGTCGGGTACCGGGAGACGCCCATGTATTGCCCTCGAATTTATGCCGCACGGTGATGGTAGTATGTTCCGACGCAAACTAAGGGATTTAGGGCGTCGTGTAACTCCAAGTCGGCTTCTCTGGCGTATCTTCCTCTGCTGTGAGCGCAATTTTATATGTTGTTCTACGTGATTTGACATCTTATCGCACATGCATTCTCTATTGAACTATGAGCTGACCAGCTTCTCTACTTACCTACACCAGTGGTACGGCAGTGTATTGCAATGGCTTACCCTCCGCGGGGGGGACCTGACGCACCGGTTTTCCGGGAGGTGATCCGGGACAACGAAGCACCGTCCGGTCTATCGCAGAACTCGTCTCATCTCGGTAACATTGTATTTGGCGACTTAGATTTATCTGACATTGAACACAATCTTACACCTCTTATCAAGGTATGTTGGAACAGCATAAAAATAAGGTGTATTGTTGTATTGACTAGGTATCATGACAGTTAATCGACTTTGGACGCGGAGAAATTGAAGATCCCGATGGTGCTAACCTCGCAAATATATTCGGTGCTGCATTTGTCAGTTATTGAACCCAGTCAATTATGTCAAACAAGCCCGTATTTGCTAATGTACCTAACTATAAAGATGTTGGTGGCACTTGCTCTCCCTAGAGTGAACTCGAGAGAGCTGTACGTCGACTTCGAAGAAGAAAACCTGAATGAATACCAGTTGTCGTCGGGTGAAATAATACAAACTTTCAGCATTGGTGCTATTCGGAACGAGCAAAACATAGATGTTGAGCTGCGGGATCTTATAGCGCTGTGTCAGAGCACCAATGCAACTGTCCCGACATTGCCTTATCTCTTAGCACGTTGCGAAGACGGAGTTGCAAACAGGACGTTACAAGACTTCGATAACAGCTCCTTCAGTGAATTTGACAGATATTCGGAAGAAGATGGATCGATCCAGTATATAATAAGACATACACTGCTAGATGCAGATGTCCGAGATGCGCCGCAAGATACATCACGGCCAACAATTAACACGCAGGTGGGAACTACCTTGGTAGGGCTATTTGACAGCCAATATATGGCATGGAGTAAAATACCACCAATCCCACCTGAAAATGAAAAATCATTCTGGGAGACATTTAACGAATCGATTAATAGGATGAGGGAAGAAGATGACGTGGGTTAGAAAATATTTGGGCCCGGCAGAGTCGTCAAATTCGAGAGTACGGCATTTTTATAAGGAGAAAAGTTGCTTAGGTACCTACATATTAGAAGTTAGCGTCACACAATCCCCCGTTCTCTACCCCCCTTTTTAAATTTAGCGAACAAATTCGCGAGGCGGTTCAATCGACTCGGACCCCCAAGGATATAGATCAGTAATAGGTAGGCTGCGTCGCAACATTCTTACACTATCCAGATAGACGGTACACATATATTCAATCACGTTGACCAATTATGACCATTGTTGGTGTAGTCCTACTAATTGGAGGCTACATGTCGTCGATCCCCACTGCGGACTTCAAACGTACCCCCGAAGCCTCCATTGCACCTGGTATAGGAGAATCTTAGACTACCAGTTCACCAGAAAACAATGTCAAATGCAAAACAAAACGTCTTATAATTCAATATCCTACGCTAACCAGACCAATATATTCCAATCCCAGTAAGCCAAACAGGTATCTACCATAACCATATCCTATATCCACTTACCTCCTCCACGTACGAACGCCTTCACATGCGAATCCTGAATCCTTGCAAAGAGAATTAAGAAATAAAGTCCAAATGCAAGCAATAAACAACTGCAATGCTCTCCCTCTACGCTTTAACAACCGCAGGCACACTCTTGCATCGCCATGGGATAGATACTCTCCGGCATCACGGCACCAGCTTGTTTACATTTTGAAGATGTCAAGGACGATGTTGGCAAGGGCAACATTGGCCTTCTGAAGCTTCGCCTTGTCTACCCCACTTGAACATGCGACGATGAGAATAGGCACATGATCTAAGGATTATTTTCGAAGGCTCGTATAGGTTTGAGAGTCTCACAACCTGGACCTATTCGGTCAATGTATATGTATTGGTTGGGGGTTATTGAGGGAATTATGCAGACTTTAGGTGACTTGTAGAGGATAGCGACGCGTCGATGCTTGAGGCCACGAAGAGCACGGGCTGTGGCAAGGCCCACGTTCGGAGGGTTTCCGGTAGAAACGAGAAGAACAATGTACGGGAACAAAGACGGACGGGTCGGTAATTAGATGTAAGACAAGATAGGTAGTGATACAGATCGGGTAATATATTTCGGTACTAGAGCCGACTAGGTATCGTAGGAAGAAGAGACCCAACTCGATTCTAGTTGGGTAAGCATTTGACTTGGCACGGGAGCGTCTTCGGCTTAGGTGGGTATGTGCAGCGCCAGTGCCATGAAAAGTGCTTGGAGCGATACCGACCGTAGGGGTTGGTATTACACGATGGTGTTACACAGATGCCGTTGGAAGACCCAAACAGTGGGCCTCGTGGTCGTGGATTTAATGGGTTGAAAGTTATTCGAAGACGGATATTAACATCCGTGTGGAAGGATAGTTGCACGTCCAAATTTCCGACCGGGCTCGCATTCCGTTTGAATGGTCATTGCCTCAAGTAATAGAAACTTCAACCCCTTCGGCGCCCGCGATGTTCGTGCAGGGGGTATGGTACGTAGTTCCCTGTAGACGGCATATCATTGGCGTTCGGATAGGACATCGGTGGAGAGCCTCGCGGTACGTTCAAGTATAACGGATCTGTACGAGAATTTGGGGGAAAGTCCATAGGCGAAGTAGTGTAGTTGCCCGAGTATCTGTGGGATGATCTTGGAGGGTCGCCGGGCATTCTTTCGATATATGGCTTCTTGCTACTTGAGCGAGCGCCTGTATTTACGCTGATGCTTGAGCTCCGGCGATGGTGGCGCGCTGAGCTGGCCTTTTCGTCTCTGTGCTCTGCGTGCTTCCTGTTACTGCCCTTGTCGTGCTTACTTCCCGAACGATGCAATCTGGACGAAGGCTCGCCGGAGCCTCCTCTCATAGTGCTGTCCTTGACTGGGTCTAGCAAGTGCAAGTACCTCTGTCGTAAATCATCGCGTTCGTCCTTTACTTCTTCGAGGGATAGCTTTAATTCCTTGATTTCCTCCTCTTTGGTGCCTAGCTCTTCCTCGAGGTCCTTGTTGACTTGCTCTAACCTTTGATTCTTGTCGTATTCTTCACGATAAAGTCTCTCCGTATCCCGAGCAACTTTATGGGCTCTGGCTAGGTCGGCATCCATGTCGGTGTACTTCTTATGGTAGTGTTCGACTTTCTTGTTCGCTTGACCTAGTGCCTCTTGAAGAGCACTGACACTGTAAAGTTGATCTTCGCGGTCCTCGGCTGTGAATCGACGATCAGGTCTTCCGCCTAAGCTAGCCTGTTCACTGGATGAAGAACCTAAACCTGAATCATGCCCCGGTTCGCGGCTACGATGGCTTCTTGATGACCCTTTGGGTGGTGACGTTGAGATCTGGAACTTGACTCGCCTGTCCGACATTTCTTTGTGAAAACTGCCTTTGACGGCAATGGATATATGGTAGCTGCCTATGTGATGGTTCACAATAAGGCAACGCACAATAAAACGGTCAACGAATGACAGCAGTTGAACTCAGGGTGTGAGGCTGTATGTAGGGAGATGGTGTTGAGCCACCGAGTTGGAGATGGTAGTTCACCTCGGAATATAAAATGCAGGCAATCCACTGTCTGCAGTATAATAAGGGATGGGCGTATTGGTAAATATGCCTTACGAACAAAAGCAAGTAGAAGGTCAAGAAGAGAAAGATGCAATTTTATATGAAGGGATCTAGGACTTGTGATTTGTGAATGGACCAGTTGCTGCCTTCGGCTTCGACAGGTAATTTGTGTATGTATAACACTTACACCATGAGACTGACTGACAGCGAAATCTGAATACGGCAGATATATGCATGGAGTTAACTGCACTAAATGGTGTGTAGTAGGCCGGCTGCCTCTCACATGGTGTCATAACTTTAGGCAACGGGCCCCTAGTCCATAGCATCCTTCCCGACGGATGAGCCTCAAATCGGTCCAAGGGTCGACTTACCAAGAAAAAATAAAAATAAAAATAATAATACGTACGGGTAGCCGAAGCTAGGTAGGAGTGCGCCATGGCGGAAACACTCGTTTCTCACACTCGGCGTCAATTAAAAAAGAGAGACGGGAGGACGCCTTGCTGACAGCTCACTCCACCGCGCATCGCGCAACGCGTAACGCGCAATTGGCAGAGATAGGAAGTGCAGGAGTGCACGCGAAGAAAGAAATAGAGCATGCCGGAAGAGTCTAGTATTGTTAGACGGCATTTTGTGCTTCCCTCCTTAGAGTTGGAAATTCGACTTGCCAGTTTTACACCGAAATTCGATGGCCGCCTAGCATTTTCAGCCCCCAAATTGGTTCGCCAGGGACTCGATCTAGGTCGCAATCGGTATGTACAGTGAATCAAGATGGCGCATGGGTTGAGAAAAATCGTTCTCTCAACTGCGATCTTTGATTCCGGTGGTGTGTTCTCTGCGCAACTGCGTAGAGTCGGACTACACACGCGTTGGCGTGCAGAGCGCCCGCAGGTGTGCCTAGCCAGTCAAAAGTGACGGCATCGTCTGCAGGGTCGATTCCAATTACAATCTGGAAAGCCAATCGAGGACTGCAGAGATAGGAACACAATAACGGGACAGTACGATGACTCACATGAGAGCTGCATCAAGCGAACTGAATGCTGCGTTCCATGTTTGGTACATGACTCCCGATTGTTGGTCTTCTGCCTGTCATGATCTCGAATTGCCAGAGTTGCCGAACTTCCATACGTAGAATAATTGGTCGGTGTCGCCTAGCAGGGCTGAATTCAAGGGGTTCCCCGTCCAAACCAGACTTGGTTGGGCGGAGGAAAAGAGGAAACATCGGGGGGCTTCAGCATATGATCTGATCTGATCAACTAAGAAGTGTAAAAACTACGGTGCTAGGCGAGCTAGGCAGACACACTAAGCCAAGGTAGGCAAGTATATGAACTAGATAGCTTAGTCATTAGAGCTATTTATCTACCTAACTTTAGCACCCAACTACCTGTGCCTCACCAGCCAGCACAGCCACTGCGGCTGTCTTTCTCGTCGAGTTATTATCAAGGAAGACATTCCTCTTTGTCTAAGTCTTCAGCCAGCCAACTTATTCATGAAGAAAATATTGAAACAGCGACGGCCATTTCCGTAACTCTTAGAGATGACTTCATGATCTATGCATCTCTTACACGCTACTAGTGCGCCCATCTAGACAAGCGGTGACGTTTGGTACACTCTTACCTATTCGGGCTTGTGAGCTGCCTCCCCGACAAGGCACACAGCCAAGCCGACACTGAACTACGCAGCACCGGGAATAATGCGAAATTCGGAGGATTTGCGCCTCTAAAATTGAACACAGGTCCCGAAGCATTAAGGAGGGGTACAACCTTGGAAGTGTAATTGCACTTTTGCAATTCCTAATCTAGTGATACTGTCGCTGAGCTGTCAGTGATGGTATTGGTGTATTGGTCTTACTTGTCAGCTCTCGGGTTCTACGGCTCGTGAAAAAAAAAACGAGTTTGAATACCAAGCAATAAGGGAGTTATTTTATACCTACCTACACGTCCGGGCTTAAGGAGCATGCAGAATGACCATGCAGAATCGGGTGCCAAAAATATCTCTACCTAGGTACTTACTCTTTGTGGTGTGTGGTCCGCGGCTGAGAACCTCCTGTTAGATCATCGCAGCTGGCGGCCAACCAAAATTGTTTGGAATCCCCTTTCGTTAAGTCCTCCGGCCGGTCGTCCGCCAACTAACAGTATCTGAATAGACCAACCAGCCAACCAACCGAACTACAAACTATTAAACTACGTGAACTCCCTACGTCAAATTGGGCTTTTGGCGTCTGACTGCAGACGGAGCTATTCTGGGGACTGCCACATGGTAAAGTTACGTACACACTGACTAAAGAGAGAGCCAACCAATGATAGCTACTGGGTCAAATATTACTATACTGAGCACCACCTCAAGACATCACTAAGCTTCTGAATAAGCAAGGCTCTGTGAGTGGTATTCTACACGTGTATGGTTTTCACCGCCAGCACTAGACCAGCCTACACATCGGCGTCAGTTCGCCGGGGTCTAGGCCAGGCCTTGCAATCTGTGCCAGCTAAGAGTTCAGTAGTTCCGTCGCGCAAGGCTGCCTCGTGTGGCAAATAAATTTCCTCGGCAGCACAATTACGTGAGTGTCATAAGAGCACCCAAGTTTTCAGCCCAAGCGGCGGTTTGACGTCTGACCGCGGCTGACGACTCCTAGGGTACAAGACCGTGGGGAAGGTAATACTAAACCTCCCCTGTTCTGTGGTCATGACATTCGGAGACTTCAGAGACTGTTCTAGTCAATTCTAGTACCTAGTTGAATTTCCTTACTGTACAAACTCCTAACGCATCACAACTAGCGAGACAAACAAGAAAACACAGCACCCTATTTAGATATATAACGTGAATGTACTATGACTAAGAGGATGATGAAGCCTCCGCGAAGCAAACAATTAGGTAGATCTATTATTCACTAAGCACCGATCCTGTGGCCACCCAGAGTAATCCTCACATGACAGCGAGCTTAGACCAGTTCCACAGGGCGAAAGAACACCTGGTCGAGCATTTACGCGTGTATTTTCTAGAATACTGAATCACCTGTTCGCCCGATATTTCCCTGAAATGCAAACACTGTTACATCTGTTGACTTTGACAAACTACCACTGCCTTAGTCCCCCCTAAACTCGAATCGAACTGTCGTGGAAGCCTTGCACCTACGGATCGACAATTGATCTGAAAATCTATGAAAAAGACATGGAATGAGGGTATCCGATTTTACGCCAGAAATACATGTAACTAGTAACGCTGAACATACATCATACGTCATAATAAAGAAGCGAATATGCAAAACCGAAATAGCTGACTCTCCTAACCCCTATTCCTCGATCCTGTGTGACCCTAAATGCTGCTCTGAAATGAAACCTAGTGACGTAGGATGGTAGGCAATGAGCATAGAGCCCCCTAAACGCCCAGTCCCAAAACGCCATGCCATAACCACAGACAAACTACCATGACCTAGACAGACTATCGCGATCCCTTCACAAGCCCTAGGCTAAACACAAGAATACCGGCGACGAGTAGGCGGAAGCGTGCCCTCCAGCCGACGGATCAAGCGGCGCTGGTCCTCGATAAGAATGTTCTTCTCGTCGACCTCTCGCGTGCTCGCCGCGAGCATCCGCCGGGCCTTCTCGTAGCGACTGCTCATATCCTCCCACAGGCTCTGGAAGTCGTCGGCCCGCTTCTGCCAGTTGACGAGCTTCGCGGACATGTCCGCGATGCGGCGGGCGTGGTCCGAGACCGTCTGCGAGAGGACGCGCACCCGTGTGGCCAGGGTGTCGTTGTCCCGCTCGAGGCGGTGGACCTCCCTGTCTTTGCTCTCGACCTCCGTGCGCAGCGCCGCGACGCGCCGGCGGAACCGCTCCGTGTTCTCGCCGTCGTGGGAGTGGGAGCGTCTCAGCCCGTCGACTTCGTCGGCCAGCTGCTGGTTGTACGCGAGCAGGCGGGTGTTCTCCTGCGTCGAGGCCTGGAGGTCGCCCTTCAGGGTCTGGTTCTCGCGGGTCAGGGTGTCATTGCTGGCGATGAGGGTCTTCTCCTGCTCGCACAGGCTGTTCCACTGCTCGAGGGAGATGCCCGCGCAGTTATCGAAGCATCGTGTTCGGAAGTGGTGGCGGTGGTGATGGTGATCGTGGTGGTGTGAGAAGGACTGGGAACGCACGAACTGCTGCCGACCTGTCGGGGTTGTCTTGATTCGGTACTCGAACATATGGAGAAGTGATAATGGAGCGCCCCTCTACCCGAGGGTTGACGCAGTATGGTAGGTTAGATGAGAATATGTGACGATCAACAGGGTGATGGGAGCTTTGACTGGACGAAGCGCAAAGTTACGTTGGTGGAGTTGCAGATGCAGCTGCAGAAGCTAGTAGGGAATAGAGACGAATAGGAATAGGTGGGCAAGCCAAGGTTGGCTCGACCGATATGCGGGAGACTTCATTATAAGCAGAGTATACCAGGCATCACTTGTTTGATAGGCCTCCCCACGAGGCTATGGTGGGTAATGAAGAGGCAGCAGATGAAGTTTAAAAACCACGGCCATGGTATCACGAGGCTCTGCGGACGAACCTCATGCCCTCCCCAGTTGACGATGCTGTAATGGAGGGTGAGAATGCTCAGTTTGTGGTCTCGTTTATGAAGTAGTCATGTCAGGTACGCCTGGCTGAGCTGGGCAATTATCATCTTAGCTATCATCCTAGCCTCAAGAGGTGGGCAGTATAATAGCAGAGGGTTGACTAAAACGTCATCCGCCATCGAGCGCCTGAAGACCGGGGGCCTCAGTTGACTCCGACTTCTCTCACTATGTCTTAGAAAGACTGAGGTCATTTGGATCATTTAACCGAGAAACTCGAAGAGACATCCATCATATTGTTCTGCAACTCCAAGTCTGGGGGAGCAGGAGCAAATGCGCCTCGATCGAAACCAGGTTATATTCTTCGAACTTACCTATCTATTACTTCAAGCAAGTAGTTCGAAGACGTGAAATGCATAAACCTATCATCTTGCATGAACGTTGGAGAGAATGGGAATCGCTAGATCGTCGCACATAAGCGCGCTGATGCATCGCTAGCTGCAGCACCCCCCTGTACCATACCCTCCCAGCCAATTAAAATAAGAGGAGATAGTAAGGTGGGTCCCGCCCTATCATGCGCACAGACCCTCAGCTGATCCATCTGAATGGTTGACCTGATGAACAAAGGTCCCCTCAGCTCAGCCCCGCAGGCCCCCCTTCACCCGTTAAGGCTGATTTATTTCTAGATCACCAGTCCCCCGGTTCACGATAGGATTCCAAGCCCCGAATCCTTCTTCTAGAGAGTAGTATGGATGTGTGACTAGGGAGCTTAGATAAGAGGCCTCACCTCCCGCTCACCAAGGTTACTGACATAGAAAAAAGTTCGAGATTTGCTCATTTGCCCCTCGCGATCGTCCACGCAATATCTCAACCCTGTGCGATTAGGACATCCATGGATTACAGTCGGAGAACCAGCCTCATAATCAACAGACACTAGAAAGAAGCCTAATATAGCTCAAAATGTCAATCTTGATTTCGCCACGGAATATGCGCCCTAGCAAATTAACTACCTAATGTTGATACACACAGGAACCCATTCCATGATTTCATACAGTCATACTGTCCCGATTCCACCTGGGCATCTTTTGGCCCCCATATTTAGCGAGTGACGCATATTGATTTATCTCAACAGTATGCCTCATTTGGTTTTTTTTTAATTTCGACTTCTATGCTTAGAAGATCGGGCCTCCCAGCCTGATAGACACCGACTTGTTCTGCGTGTAGTTCGCAAGAGCAGCCTCACCGAGCTCGCGGCCGATACCACTTTCCTTGTAACCTCCGAATGGTAGTTGATGGTGTAGTAGGTTGTAAGCGTTGACCCAGACGGTGCCTGCGCGCAGGTCGTTGCTGACCCGGATGGCGGTGTTAAGGTCCTTGGTGTGGACGGCAGCTGCCAATCCATAGGCGCTGTCGTTGCCTAGTTGAATGACCTCATCTTCCGTCTTGAACTTGGCAACTGCAACAACGGGACCGAAGATCTCTTCTTGCATGATCTTCATGTTGGGAGTGACGTTGGTGAAGATGGTGGGCTTGATGAAGTAGCCCTTGTCTCCGTGGCGCTCGCCACCTAACTCAACTGTAGCACCTTCCTTCTTACCCTCCTCAATGTATCCCATGATACGGTCGTATTGCAATTGGCTGACCTGGGGGCCCTGGAATGTGCCCTCGTGGAAGGGGTCTCCAACGGCGTTCTGTTCCGCACGTGCCTTGAAGGCCGCAATAAACTTGTCGTAAATACCCTCTTGTACGTAGACTCGAGAACCGGCACAGCAGCATTGGCCGTGGTTATAGTAGATACCGAAGTTGACCCAGGAGATGGCCTGCTCGATATCCGCATCGTCGAAGACGATGTTGGGCGACTTGCCGCCAAGTTCCAAAGTCACCTTCTTGAGGTTGGAGGACGCTGCTGCCTTCATGATGGCACGGCCGACAATGGTGGAGCCGGTGAAGGCAATCTTGTCAACGTCCATGTGAGAAGAGAGGGCAGCACCAGCTACCTTGCCGAAACCGGAAATAATGTTAAGAACACCAGGAGGGAATCCAGCCTCCTTAACGAAGTTGGCGAAGACAAGGGCGGAAAGCGGCGTCTGCTCAGCAGACTTCAGAACAATTGTGTTTCCAGTCGCAAGGGCCGGCCCAATCTTCCACGCCAACATCAACAAGGGGAAATTCCAGGGGATAATCTGACCGCAAACTCCAATCTAGGAAATGTCAGCTCTCCAGTCGAATATAGTGAATTATCAGTGATTACGACTTACAGGCTCTTGTCTGGTGTAGTGGAAAGATTCGTGGTTGATATCAATGGTCTTGCCCTCGATCTTGTCGGCCCAGCCGCCGTAGTATCGGATGCAGCCAATGACGGCACCAACATCACCCCGGGCCATGTTGATAGACTTGCCATTGTCGAGTGATTCAACAGCGGCTAATAGATCTAGGTTGTTCTGCAAAATATCGGCGAGCTTGGTCATGTAGATACCTCGCTGCTGAGGAGTGGTTGTCCGCCATTCGCCGTTAAATGCTTTTCGGGCAGCGGCGACTGCGATGTCGACATCCTTCTCGGTAGCTTCGGAGACGGAGCAGATCAGCTCCTCGGTAGCGGGGTTGATAACCTCGAAAGTCTTCTTATCAACACCCTCAACCCACTCGTTGTTGATCCACCTGTAGGGTTAAAAAAGGGGGAAAGTCAGCATGTGGCCGAATGTAGAAATTGAGAGTCGTCGATATCAACTACGATTGGTGGATGTGTGATCAAGAGTGTCTGAGTAACGGATGCTACTCTAATGCTGACTTACAGGCCAGTCGGCTGAGTGAATTCGCCAGTGATGGGCGTCTTCAGCTGTACAGATAGAGGCATATTGGGTGACGAGTCGGTTTTTCTTATGCAAGGGAAAGAATTCTTCTTTAAGTTATTGGATAGTATTGTTTGTCTCGACAGAAAAATTGTGAAAGCCTGCTTTTAATGTTGGGGTAGGACTGGGAAGTTGATGCATGCAAGGAGGTCGGTATAGAAGAGGTGGCATGCCTTGAGTCTTTTGTATGAGAGCGGGGAGGCGTTCGTCTTCAACCCACCGAGATAAAAGGCGGGGTAATTCACTGTCTAATGTCATTGTGTGACGACGGAGTCCCCAAAACGATGCATACACTAGCGCCATCTTAGGTCTGGAACAAGAAGATTTCCCCTTCCCCGGAGGATGGGGCCTGGGGGCTTTCTTGGGGGGTAGCTTAGCTGTGAGTATACCAAAATACAGGAGAAGGCGGAGTTGCTTTCATTGGATAACTACCTAATCATATATGCTACGCTGACTACGATAATATGCATTGCTTTGGCTTCCTCTGTAGTACTCGGATTAAAAATGATACTATGTAGTAGTTTCCAATGGATGTATGTAAGATTGATTAGCAGGTAATCTGTATCGTCAATATCGTACCTGAAAAAAGCAAATGGTCTATCTAAGTGGAGGTGCCTGTCCCAACCTTCTCCGACCCCGCATACGATAAGTCGAGCGCCTCAATCGTTTAAACACGGCCCATTGGGTTAATATGTGCCGATTAATATTCGCTATGACTTGACGATTCGCTCATAGGCGTTTTGTGGTGGAAATCACGATATCTCAAACAAAGCATACATTGCAAAAGCAAGAGAACCCTAAATCATATCCTCGCCATCCTCCATCCAGTCATCTTAGAAGTTTTGCCACACAAACTGACGACAGGAAGCCGGGCTGCATTAGTTTCGAAATGCTTGGGCTTCCCCCGCATTTGTGGAGGATTTCTATGGTAGTTTGGATTGTTTAGATGATTAGTGAAACTGCACCATTTCAACTAGGTGCCCGTAAAACAAGCATTCCACACGGGCAAAGGGAAGCCCCATCGATAGGATCCATGGGAGTGAAGCAGAGTAGCCGGAGAGTTAGCTGGTCACGATACCACTTGAATTCTCAATATCGGGGTTAGGATTGCCTGTTTCGGACATAAGGCATATCCATAATTCTAGTTTAGTGCCCGATATGCTGGCTTACACGCGTGAAGATCCGGAGTCGAAGTTTGAATCCGTACAGCTTACGGCTATAACGTGGTAAGCAGATTAGGATTGGATGAGACTATCACCGGAATCGAAAGGTCTGGGGCATGACCCCAGAGACGGACGAACGGTTCCCGGCGAATGGGAGATACTCGCGATCTTGTGCAACATACTGCTATAGGAATGCGGGTGCTACCGCATAGCCACTCGTCTTTCTACCCCCAATGCCCCCAGGCCCCCCATCTACTCGGCCCACCTCATTGTTTTCTCTTTTCCCTTTTGGAACTCCGGGAACTCCGGGGACGGCCCTGCGCCGAAACCCTGCGTACGTCAGTATAAGGCGGCTTACTGCCAGAGTGTGCCCATCTAGAAGTGAGAACTGATAATATTCGAACATCAATGCTTTGCTTTTTCAAACCTCATTCTTTGCTGTATAATCATCTCGGTTATCATCGCGATTTGGAACTTTGTTTCTCCTAGCAGCCAGCTGGCAGACGTCCAATCAAAAATCGAGAGTGGATTAAACGTCATTCGGGTCAACGATCGGCGAACCTAGTCGCAGGCACCTTGAGAGTCTCTTTACATCATAGGTGCGATTGCTATCGTTCGCCGAGATACACATTCATTGTATACAAAATGATTATCTCAGGGTGTCAGTCGCGGTGCAAATGACACCGGAAGTTGAAATCTCTTATTTAGAGGTACAGTTATACGTGAGACCACACCATCCAAGGGCAAGCTACTACACGAAAGGCGGCCGTTAATGAACCTCCGAGTAATGTAACCACCAGCTTACTAAAAGCTCACGAATCACCAACAACACCTCTGGCCGTGGTGAAGGTGAAGATGGAGTCTCGACTACATTGACAACTGAGATAGCAATACAGATGCCTCGTGTCTTCTAATTGACGGAGGCTCACTCTTTAGCAGCCGTGTTGAACCCCTTTCCTGCGAGGTCCTCGGCCATCTTGGTAGCGACATACGTATCGATAAACTCGACGATGCGCGATATCTTCTTTCCATCTTCGGTGAGATCCACGAACCAACAGATCTCCAAGGTGCTGGGTTGATCCTTGCCAATGAGCTTGATCCAATGTTCAACGCGCGCGCTGAGCTTACGCTTGGCCGGATCGACGACGATGTCCAGGATCTTGCCCCGCGCTTCCTCCATTAAGACGATCTCGGGCGCCATGTGCGCCTCGTACTCAGCGTTGGTCTCCGAGGCCTTGACGAAAGGATGTTTGGCTAGGAAGCTTTCGGGCTTCAGATATCTTACGCATTCTGGTGCCAGCATTGTCAATAGTAGAGAAGGGTCCTTTGCGCGAACCGATTGGGGGTAGCACTCGAGGAAGGCCTTGAAGGTGGATTCCATCGTGGCGTGGAGGTTCTCGTTGGAAGATGCCATACTTGAAGGTTTGGTTTATGAGATCTATAAGACAAATGAACAAGTTTGCAAGGTAGTTGCTATGTCTCAACCTGATGTTTGACTTGATGCTAATTACTCGGACATTCGTTTAGTAATTAAATAGTATAGAATAATGAGGTAGATCTGTTTTAAGAAGGCTCACTATATATCCCTAGTGCTGACGGGGGATTCTATCTATGGTACTCGTACGATCCCTTGCCTTGGAATTCTTTGTCGGCAGCTAGCTACGGCAGAGCATTGGGTTATGAATAAACATACCTATTTATGCACCTTTCCATTGAGCTTCAGCATACACTTGAATCAAGCGAGAATTAGGCACTCAACTACAAATACCGCATAGAAAATGGCAAAGAGGATAGAAATTACTACTTTTACATGTTGTTTTGCTACAGCACACTCGACTGCGCTACATAGCAATGTTTAACTGCTAACTTGAATAAAATTGTTACGTAATAAAACTTTATTTTCGTTTATTAAGAAAAATACTTACCTAGCATGCAAATTTTGTGTTATGAAATTGAAGTTTTTGGTGGTTTGTGTATCAGGTCGATCTAAAGCTGATAGGAGATAGGGCAAGATATAAGGGTATCTTGAAATGTACATAGTATCTTATCAGGACGCATTGACCAAATTTTCGCCGATCAACGTGGAGAGAGAAAGAGACATAGAAAGTTAGCAACAACCACCACCACCCATTACCTTCCCATTGAGGCTCCATGTCAACGTTCCTGCTGTCGCGTAAACTAAGTTGACCCATGGCCGACGTCGCAGAGGCAATTGCGGCCGCCATGGCTGCTGCGACGGCCCCTACCAGTAAGTCGCAAGTCCGTTCAACTTAAACCTTTTTTTCTCTTTTCTCTTTTTTCTTTCTCAACATCGCCCACCTTTCCATCATAGCTCGTACTTATATGGGCGTCTATCATTGTTTTCCGACACTTCTACTAACGTCATAGAATTAGGCCCCCTTATAAAAACCGAGGAACCTATAGCTAGCGACGCCATGATTATAGATCCAGATCCAGAGCCAGAAGCGCCGCAGTCGCCTCTAAAGAGGCCTCGAAGTCCCGACGAGGGCGGCGAACAGACCCGAGACGAGAAACGACCCAAGATTGAAGGTGAGAATGGGGTTGTGGATGCGGATGTAGGTGTAGGTGTAGGTGTAGGTGTAGATTTGAACGCCAATCTGAATGAGATGGACGAATTCGCCCGTCTTGTCCAGCAAGCTGAGGCTTCGGTCATGCAACAATTCCAATCAGAATCAAATTTCCCCGATGGCCTTCTGCCCAACGACCTCGAACACGTCCACGATGTATCGCACGATGTATCGCACGATGTATCTCATGACATACCAGCTTTCGAACCTGAAATTGAACCACAGTCTTCAACACCCGTTGCAAATGCCGAGCCGAGGCCGGAATCGCTCTGGAGCAACCCTAGAGACTTTACGCGCCGGAAGCATATCATACCTGCGCTTGGTAGCCTGGCTGTCGATATAATTACTGCCTGGTCTGAACAATCTTTGGAGGACACGATTGCGACTCTGAGCGGCGAGTCAGACTCGGACATCGCCAAGGAGTACGCTGTACTAAAATCCGCCTTCGATGCTCAACGGAAGCTCCTTTCTGAAACGCATCCGCTCTTACATCCCGAACGACTCAACGTCGCTAGCCAGACTCGAGAGGTTATCAGGATAATCAACCTCGCAACGGCTTGTGCAAGCGTATTCGGTACAAACGAGCTTGGTCTAGAGGAGATCAATGATCATTTTCTACACATCTTTGTGCCCGAGAATCAGGAAGTCCCGCGTGATGCTGCAGACTTGTACTTGGGCTGGAAGACTCAAATGTTCTTGGCCGTATTGGAAGGCGAACATGAGAAAGCTAGAGAGCAAATTTTAGACGATCTTTTTGTTTCGGGACTTGAGGACACCTTGCGGAAACATCACCCAGATCTATCCTTGACCGCTGCTGAGCACGAATTTATTGCGAATGCCAAAGCAAGAAAGGCTATGCTCTTGAATGAATCTGCTGATGTTGATAGCATACGTATGTGTGCAGCATCTATTTAGTCATATGTATTTACTAACTCTTTCCTAGAGGCGCTTAGTAAACAGTTTACGTACGAGGCTTTTCTCGATACTCTAAGCACCTTTCTCAATGACCATATAGAGATGATTAGATCTCAAGGTACTGGAAAGGTGGAGACGATCACCGCAGTGGAGGATATAGCACAAGATGAGCAAGTCGAACATGGTCTAGATAGTACCTTTGACCTGAACGCTATGATCGCCGAGGCTTCGAGGGCAGCTCAGAGCGCCTTAGAACCTACTGGCGATACATCTCACGAACTTGATGAGCTTTCTGCCTTTCTCGCCGAAAACGTTTCCAAGGCAGTCGAACAAGCGAAGGAGAGCGCCGCAAGCACAGAACTGCCATCTGCTATTGCATCAGCAGCTGAGAGCGCCTCGAGAGCAACTATGCTAGCTTTGCAAAGCATTCAGCAAAACCAGTACCAACCTACGGCGCTTCCTCAATCTACTAGTAAGTTGCATGATATCATTTACAATAGGAGACACTAGCTAACTAGATGTAGCTCCAACGCATTCGAATTCGAGTCACAATAACTATCAACCACAGCAAAGCCAGCCACAACCCCAACCCCAACAGCAGTACTATAACTATCAACAACATCCTAATACTAATGGAATGCCTCCTTATCAACCAGGGAATGATCACCTACCTCCCAATCAAAGTGATTCAACTCCAGCGCTATATGAACGCGCTCGAGCGGCGGCGGCGGCACGGTCATCAACTCATGCACGCCGAGAAGGCTCGCACTCCACCCGTCGACCCTGGGGTCCTGAAGAAGAAAAGGCTCTTATGATGGGACTTGATATGGTGAAGGGACCTCATTGGTCGCAAATATTATCGTTGTTTGGGCCCAACGGCTCTATTAGCAATATCCTCGCAGACCGAACTCAAGTTCAACTAAAGGATAAAGCTAGGAACTTGAAGCTATTTTTTCTGAAGACAAATTCAGAGATGCCCTATTACCTCCAGTGCGTTACAGGCGAATTAAAAACAAGGGCGCCTACCCAGGCTGCGAGGAAGGAGGCCGAGGAGAAGGCAAGACTCAACTCAGAGGAACAACAGGCTCATGTAAATGGTATCTTGACCTTGGCCAATGGTTTCGAGAACAATGCTGCATCAACACAAAGCCCCTCGGCAATGGCACCCAGAAGTACAACGCCTCATCAGCCAGTATCGCACCCTACTTCACAGCCAGGCACACCAAGTATCTCACAGCAGACGGTTCAACCATCAAAACAGACACCTGCGCCGACAGCTGCACCCATCTCTCTGCCCCGCCCAGTCATACCAGCACCGCAGCCTGTGAGCTTACCTACGCTCTCATCAATAGCCCACCAACATACACAACTGCCTCCTCCCTCACCTGCTGAGCGACAGACGACTTCTGCGACAGCTTCCGTAACACCACCGGCAACGACTACTACTGCTGCTGCTCTAATGGCTGCGCCCGCCAGTGCTCCGGCAAGTGCCCCCACTGTGGAAAACCACGAGCCAGACAAGACCGAGCTTAGTAGCGTAGATGCCGCGGTGCTTGGGTTGAAAGCGGCTCTAGAACGGGAAAGAGAACGAGACTCAGTCGCTGCTTCTACCCCAGCTCCGGAAAGTAACCACGAAGAAACAGCAATGCGTTCTAGCGCATCAGCTACACCAGCCGCCGCTCCGATCCAATCTTAGGGAGGTTTGGACGAGAAGGAGGTTGCCCTTTTTCTTATGTTGCGACGAGAATTGGATGGGTGAGGACGGTGACGATTGATACCCCTGGGCGGTTATTTTGTGGTTTGGAGGTTTAGCGATCGTGGTTCAGACTTTTTAGTCTAGGTAGGCTGGGTACCTAATACAAACACCGCATTTTTTCCCCCTGAGATGCAATGCAAGTCAATGAGACAAGTCATCTTCAGTCAGTCACAGCCGGATCCCCATATATGTCGATTGCGTGATACAGATTCGCCTAGGCCCGCCCCATCGGATCGTCGCTGCTGTCCAGCTCAGCCCTGTACGTATATGTGACGCGGATCCTTGCGGGAGATGCATCCAGCCGAGCGATGTAGTGGCATTCTAGAATTCCCGGAAGTTTGGTTCTGTGCTATGCTATTAGGATTTGCCGTCAGCGTCGAGATAGCTGGGGACTCCTTGCCAATTTTTTCTCTTGTGTTTGATGGCTTTAATTCCCACCAATCCGTAGCTTGTGTTTTTGATGCTGGTGAGATTAGGTCGGCTCGCCTTAGGACACTATGAAGGCTAATAAAATATGAAATGAATTGCCTCACGTATTTTCGTATACTCTATGCACTGGTGAGTGGATCCATAATATTGTTATAAGTTCTTAGGTAATAATGACTGAAACTAGAACATATTGCTCATGGTGTGTCTCCATCCTTGGGTCGTTTGAAAGCCTCTGAAGACATTCACCACCCCCATCCATTCAAAATTCTATGCCTCTCACTTGTCTAGTGTCTCATAGACCAAATATAGGGGAACACTGTGGGTATAATAGGTAGTAGTGTAGGTAATTAGGTACCGTAGGTACGCATAGCAACGCACCTGCCTCCCCAGCAACCAAATGACTTCCTACTCACCAAAACCAAAGCATGCCCTTACCCTTATGTATCCTAAAAACATTCTAAATTGCAGACCGAGTACACGAGCTTATAGTACAGTGGTGGAAAGGTCAGTAAAATCTACTACCCAGATGAAGGGTCGGATTTTCGTAGGCTGCCGGGTTCGAGTCAAGCATCGCGCTCACCCTGCAGTTGAGCTTTTTGATTTTTTTTTTCTTCCTTACTTTTCCCCTTTATTGTTTATGCTCTTTACTCATTAACATTTATAATGTTAATGAGTTTTCTATTTTATTTCATAGCATACTATCAGACTCAATCATCTCAGATCTGGCCCTTTTCTTCCCTTCTCCTCCTTGCGACTCAACTATGGCCGTGCCTAGTTAGGTAATGTCTCTTGATAGGTCGGCAGCCATCCTAAAACCAGGCACCTATCCCTAGGTACGCATAGCATGGCAAACGACGGCATCTCGCGATTATTCCCTGAGCCGCCAGCCTTACGCCTTGCGGGAAGGCAGTGACACCAGAGGCACGTGGCGCTTGGACCAGTAGTACTTATTTACTCTCTTCGACATGTTTGATCGGACGCCTCGCGGCTCACCTGCCTGCCTCCATCGACCACGTCATGCCGTGTTTGACTCGGAGCCTCCGGGTGGCGTTTATTGTCCCGATGTTTGGACAATGCGCTGTAGGGTAGCGGGCGCCTTGTAGCTGCTGTCGGAGTCATGCGCTGTCATAAAGGGGCCTACTCGTTCTTCGGTTAAGACTACTCGGAGTACCCTGCCCCAAGTCGTCCATCTGGATTGGTAGGTAGAGTAGAGCCCTTATCTTATGATACTATATCGGTTCGAGTAAATTCCTCTCATACTATAACCCAAAAAGTAGGCGATATGTCCCTATCGCCCTGGCAGCTCTGCTTCCACGCAGACCTAAAGTGCCGTGTGAGAGCATGCAACAACAGGAGGATCACCGGCGGTGGGACGTTCTCGCCATACTGCAACTATCACGTCTGCCACATCTGCCTCAAGTTCAGAACGTGTTATAAGCGTGGCCACGGCGAGGAGAGGATCTGCCATCATCGTGAGTGTTCCCTTCTCTGCCACATCAAACACGTAAAGAAAAAAGAATAAAAGACGACGAGATCAACAATGGAAGGTGGGGCAGATATGTAGAAGAGCACATCGCCAACATACTTTGGTTCTCCTAGATCGTCGTTGCGAGCACGTCAGCACGGGCCGGCGGTGTCGAGGCTGGAGAAAGGGGTACGATCCGAGTTTCCGGTATTGCGCAGAGGAACGTTGGTCTCACCCCCTTTCCCGCTCCCACACTATCACCCCCCCACACGAGCCACATTGCTAATCTCTAGCGAATGCAGATGGCTGCATCCACGGAAACTGCCGAGAACCGCGCGCCCGAAAGTCCTCTCCGTACTGCTCCAGGCACGGCTGCAGCGTCCGGGACTGCGAGCAGCCGCGGTCCGGCCCCGGGCTGTGCTGCAAGCGGCACACGTGCCACAACCCGCGGTGCAGCAACTGCGTGCACCCCTCGGCGCCCACCAGCACCACCCCCTCCGCGCACTCCTCCTCCCCATACCCCCCATTCGACTACCCCCCGGTCTACTGCCACGGGCACCAGGTGTGCGAGGCGCCCAGCTGCGACGCCTTCATCTTCCTCGACGCGTCGAACCGCGCCGCGCGCTTCTGCTACCAGCACTTCTGCATGTCGGCGGCGAACGCGGCGCAGGGGTGCGCGGCGCCGCGCGTCGACGGGCTCGGCGCCTCCGCGTGCCGCGACCACAGCTGCGCGCTGTACCCGGCGTGCGCCGCGCCGCGCGCCGACGCGCCCCGCGGCGGGCTCTTCTGCGAGGACCACGAGTGCGCGGACCCCGCCTGCCGCAAGCAGCGGTACGACACGGGCGGCGTGAGCGTCGGCGTCGGCGGGCTGGGCAGCGCGCTCTGGTGCGCCGACCACATGTGCATGGCGGCGCTGGCGCGCCGCGAGGACTGCGACAACAGGCGCGAGGGGTCCCCGCGGAACCCCGTGTACTGCGCCGACCACGAGTTGTGCGAGGAGGTGGGGTGCAATGAGTTTCGCGCGGTTAGGGGGCGGAATGGGCGCGAGGCGAAGTGCGAGGAGCGTATGTTTCCCTGTCTCCTGTCTCCCTTTACCCCTTATTCTTACCCCCTGCCCCTGATTCCTAGTCTATACCACCCGCACCCGTTGTAGCCTCCCGTATCATACCATGCCATGCCACGCATCCTCCACCCCTCCTCTCCTCATATCATACCCCATACCAAGTAACGGATAATAACAACCAACAGATCTGAAAACCAAATGCCCCTTCCCCCTCTGCGCGCTGGACGCGGAGCCCAGCCCCACCGCCGGCGCGTGCCGGTTCCACGCGTGCCGCGCTGCCGGGTGTCCCGCGGCCATCAGCCCGCTGGCGCCGACCTCCGTGTTCTGCGACGCGCACCGGTGCGCCGAGCCCCTGTGCGCGAACCCGCGCGCCGCGGCTATGATGGCCGCGGTCCCGTCGGCGCTGAATCCGGTACCGGGCGTGGTGGGCGACGCGAGCGGTGCGTACTGCGTCGAGCACGCGTTCCGCGCGCGCGGAGGCGTGGGCGTGGGCGGGTGTGTCTGCGGCGCGCGCAGGAGGGGCGGGTGTCGGAGGCATGGGGCGTGTTTTGGGCCGGGCGGTGGGGATGGAGGAGGGGGTGGTGGTGGTGGGTTCTGCGAGTGCCATGGTTCCGGCGATGATGATGACGATGATGACGATGGGTCTGACGATACTACGATTGACCACGGTGGCGGCGGCGGTGGTGGCGGCATGGGGATAGGCGTGGAGGCGTGTGTCTGCAGCGGCGGTGTCGGTGATTGCGGTGCCGGTGGGAGAAAGAGAAATTGCCATAGGTCTCTGAGATGTTGATGAAAATATAGTTAAATATATATGATTGACTTTGATTTGGGACTGCGGCTAAACTGCCGAGGACCTAACTGTGAACAAGTGCTGAAACCGAACGGTGAGCCCCTTGCGACAAGCCCATTGTCTCCAATTTGGATCTCATAATGACCCGAGCCATCTCAAGACAATTGAGGTAGTTAGTCCAGTGGTTTCGCTTACCAAGTCCTTCTAATGGTTCGACAGGAATATCGAATTAGACATTTGTTCCGGCCTATAAATCATCAGTCTAGTCTTTATGCTCAGGCCGGCATTACATAGACAGCTCCAGACTCGAATTATCATGTTAGAGCAAAATAAGAAAACCATAGTTCCCTGGATTGTGAAAGGCCCAGTGACTTGAATATCCTATGTTTGGATTCCAACCTAACTCTACATTCCCTGCGTAGACATCATATAAACCGTTCGTACCCGCCCTTCTTCCTGTAAGTACAAGTTTCGTAGCCCAGAAAAGTCCCTACAAGCCCATGCTAGGCTAATATCCGACAGCGCCATCCTCCATGACCGTAAACGAGGTCTTTTGTAAGGGGAATTATGATGCCCCTCACATCACGACGCAATCCTTCTCTCGGCTACCACCCGCCTGTGTGGGAGTGCTCGAAGCAGGAACAGGAGGCAATCCTTGACGTCCTCTCGCCGGCGTACTCGGTCCCGCACTGCTTTGACCAGTTAACGTGGGTCTTCTCCTAGGAGTCGCACTGTTCGGACTGCTCTCCGGATGACTTGGGTGCCCTGCGGGCGGTACGTACGGAGTCGCCTTGGAGGCTTGTTCATAGCTTGGCGGAGCGTCATCTACAGCATCATCTGTGGGTCGATGGGTGTTGGAAGCGGGAGGGATCAAGGACCTAACTTGCTGTACCGGTCTGCTTCCGCTGGCGATCGTGCTTGTAGATTGGTTGGTTGAGCTGCTCCTGGCTGGTGGCAGGGGGGCATTACTACCTCTGCTGACGGAACCGCCGCGCCCTTGGTGTCCTCCACGTGAAGGCGTGCCTTGTCGGCCTTGTTGTTCGATGAACTGTTCGGATAATTGACTTTCACGGCGACGAGCGGCTTGCTCTGTGCGGTGGCGTTCCTCTTCTTCCTCCTGAAGTTGCAAGGCTAAAGCTAGATCGCGATCCTCCTGTTCATGCTTCGGCGAAAGCGGAGCGCTGGTGGCTGATTCGCTTTGGCGATTATTCCGTGATCGTTTGTTTTGGACCGTTTGCCATGCACCCCCGCGAGCATTGCTGCTTGAGCCTTCGTCAGCATACCAGGCATCTGGGACGTCACCGGACGGCCGCTGATGCTGAGGACCCCCAACTACACGGAAATCGCCCGAGAAAAACTCAGTACGCTCGCCTCTAACGTCGACGAGTGATTCCCAGACGACTTCGTCGTGTGTATAGTAGCCAGCATCGGTGACCAGAGTGAAGAGCTTGTGTGTTTGGGGGTGTCGGTACAGAGTGGAAAAGTGATCGTTGCGGAACAAGATGGATACTGTGCCGGGACGGATGGCTTTGGTGATGACTTCAAGACCCCACGGTGTAAGTTGAGTGGCAGCGGTTGCGAGGAAGGATTTGATAATGAAGATATCTTGATAAAGCTGCTGCTCTTGCTCTGTGAGGCCCGTCTCTGAGTTACTCAATTTGTCCTCGAGCTCTTCCTCACGAAACAATATGCTTTGCACATCATCGTAGGAGGATGCTTGCCTACTGAAGGAGTCATATACCGGGTCGTTTTTCGGCGGTAGCCAGCCATGTATCAAAGGAATGGCAAAAGTAGCATAGAGTTTCATATCTCGCGTGTCCTCGAAAGTGCCGGGAATATCTCCACTACTTGAAGGATGAATAAGCGGTTGAGATATTCTCTTATGAGCAGCCACAGTCTCAGGAGTAGGGATAAAGCGTGGGTTAACGTTCATGCCGGTGTGAAGACCTTTGAGAAAAGAATATAACTCGGACATATCAGGTAAGGATACATTGGAGTTGGTATGGCGATGAGACATGAGCTCATCAATGACAGCTTCGAGGAGGAAGTTTAAACTGATTTGTTCCCGCGGCCTCAAGGTTTCGACCAGATTGGAAGTGGTTTGGTTAGCAGGTGTAGTCAACGTGAGCGCATTGACGAGTGCAACCAGAGGACATGGCCCGTTGGCATTTTGTACAAGTATAGGTGATTTCCGTGGGTTCTTGGCCGCCGTTGCATCGAACCAGTTGATATTCTTTATCTGGTATGTTTCCGATTTGCTAACAACGCTCGGCGATTGTGGCCTTGGTGGTGGTGGTGGCTGTGACTGTGACTGCGACTGTGGTGGTAGATTATCGTTTGATGCTCGTCGTGGCGGCAAAGCTGGTGGTGCTTGGGCCGTAGCAGATGGCGTCACCTCTTTCGGAGCTGCATCATCTGCATCCATAAAGTTTTCCCACGTGCTTCTCTTCGATAGGGTTCCCGGTACTGGTTCTGGAATGGGCTCGTGGTCGATTAGATTCCAGCCATCAACCGTCTCGGGCTGTACCTGTGATGCTTGCAAGTCTGGCTGTTTGCCTTTGTTCGTTGGTCCAACGTCGTCCCAAGCATGCTGATCATCCAAGATCTGGTCAGCCTCTTGGGACCTCTCTGGTAATGGTTGCAATGTAGACTTGGGGGGCGTGTCGTTCCATGGTTGAGCTTCTCCCTCGTTCTGCAGTGGTAGTAGCGCGGGGGAGTTCGAAGCCGGTCCAATGGAGGGGGCCCTCGAGGACGCGCCCGACTCCCAAACATTGCTCTTAGACTCTTGATCGGGCAAGGGCGGAGCTGGATGGAGGCCGCTGGTGGACCTAGGTTCGCCCAATGCCGGCTGCCAGGGGTTTGTGTTGGTCTCGGGTTCCGAGATATGCAGATGGGAGAATGCATCTGTGGGTGCGGTTGAAGAAGGCGGAGGGGGCGGAGGAGCATTCGAAGGTGCAGCAGGTGGAATTGAGGCATCCTGAGTTGTTGTTTGGTTCTGTAAAGGTTTTCGCTTGAAAGGGTTCGTTTCGAAGCGTGTGCCTCCGGGCCAGAGTGCTCGAGGCATTTCCTCTGGCTTGACTTTGGTATTTACGCCGGTATTATTATTCTTATCGTCCCAGGGGTTCTCTTCGTCTTGGGAGTAGCTCGGATTCTTAGGAACGTTGCCAGGTCGAAGTGTATCTGGCACGTTTTGCAACGTGTTATTTGATTCACCTTCGTTTGTGGTGGTGGTGGTGGTGGTGTCTCGGTGTGCTAATGCCGGTGCCGATGCTGGTACCGTTGCGGTTGTAGTAGCGGTTGTAGCAGCGGTTATAGATGTAGATTCAGGTACCAAGTCTTCCCCATCTCTACCCCATACTCTTTCCGACTCTGACCCTGCTTCGGAATCGCTAGCAGACCACAGTTCTCGTCTCACGCCTTGTATGCTAACAGCGGGGACGGGGTTACTGGTGTCCACCGAAGCATTGTCAGGGAGCGGCTTTCGTGCCACCATGGTGTTATTTCGGCGAGGGGAATACGGGAGTACGGCCGAAGTGATAAGAAGTCGAGTTTCTTGTCAAGTACGAACATGAATCTCGCTAGAAGGAAGAGTAACAATCACGAAGCTCGGGATTGCGTCATCACAACCGTGATGCTTGGATAAACGTTTTGGTGTGGTTATCGCACTTGAAAAAGATCAGTTGAAAAGATTAAAATTGTGAAGGACCCTTCTTGCGACGAAAAGGCAGGTCCTTGTCTTGTATTCGCTAGTTAGAGTCTTCTAAGTTCTTAGACGTAGGCAGCAGAATTATAGAATCACCTAGGAGAGTTTAAACGACAGGTGCCAGGGTCTATCTACGTGTGTACGTACAACCTACAATCTTGGAAGCAAACATCATGTGGCGGTGCAACTATGTACCTGATTCAACGGTGGCGAGCCACGTAAACGGATGCATCACTTAACCAGACACCACAGCTCAGCCACATTCAGGCACTCATGACAAAAATTCACACGGCTATCCTTTTAGTTTCACGGTCTTAACCCATTGAGGCTCTCGGTAAGTTCATAGGGGGGGTTATGCGCGTCCCCTAGAAATGAGCGGCCTGTCAGTAGTGGGTCCCAACAGCCAATCAAATGCCGGAATCTACTAAATCTTTCCAGGGATCCACTTCTTTAAATATAAACTCAATGTACTCTTTTTTTTTAAACTTTTCCCCCCACACCAGCTCTCAGCGAATTAAAAAGCCTCATCCTTATCGATACGCCCCGCGGCCATTTTAGGATGCTCCACTTCTAGCATATTCCATCCAAAACGAGCCTTCTAATTGGATGCATGCTCCAGAAAAGTCACGTGACGTAATGGAGGCTGTATAAGATATTTTCGGCTCGAAGTTAACAAACCAATAAAATAGCATTTTCGAAAAAGTGGGGAGGTACTGACGTACTTGGATTCTAATTGGCTATAGCCTGAAATGGCAGTGTAACTAAGCCTAAGTAGAAGTGGTCATAGACATTGATTGGCTAATAGAAGCAGGTTATACCTAGAATGGTAATTAAAAGCTTCTCAGCCAATTAGAAGCTAGTAGTTTATCTCTCATTCTTGCAATGTACCGCGCTATACCCAAGAGGGATAAGCCCAGACCCACTACTGACAGGCCGCTCATTTCTAGGGGACGCGCATAACCCCCCCTATGAACTTAACTTCTTCCTCTAAGGTTGTTTCTCATATCCAGTAGCTGCATCTTATTTGAAAGAGCTTAGACAGGTACTTTACGAACATGGACCACGGTCCACCCCTCCCCCGCAATGTAGCTAGCTGCGAACACACTACCACCTAACTACCTAGGTAAGGTGCCTATGCAGCATTAGCTGTCGGTAAAAAGGCAGTTAGCTATTAAGTATAGTTAATCTTGGATTATTAAATATCATTCGTCTAAATGGAATCTGTAAGTCGATATGTCTTCATCTTGAGCTCCTGATGCTGTGGCGGGTTTGTTAGGTAAGGTATGTACCTAGGTACCTAATGTAGTGGGGAAGAATTTTGTCGGATATTCAATTATGCCGTCATTCTTAATCCTCCCTCCCATGAAATCACTTGACAGGCTGATAGGTTACCTACCTCAAGCTTCCAAGTTTAATTGAATTTATTCTTGCCTAAATCCCGTGTCTCAATTGAGTTCATGGTTTTAAATTGATCGTCAAGATAACTCAAGAGACTTTTGCTTTCTTTAAGCTACAACAGACCGATCAGTTTGATATACGCCCAAGCTCCACATCACTCGTCATGGCCATCGTTCAAGATTGGCTCCCCGCGACTCGGGAAAACTATGAGTCGATCCTATTCTGGTGGAAGCTATACCCTTTGGTAGGATATACCACACTTGATTATCTTTCGTGCTCTCACTAACGTGTTGTGCAGTTGGCATCTATCCAATGGGTTAGCTCGTGGTACGGCATGGGAAAGACCTCCGTTCAAAGCAAATTCAATCTGCCTGGAAGAATAGCCTGGATGACGATGGAGGTCCCTGGCTTCACTACTCTTCTGTATATCATGAGCACGCTTCCGGCTCAGCATGGCACCGACGACTTGCCGTGGCAGAACAAGGTCTTGGCTGGCCTCTTTGTTATCCACTATACCTACCGCGCAGTCATCTTCCCCATCATCCAGCCGTCCATGTCTCCCATTCACGTGCTTGTCTGGTCCAATGCCATCATCTTTCAATTCTGCAACGCTACCTGCATAGGAAGCTGGCTAGCAGCATACGGCCCAACCACGCAGGAAGAGTGGAACGCTCAGAATTGGTCGGTGCTACAGTTCTCCATAGGCCTCGTCCTATTCTACGTTGGACTAGCCGCCAACTACTTCTCGGACGAGGAGCTACGCGAGATACGTCGAGGTGAGCTGCGGCGCCAGGAAAAACTGAAACAGCAGGGCAAAAGTGTCGACAAACACTACGAGGTTCCTCAGAATGGCTTATTCAGATACATGCTCTACCCCCACTACTTCATGGAATGGATCGAATGGCTCGGATATTGGATTGCTGCCGGTGTCGCATGCACCCCTGCGAGATCTTTCTTAATTAACGAATTTTTTGCTATGCTACCTCGCGCCGTGTCTGGTGGGAAATGGTACAAGCAAAAGTTCGGCGAGGACAAGATCAAGGGAAAATATGTCATCATCCCCGGCATCTACTAATAATGGCATAAATCATCCTCAAGGAGGTTAAAAAAAAACTGCTTTAAGGTACGTATATCATTGTTCAGCAAGATCGCATTGCTCGGTAAAAATGTAGAACGTGTCGTACTCTTTCTTAATACAAGGTTGCGGTTCATACACATTTACGTCTTTGTCTAAATAGAACATAGGTGCCTTTTTTCAGCTACGAACAATTCAATTGTTGCTTGTTTTCCATCTCGAATATAAGATGACCCCGACTTCTCTCAGAGAGAAGATAAATCATACACGAACTCCGATTCCCTAAACTAGGTACATTGGTTAATTATACGTATTCCCACGACCCAATACATCGCAATGCCCCTAATCATTGATTGTGTTCGTCATGCACAAGGCATGCACAATGCTCTGACTGATTGGTCCATACACGATCCAAATTTGACCACGCTAGGACTGAGTCAGTGTATGGATTTACAAAGAAGATATACACATGCGAAAGACGTTGCTGCGATTTTCTCTTCGCCATCAAAACGAACCATTGTCACGGGTGCCCTTTCCTTCGCCCAAGTCTTTAATAAACCCAAGCCCTTGCAGATTACACTAATGTCAGATCTCCAAGAGATAGAAGCTGAGCAGTGTAACAGAGGCACGCCTATTCCAGACCTGCAGAAAGAGTTCGGCACCCGGATTCAAGTAATATCCTCGTATGTCCCGAGCAGTTGGGGATCAAACAAATCAGCAAAGGACGTGGAAGTTAAGACTATTGAAGCGCGTGCCCTAAAGGCCAGACGAGATATCAGGGCATTTGGCCAGAAGCTGGTTACAAAAGCCAACCCTAGCCCTCGTATAGTAGTCGTTTCTCATAGCGGTTATCTTGAACATTTCACTGAGACTCATGGATGGGGAAATGCCGAATTGAGGTCCTTTGTGTTCACCGACGCGAGTTTCAAAGATGCGCAAGCCAGACTAACAGAAACAAAGGTAAGTCTACAACGACGAGGGGCCAAAGCACCCACTCCAGCAGAACAGGCAAAAGCAAAGGCTGACAGAGATATCCGTACAGGCCGCTTAGCGAAAGCGGCAGCATCCAAGAACACCTCGATTCTATTCTAGTCTCAGACGAAACATCTGGGTGGCAATTATGTCAAAAGCGCCTCGGCTAATTAACAGTTTATAAAACTAATGAATATATTTCCTCCAGTTGAGTACCCTTTAATTTTATGACTTACTCACTAGGTTGTTCATCCATCTCAAGTGACAAACATGTTATTGGTTGTCAAGACCACATGCAAGTATCTAGAGACACCTAGAGTCTGTAGGTTGATGTGATTTCTCTAACTACCTTCTTACAGATACGCTCTAGAGTGTGTTCTTAGCTTACTTATAATGACTACAGACATATTACAGATGTGACATAAGAAATCATATGCCCGAATCGTCTTGCAATATGCCTTTTGCAGCAACATAACTCTGCCACTTTGCGCAGGTCGAATCCATACTGCTAGTATCACACAGCGGCGGAATCTCAGCCTCCCGCTCAACGACCTGTAGCCCAAACCCCTGCGAGGCGTGCCAGCCAATATGGCAATGCATGAGCCAGACACCGGGGTTGTCCGTAATAAACCCGATCACCAGGTACCCGTTCGCGGGCAACATGGCAACGTCTCGTCTCGGCGGGTTCTTCAACTGCAAGGGCGTCGCCGAGGTGTAGTTCGCGTTCGCTTCTTGCGCAAGAACGTAGAAGTCGTGTCCGTGCAGGTGGATCGGATGCGATAGCCCAAGTGCGGCAAGGCCGTTTTCGATGACGAAGTACACCCACGCCTCCTTCTCGTTCAGCTCCACGACGTTGCTGGACGTCCCGAAGACGGACAGGTCGATCAGACTTTGCTGGAGCGTCGGGACGCCCCAGTCCGAGAACAAGTCCGTGCCGTCGAGCGTCCACTTGAACATTCCCTCAGTGTTGACGGTGTAGCCCAAATCAAAATCTTTCTTTGTGGCGGGATGGTCGACGTCGAGGGGGACGTACGGGACCAGCTTGGACATCGGTTCGTCGAGGCAATCCTCGGTGTAGGAATATGCAGCCGTGGTTGGATCTCGACGCGAGGAAGCATCGTACCGCACGATCCCCCGGATGTTGTCCACCATCTCATTCTCGGCACTGCAGGCCATGTCAGGATATGCACGTAGCCAGAAGTCGCCGCTGTCCTGGTCTGCTTCGACGATAATGTCGTAGCGCTGTCCGATGCCGATGCTCAAGACGTCGGTCACGTACGGCTCTATCGGAACCAAGTCTGCTGCGATAACCTTCATCTTGTGGTTGTCGATCATGAACTTGTAGTGAGTGTCAATAGCCCCATTTACTAGCCTGATGCGATGGCGTTTGCCGGCCGCGAACGTAGTTTCAAATCTTTTGCCGCCATCGCCATAGACATTTGTTCCGTTGATCAGACCGTTCTGTGCTGTTGGCGGCAAGCCAGCAGCAGCAGTACTCCATAAGAAGTCGGTTGTGTTGTGGAACCAGTCGTTAAGGAAGAGAACACCCTTGTCTTCGTCATACGGCGCCGAGCATGGTCCATTAATGAGAATGCCACCGAAGACACCATTCCAAGCCTGAGTTGCAAAATGGCTGTGATACCAGCTGTGACCGTATTGCTCCGCTCGGAAACGGTATGTGATGCTGTCTCCAGGGGCTACGGGGCATTGAGTGACGGATGCTACACCGTCGTTCTGGGTTGTATGATTTTGCCTTAACCCGTGCCAGTGCTAACATCTTGTTAGTACATGTATACACATATAGCCGGTGCGGTATTCAATGACATTCGATGAGAGATATTATGTACGTACGATGCTAGTGCCGTTATTTTCTAGTGCATTATGCACATGGACGACTACGTTGTCTCCCCAGTCTGCGAAGATCGTTGGTCCTGGTACTGATCCGTTGACAGTTAAGACTATGCGCTCAACTCCATCAACGGCTGCCGTGCCGTTCTGAATTTCAAGCCAATATTCTCTCGTGACGCCGGTATCTGGTATTTCTTCGTACCAGTTTGTGGATAAAGAATGGTCGCCCCAGCATTTAGGGCTCTTGGAAGGATGGAAATTACATTTGCCAATATTGTGACAGTGTCTTTTATGAACAGAAGCAGCAGAAACGAGCGAGCTAGCAACGAGTGTGGTGAGAGCAGTCCACAACATCGTGGACCGCATGATTAAGATTATTAAGTATTATAGATTATGAGATGTCTAAAGAAAAGTAACGAGTGACATGGACTTAATTAACGTCCTAATTGGTATAGGGGATTCAGGCTGTAGCTCCCATCGTTTCCTAGGAAATCAAAGAAGACCTAGCAGATGGGATTTCGACAATAATAAATGTGCAACGGCCATCTCGAAAAAAAAAAGTTCGTGGCTATTGGCGTGAGGGACCATCTGTAGCGTGCATCGTAGCGCGATGTCCACGACTACACATGGTTCGACAATGAGGTCTAAGCACTAGATCTAGACCTTCTCGGTTACTACGTCAAGGTCCCTTCTAGAAGCTATCGTGGTAACGATTAAGCAAAAGGGCAAGGTTGTGGACCACGCGATTTAGGGGATGGGACCCTGGGAAATGTTACCGTCTGCTTGGGTCCGGCGTGGGCCGCGGGAATATAGTCTAAAAAGGGTATAGATGTAAACTGGGAGATTTTCGCTAGTCTTATCACGATACATACGGCCCGAAGCATCTTATGTCGTTTGATAGAAGTTGATATTATATGATTCTAATCGCCTAATAACCCAATTCGGACTTTGAATTTGAACCGCACAAGACTGTTGCTTTCTGAAAACAATCCGCGTCATGGTCGAGGAGGAAAATCTGACTTACAAAAGTGTCAAATCCTCATCTAGCCTAAAGGGGGTAGTATAACAAGCTTTCTAAGAACTAATCTCCTCGAGCTAAGAAATTGGCGCCGAACTAACGAACGAGGCCACCGTGAACAGCCTTACCAGTATGTCAGCTCCGTTTAGCCATCTAACCCTAAATCGAACATATTTAGCGGGTTTCCAGTTTTTCATGCGCTAGAATCTCATGATGATCGAACTGTGGTACATACCTACATATGTATAAAGGAGGTCGAAAGTTGAGAGATGGTCTAAGCGCGGGACCTTAAGATTTTGCACCTCCATTGTAAGAGTTATTGCAGCATGAGATCGCCATGGACGGAATGAAGTATCAGAAATGGCAATGTATCTTATTATCTTCATTTGAAAGTTGTTTGCTATTTCTGAAATCAATCTCAAAGAGAGGTTGTCGCTAAGATTTCTTCGAAGTCTTTAAGTGCTGGCGAGCATGAAGCATACGTAACCCCTGTATATATAGCCTATAAAAGACGAGGCTAGTTTTAAAAGTATTTACTCTAGTTGCTAAGCCTCTTACGACTTTCGGCTACGAACCGAGCATTGTGGATATGGGTTTGAGCTTGAGGCTCGTGTTTTGAGGTGATCCCAGGTCGGTATTTATCTCAATGATGGCGCGCTCCTGTTCTTTTTGGCAAGTATCGGACAAGCTTTCCTACATTAAAATTATATCATACCGCTGAGAGTCAAAGTTCTTGACCTATCGATCTATGTTGGTCCAAATGACCAAAACCGCCAAAGCGACAAAACCATGGATATGAAGAAACGCCACAGACCCACTTTTATAGAGCTCCCTATATTTATAGGGGATTTAGCCCCTGAAAGCGCTGGAGTTTTTAGGGGGTTATAGGGCATCTTCCCCTGTAAATTATAGGGGGTCTAATCGGCCCACTTTTATGTGATCTCCCCCCTATATTTTATAGGGGACCCAGCCCCTGAAAGTGCTGGAATTCCGGTGGGTTATAGCGCATGTCCACTGTAACTTAGGTATAGCGATTAAGAAATTCGGCTGATTTAGCCTGCCGCCACCTGGCTTACTTCGAATTATTAAATAAATAATAGGGAGGTTAGGGTGGCTAGGGTATTTAGGGCTGGTAGGGTTTGGTTAGAATTAGGGTTATGGATAGAAATAGGGTTATTTGTGTTTATATTCTGGTTAGGGTTGTTGGCCTTAAAGGGTGTCACGTGATGTCGCTATAAATTACAGTGGACATGCGCTATAAGCCACTGGAGTTCCAGCGCTTTCAGGGGATGGGTTCCCTATAAAATACAGTGCATAAAGTGGGTCGGTTAAGCCCCCTATAAAGTTATAGGGGAGCATGCGCTATAGCCCACTAGGATTATAGGGGCTTCAGGGGCTACCCCCCTATAAATATAGGGGTCATATAAAAGTGGGTCGGTGGCGTTTTTTCATGTCCATGGTTTTGTCGCTTTGGCGGTTTTGGTCATATGGACCATAGTCCGATCATAAGTGTACCTCATGCAGGCACTTTCTAAAATGACCAATCATCACAGGGTTGGCATTCTCGGTTGGGTAATGTTCTTTCATTATTCATATATGATCGAGTACATTTCTAGAGCTTATAGGTAGATACTTGATATTCATCTACATCTAAACTCAAACCCATTATCAAGATATTTTTATGAGTTATCAGTAGAATCCTACCAGTTAACTAGGTAGAGTTAGGAATATTCTATGTCTTCAGATGTATTTATGCTACTTCGGTTATTCTCATAAATTAGTCGAGCTATGAGACCAACTATAGTCCTCCATCGCTTTGTTAACATGCCTAATATAGGTACAATATAATGCTATGCTCCTCTCATATTGATCCTATTCTATTCTATTCTAAACTTGCACTATAATGGGACATGTACACAATGCCAAGCCTATTACACGTCTAGGTTACACGCATTTTCTTGTTCGTGACGGTATGGTGACGATATCATGACAGTACCATTAATAACCGGGATTAGAATATTGTTACATATTAGGAATCTGTCACCTGGAGATGGTTCTTGTAGATAAGACCGAAGTATCGTGATACAAGTATGAGAAAACTAGGAGGAACTGCGTTGTGGCACGAGGAGCTCCATCTACGAACCAGCGGCCGCGAGCAGGTCCGGGTCCATATACGGGAGCATCCTTTATCCTATCCGCTGAGACTCCGATCTCTGATGACTCTGCTATTACCTAGTCTCCGAATACGAAGTCGACGAAAGCTGCCCTACATATACACGTAAAGATCATGCAATCTTTAAAAAATACTCAAGTGTGGGTGGCATTGAGTTGAGCTTGAGTAACACATCATAAAGGAGACTAATGGTATAGTATCTAAGGTGGTTGTTGCAATAAAATTGTAGCATACCTAGGTAAATAATCTGGGTGCGCAATGTTATTTATTATGTTATCCTGCTAACATCTAAGGCATTCCCTTTCAATGATTTTATATAATTTCACATACCTGGCATAGTATTTGCAAGAAATGTTTCAATTGTCAACGTTGACTCTTCGCTGTCGTTCTCGAATGTCTCGCGAAGACCAAACCCTGCTCTTCTGTGTAACTACCTAGGTACATATTAGTGATTAATCAAAATCGATTTGTCACTTGCATTCTGTTTGCTTGCTTCGAATCGACTAGATCCCATGAAGTTGCACCCCGGTGCAGTTACACGTATTCGCCCTGAATCTGTGCGGCACTTGGATTTTCGGGTCGGACACTTGCAACTCTAAAATGTCAACATTAAAGCGGCGTAGCGGTTCAACATCTAGCATCACATCGCTTAAGTAGGACGACAGTTTTGATAACATTGTCCAGCTATACATCCTCTAAGACATGGTGTAGATACATAGTAATATATTCTGAGCGCGTGTTAGGATCGGTGTAGTCTTCTAATTTTTTTTCAAAATCTTTTTTTCTTATTCTTTACCCTGTCTTAGTAATGCACGATTGTGGTGCGGATTCCAATACGATGTTTATCATCCGAAGACCCTCATCCGAATGTGACGGTGAACAGTTTGACAAGCCAATGATGAGGGCCCCTTTACGTTAACCCCGATATCGGCATTAGGCGATTGGTCAAAAAGTGATCGGATTCGACCAAACTTACCAGCAGTAATAGCAAACCTTCCTACCCTTCCCACACCACTCAGGGACCCTCTTCGCGATCTCCATTGACTTACTTAATGAAGGGATCAGGTCTTAAGGCCTCAAATGTGATGATGTCTCCACTCTCATCGGGCATGGGTCCCGAGCACCTAATCCTCCTGTGGGAAGGTTTCCCGGCTGCGGCAACAACGGCGTCAGGAATGCCAGCCGGTGCATTTGCGAGGTGACAGCACCTTGGTTCACAGGATATGCTACGGTGATGTAAACCAATTATTACAACTACTACATATGTCCCACCTAACGACAGCGCACATTCACACCGACACCGTCCGCAGCGGCCCCACGAAGTTAGGATGAGGGGGTTGGTGAGAGCGGGGGCATTGGGGTTTTCTTTCTCATGGTCGCCTCCCCCAACTTGGACCTATGTATGCGGCGTTCAAGTGTGTTGGCCCTTGGGCAGAGATGCCCTGCAGGCTTCTGGAGAGTTTAGGTTAGCCTCTGGGATTGTCGTGCAGGGCGTGAGAAGCGGAGATGGGAAGCCTGGTAAGTTTGGTAAGATTGATCGTCGCGGTGCGGCCTTCGGGCCCTCGCTGTGCGTCGGCATTATAAACGCGACGCATTAACATTTTTCGACTATGTCCGTAGCCGCAACCCTCTTCCTCTCTCGGTAATGCTTTTCCATTTTTTAACCTTCAATACCGGGCTACCGCTTCTTTAGCGTAATTCTTCGCCTCCGATATTTGTTCAAGGCTCACTTTGTTTTGTTCTTATAAACTACCTCGCCAGTGGAGTCTCCAAGTCTGTCGTCTTCTAGTGTTAGGTACAGCTTAACCATGTCAAATTCAAACGTTACCCAGACAGGCCCTCCGCCACAATTACATCGTGAATCTACCAATGTCTCTTCGAGAACTAATCGTATACATGAGATTGGGTTGAGCCATTTCGCGGAACTCGTTCAGAGTATCAGTACACGGGATGCAGAAGCGAGGTATAAAGCTGAGGAAGCAGACAACAGGATAGCAACCGATGATACACCAGACTCGAGCCAATTCCAAGGTAACGGAGGAAAGACAATCATATCGTGGGAGCCCAACGACAAAGAGAATCCGTACAACTGGCCCAAAGTAAGGATACCACCCCCAAGACTATGCTGGGACGACGCTGACCCTAGTCGTAGTGGCGGAAGAATCTCATCGTAGTGACAACGATGATGACTGTTATCAACAGCACCGTAAGTCACTGTTTCCTTACAAGTCTCCTAACACTAAGTCCCATGCCTATCATGACGAAACATCCCGGATGTAAAATTATGTTCGACTGAAATGCGCAAACAACATAATGTTGATATTTCCGTTGCCTTCCTCCATCATCCATCGTCAACCATCAACTCGACAACATGTTTAAAACGCCAACACACAATTGCACGAAACATAAATGCTAATTACTTCTACAATTATAGATGGGCAGTGCTCTACCTAGTATGGCCATCCCTTATATGGCAAAAGAATGGGGAGTTACTTCTCGATTGCAGATGGTCCTTCCGATTTCTACCTACCTGATGGGCTACGTCTTTGGCCCGATGGTCTGTAAGTTTCCCTTCTTCGATATTCATGATTCATATAATAGACCTGTTCAATATTGAGAAGTTTCGCTCGTAGAGAACTACCCAGTGAGCTAATTGCCCCTTTTCCTATCCTAGGGGGTCCACTCAGCGAACATATTGGACGTCGAAATCTCTCCATAGGAAGTTTCATCATGTTCATGATTTGGACAATGGCCTGTGCTCTCGCACCGAATTGGCCGGCGATGCTTGTATTCCGATTTTTCGTTGGAACCTTCGCTAGTGCCCCTATCGCAGTCGTCACGGGGCAACTTGCAGATATTTTCAATAGTCCTGTCACGCGAGGCCGGGCTATGGCCTGGTTTATGGTTGTAAGTACTTGAGCCAGCTGCATCCTTAGTCATCTGACGCCGGCGCTGACCTCTTGCCTAAAGACAACTGTTTTCGGCCCGCTGTTAGCCCCTATTATATCCGGGTTCTGCTCCACGAGCATTGGATGGCGTTGGACTTTTTGGATCGGTCTGATGTTTGCTGGTTTGACGTTGGTCTTTGCTCTATTCCTCCCCGAAACCTACGCACCGGTCCTCCTTACTCGCCGAGCTGCCAAGATCCGAAAGGCGGATCCGAACTCCCAAGTTTACTCCGCTACGGAAATCGAGCCACATGACTTTACACAATTAGTCACTAGAGTCTTGACTCGGCCTATTCGCATGATCTTGACCGAACTCATCGTTACAGCAACGTGTCTGTATTTATCTCTGGTCTACGCTATTTTCTATATGTCCTTCCAGGCATTCCCGATCATATTCCAAAACGTTTACCACCTATCCCCGGGTGTCACTGGTCTGTGCTACCTGCCGATTGGAATTGGTGCAATTCTTGCGCTGCCTATATTCTTCTCGTACGACCGTGTGCTCCTCGACGCACAAGCTCGTGGTGCTACTTGGGCGAAGCAAGAAGAGTTTCGTAGAGTCCCACTAGCCACCCTTGGCGGGCCCCTTTTCGTTATATCCCTATTCTGGCTCGGCTGGTCTGCACGATCGGACGTGTCATTCGTGGTGCCAATGCTGGCGGGTATCCCTTTCGGTGGGGGCTTTAGTATGTGCATTTCAAACTTGTCTCTTGCTCTTCATGCTCTTAAGACTATGGGTGGCCATCCCCAGTCTTGAATGGATTCATGACAGGTCCATGACTCGAGCTTCTCTTTTTGACTTCAAGTTTCTGGAGAATTTGCTGACATTAGACACTACAGTGCTCATCTTCATGGCGCTACTTAACTATATCACAGATGCTTACGAGATATTTGCTGCGAGTGCCAATGCGGCGGCTAGTTCCTGTCGCTCGGTATTCGCGGTTGTCCTCCCACTTGCGACGACACCTATGTTTGCGCGGCTCGGGATCAGTGGGGCATGCAGCTTGCTCGGCGGTTTGAGTCTAGTTATGTGTGTTATTCCCTTCATCTTCATCTGGAAGGGTGAGGAGATTCGGGCAAGGTCAAAATTCTGCATCGCGCTGAAGGAGCGTAAGGAAGAGATGGAACGGAGGAACGAGGAGCAGCAAAGAAGGATAGCTAGAGCGGCTGCTAGTAATGGTGCGATGAGTGACAAGGAGACTGTTTGAACGTAGATGGTTTACGTTGCATATATAATAATTAATTAGACCTCAGCTCGCGCCTGGCCATATTCTTGGCAGTTGAAGTCATCTACAGAACGGCAAGGACTTTTGACGGCCTTAACGAATCCTACGAAATACAAGACTTGTTAGCCGCACGTAACCCAACATGAGCTGAAACACTATCATATCTTGCTTAGAAACCGTCTAGAAGCAGTCCTATCGACCCTAGAGCTCAATCAGATCCCATAGTACGCCTTTCGTCAGGAGTCGACGGTTAGCCCATCAGATTCTGGCGGTCCCCGGTAAACTAGAAAAAAGTGCATCTCATTAGTTTCATAATAACAGGATAAATGTCTTTCGTAATCTTAAAATACTCACCCTTTCGAGCGTAGACCCCATACCAGATAGCGCTCAACGCCATAAATCCAGCAAAGACTACAATGGCGTAGTTCATGGAAACTTCAGTTACCGGGAGGGCCGTAGGCATAGCTAAGTAATCATCAGCAATTCAATGCACGGGGCACTAAGTATAAGGGCATCTTCACTCACAGAACAGAACCACTTCAAACGCAATCCAAGCGACCGCAAGCCAATTCACGACCAGTCCGAGACCCATCCCCATGGTCCATCTAGCGCTATTGACCTCTTTACGCTTGTGAATTAGCGAGATAGCGATAGGAATCCCGTACGAAACAGCAAGAGATATGACGCCAACCGATACGAAGGCGAGGAATGCAGACGAAGATCCAAGATTAATCAGTCCGAGGAGCATTTGGATGAAAGTGGTGAGCGCCAAAGCCCAAATGGGGGAGCCGTGACGGTCGTCAATCTTGGCCCAAAGGCGAGCAAATGGGATGGCATTGTCGCGCGCAAAGGCCCACGTGCACCTCGAGGCCGCGACAGTGATGGATATGGAGCAGAATAAGGTGATGATGAGGACGAGAATCGTCAGAAATAGGGCGCCTCCAGGAGATCCTATCACTCTACCGAATATATACGGTAGAGCTTGGCCCACAGGCGCCTCGAGGATCTCTGCCAAGTCTGGTAGGGTCGCACATAGAGGAATTATCTGTTCGCGTATAGGGGGTTAGGAGAGCGAGTAACAATCTGCAGAGCTGACTAAGAACTTACAAAGAACAACCCTGCTATGCCACCAACCGGTATGCAAAGAGATAACGCGTTGGGAAGCTTGACAGTTGGGTTTTCACATTCTTCCGCCATCGATGAAATCATTCCAAGGGCAGAAAACCTGGGATTCGTTAGAATGGGTATTAGAACACTCAAGAAAGGCACAATACTCACGTGTATGCCGAAGGTAATATGCCAATCCAGAAAGAGAAGCCATCCCAGCCAGATAGAGTCGTATCATAGTTCCCCTGAAAAGTAAGTTACACCTTTGTTTCTTACTAAAGTACTGAATAGAGCTTGCTCACCAATGTGTAGCTTGGTGAATGCCTGCCGACATCCGCTTTCACAGACACATATATGCATGTAACCAGAATGCTAATAGCCGTAAATGCAGCGCCTTTTCATGGTGTGGTTAGCTAAATTGGTGGTGAGATTCGAATGCTGCCTGGACTCACAAATTGTATCTACCATGGGGAGCAATTTGTTGCCAAAGGCAACTAGAAAGAAAGTGAGAAGGCAAACGGCATAGAAGATGAGTAGCAATTGCCAATTCTCTACCGCAAAGTCCGGTTCGTAGAGGGATATCGCCGCGGCGAGCATGGATGCAAATCCAAAGTTGACGGACAGCGTAATTGTCCAGTTGCCAATGAGCCATGTCCAGCCAGTTATGAAGGAGAGAACGGTGCGATATTTCGGGCTGGCAAGCTGGAAAGACCAGTAATACGGTCCAGCCGACGTCGGGTATCGAGAAGCCAGTTCGCTGAGCGACAGAGCGATGCATTCGCCGAGAATCAAGACCACGATCCAGCCCAAGAACATTGGCAATTGGCCTAGTAGGTATTAATACGACGAGCGATGTGTGAAGGCAATCTCGTAGACTCACCACCTCCATAGATAGCAGAGATGAGCGGGCCACCGAACCCGTACGGAATCTAGCTACATGTTAAACGCCTGAGCAGCCATGCTGAGAATTTGTACCTACAGCAGCGATCGCTAATGATTGGAATAGCAATGTAAACATGGACCGGTTGCGTCGTAGTTCTGGCTTGTAGCCCAGCACTGTAAGAGCCTGCACATCGTGAACTGTGCCAAGATCGGTTTGCCCATTCTCGAAATCGACTGTTACTGGTAGACCACCTTGCGGAGTCTTTTCCTTAATAGATCCCATTATCGTATATATGTGCTCAAAGCTAGAATTAGGTGGTTGAGGCGATTATCATATTGGTACTTCTTTATTGATATGTTTTCTACAACTGAAAGCTTGGAACAGAATTGGCCTCGGTCCTCAGGTCCGATATCGTGAACCTACTATGTATAATCTAGTGCTGATGGTCGACATCTTATCGTCGAATGCCCTTGTATGGCTTTATACCACTTGCGGAGGTTCGGAGAGTGGGCATAGATAAGACCTACGCAGGTATGAATACCTAAACACACATTGGAAAGATATTGGAGCTTCAGGGGGTTGGTCTAGCCCACTGTTACCCCTGATGGGGATCTTCAACTAGTCTTCGGGCTTTCCCCAGTCAACACTTAGCGTCGTTCGTTCTTATCTTAACTGCCGTACCTGAAATGTCATAGAGATATAGATAGGGACATGGTAGCTAATACGTAGTAATGCAGAGCAAGCCACCTGAGAAATGTTCTGTCAGACCTACCCCTCACGTTGTCAGCCCATGACGTCTTGCATTAGAATGCTTGGTCGATACCATTAGATCGGAATTCAGACTTTAAATAATAGGTAGAACTAAATTTCAATTATTCATCCTCGTATTTAGTCTATTGACTGTTTACCAACTATACAAGTATGATCTGTGTTATCATAATGTTGTTGGTTGGGTTCCCACCCTTCCCCTTCCGGGATAGCTTACCTATGCCAGGACTCTCAAGCCATGTGGAGATTTGTCTCGGACATGTTCAGCTCGTAATCGATTTCTTAGGCATCGGGGAGACTTTTCTGGTGCTCAAAAACAGCAGGATGTGCGACAACTCCAGGTTTGATACTCCTGTAGTTCAAATTGACGCCGGCTTCAATATCCGGATATGGACCTAGTGGAGTGATGGCGTACGGGTTGATATCATGGTGACTCTTAGTATACTACGCGTATGTTAGTAACTCGGAAATAGTGCTATCACTACGTTCCGCGGTCGCACTTACGTTCTCTTTGATGTGTTTAAAATTGGTCGTCTCGCGGAACCCCTTGACATTCCAGTACAAGTTCTTCAGCCACTCGTGGATGATAGGATAGTTGCCGCGGATAGTACCCAAGTTGCACTTGAAGTGCTGCACGTAAACAACATCAAATCGAATGGCCGTCGCATAGGCCAAGATATCGAGCTCCGTGATTTCCTTGCCAAGGACGTACGGCCCGCCATTCTTGTGAATCAACTTTTCCAGTTGGTTCCAAGCTGCAAACACGGGTATCACTCCCTTCTCGTACGCAGCCTGGTCATGCGCAAATCCAGCCTTATAAACACCGGAGTTGAGATCGCGGGTTATCCATCCTGTGACCTCATCAATCTTCGCTCGCAGATGCTGCGGATACAGAGTTAGGTTCCTCTCCGGGCTTCCCTCAGGTAGTATCTCATTGAATCCAGTCTGCATCCATCTCAACATCTCTATACTCTCGTTGTTCACGATGGTTCCTTCCTTGGTATCCCAAAGGCATGGGACACTATATCGTCCTTTGTAGTCCTTATCCGCCCGGAAGTAGACTTCGTGGAGATACTTGGACCCGAAGAGTTTGTCTGGAGTAGAACCCTCATAAGTATCATCAGGCCCGTTAGCTCCAGGGAATGACCAGCCGGCATCTCCCTTTGGGTATGCCTTCACAATTGAAATATCGATTGCAGAATCGAGTCCCTTTAATACACGAACTATGTTGGCCCGGTGCGCGAAAGGACAAAAATAGCCAATATAAAGATGGTATCGGCCGGCCTCGGGAACGAAGCGCGACCCCGGCGCTACAACGCCATGCCAACCGTCCTCGGGGCTTGCGTGCACCGGCTTGCTTTGGTCATAACCCATAGTAGCAACCGAACCCGAAATCGAAATGTCTGTACCTGTCTTTGCAAAGTGTTCGTGGTCCTTCAAGAGGCAGTGTTTTCATTAGATGATATCATTAGATGCGTCTTGCGGGGAGCTCGGCTTAAACCTACCTATTATTGGCTTCTTATTCCGCAATTAGTTGCTGACCTCGCTAGACTCCGCATGCCATGGAAAAGCAGCGAATCATAGCCACGCCTTTTGCATGGTCTCAAGTGGTGTCATTACTCAGCACTATTTTTAATAGCATTAGATAATGAACTACCTAGGTATGTACATAGGTATATAAAGTTATAGATTATAGATTTAAGATTTCCTTGACTCAGTATATTGCACAGAAGCTTTCCAGTTGTGTAAAGACATGAAGCCGCCAAACAATTCCCAATAAAGGGGTTGCATTTTCAAATTATACCTTTCTTCTGACTTTGAGCATCAATAAATTGCTAAGGGGGTCGGAGATTTCTAGCTTCATTGGAGCTCAGGGGTTGACTATTACTAAACGATATGGCTTTTGAGTTGCTTCAAGTCAGCAACTTCAATCAAGAGAACTTCAAATAGTACGTGATCCATGAATACTCTAAGCTTTTCTCGTGAAGGCCTTGCGTAGGTAATCATAATGCGAAGTCTTCCATAATGCATGAAAATCATTGAAAGTGATCCCTCGGGGGACAAATATTACATCGAGAGCCCATTCCAACAGCCCTACGTTAAATGCAGCCGAAACATGAAGTATGCTAGCAAGCTCTTCTTTTACTTCACTTCGACTAGAAAATCGATTGAATGCCCAGGCATTATCTAGAGATACTAACAGCGCACCTAATCACCAAGGTCCTTTCAAATCAAAGTACAGGAGGCTGGCATTCTATATTTTTTCCACCAGAACTATGAGGATAATAACACATGGTAGTCAATAAGAATATATTTTTTATGCTGTGTCAGCTGAGTAGATTTATTTTAATACAGATGATTGAGTACTTTTACGAGTTCAGCTTGATGTTTCCATGACTTGATCGGGGAGAGGAGGATAGAAAATAATTGAGAGGACGTAGATTACTGTGAAGGACATCGAACAGCAATGGTATAAATTAAAAAATAAATTAAAATAATCAAAAAGAGAATTTTCAAATTTTCGAATCAGTAACCGCTAGGGAATTGAAGAAAAAAAGCTAGGAAGAAGAACCTTCCGTACGAAAAACCCCTAGTGGGATTTTATCTAACCGTCAAGTACTGGTTGGTCCCGACGTAACTCACCCAGATGGCCTCTAAAGCCACTGAGCTTACATCGGGTGATCCAGATCCGGCTAGGAGATTTCCATTTGCTGCAAATTATAAACCTTCTAATGGATGTACCCTTAGGCAGCTCCACATTTTCACCAAGTATAGAAGATGTCTTCCCACTGTATGAGCTCGAATCTCTGCACACCTATGCCTATTAGTATTTCTGTTTGTTTGTTTATAGCCGATGCTAGACTAGGTACCTAACCTTACAGAACAAGAAGGAAGAAGGTGGATGCTTTAAGAATCCACATGTCGTCTAAACAAGTTGATTAGGACATACGTTGCCCCAGATCTATATATCCCAAGCCCTAGCAGTACGTATATACGTTTGGTAGACCGTTATTATATAAAGAAACTACCAAAAAAGGAGAATAAAATGATTTGATATTCACTAAGCCATTATTTATCGAATCAGTTCACCAAGAAAGGTTAGCAGGGGACTACAATCTCGAAATCACTTCACGCTACGTACCGAAAAGTGACATCGGGCAGGTACGAATGGCAGAACTCCTTTGTTTCTATTATTCACTCCTCTCGTGTATCATCATCACCGTCAAAATCACACAAAACCACACTCACCTCTACAGTCCTTGACGTTTCATAAGTTTGCCTCAAGAAAGCTCCGATAGGTAACCGCGAGCAGGTATTTCCCGAAAGTTACACTTCATCTCAGCTTGTGCGTTCCTGGCCTTATTTTCCCACGCGCGATCCACGAGTTTGATAAAACCTCCCCCCCTCGTACAAAATCACCACAACAACCGGTTTCTTAAATAAGGTATGTACTTCTGATTCGTTTCCAACGCAACATATCCAAATTTAGTTTAGTTAAACAACGTGGTGATTCTGGTCGCGCTAACTGTCGGACGTGTTGCAGACGCTTTCTCACTCTTTTCTTCTCTACCATACCTAACTCTTCTTCTCTCGAACTCTCGAACTCTCGCCGTTCGTTTCGATATCTTCCCATCAATTTTTTCATCGCGTCAAACAACAGAAACCATGTTCGCCATCGTTGCAATTGTTTTCTGTCACCTGTTTGCTGCTGCTTTTGCGGCAGCAAACGGTGTGACTCCAGTAGCAAACGGTGTCATTCGACTTCAACTCTCTGAAAGCCCGCCGGCAAACACCTCGTCGGCAATTGATCCCTCCTTCGCAGGCTTCGGCATTGAGCCGTCCAACCTGTTCTCGTTCACAGGCCAGTCGGTGCCTAACAAATTCACCCTCAATGTTCTCGACAATCTCGCCACCTACGCCGGAAAGCCGCCCCATATCCGCATCGGCGGCAACACCCAGGACTATATGGTGTACAATGAGAACATAGGAGAGTGGTCCTGCATTGAGAATCGTGATCCCACTGGTCCTGGATCGTCTAAGTCAAACAGTCTTTTCATCGGACCGCGTTTCTTCGATGCTGCTAACCGTCTACCAATGGGCACACCTGTGACCTGGGGCCTGAACATGGCATACGTTCAGGACGACTACATCGAACAGGTCACGATGATGGCCAAGCAAGTTCTGTCCGCCTGTTCTAACCTCACAATCACGTCGTTTGAGATCGGAAATGAGCCTGATCTCTATGCTCAGAACGGTTTTCGAACCGGACAGTGGGGAGGCAAGATTTACACGCAGCAGTGGCTAGATCGAGCAACCGCCATCTACGAGCAGGTTCTACAGCCCAAAGGCATGCCGAGCAACTTCTTCGAGGCCGCAGCTACCGCATCTACTATCGGCACTGATTTCCAAATCACCGATCTCATGGGATTCGGCATCGACAAGCAGGTTTCCGACAACTTGAAGACTTCTTACTTGAGCGGATGGAACCAGCACGACTACTACTACTACCTCGGAGTCTCAGGCTACCCGGTCACTCTCGATCGCCTCATGAAATTGCAGACCACGGAAGTCCAATTCGAGGCTTGGTTGGAGCAGGTCAAGCAGGCACAACAGACGCCATACCCGTACGCCCTCCGAGAAATGGGTCTTGTCGGTCCCATCGGCCTCGAGGGCGTCACCAACGTCTTCGGCGCAGCTCTCTGGACGCTGAACTTCCTGCTGTACACTGCGAGCTACGGTGTCTCGTCCGTCGGTTTCCACATGACAGACAACTCGAACGCCAGCGCGTGGCAACCCATCACTAACTACGGACTGCCGCCACATGTTCGCCCAGTCTACTACGGCATCGCGGCTTTTGACGAGGTCATCGGCTCCTCCTGCGCGTCTCAAGTTTCGCAGTACCCAATCACGCAGATCTCCGAGGAGTACGACGGCTATGTGAGGGCCTACGCCGTGTACCAGGCGAAGCAGCTCGCGTCCGTGGTCGTGGTCAACGGCAAGATGGCGAACAGTTCGCAGGCGCAGAAGGACCACCTCACCGTGCAACTGCACCTGCCAATGTCGCTGGCAAACCAGACTGTCTACCTCGCGCACCTGACGAACCAAGGAGCAGATGCTACGATGAACACGACTTGGAATGGCATCAGCTTTGAGCAGAGCGGAGATGGTACGCCTACGCAGGTCTCGGACGACGGTCAGACAGTGGAGATCGCAAGCGACGGCACGGCCAGCTTCTCGGTGCGCGACACGGAAGCCGTTGTCGCCAGCTTCGGCAAGAAAGTGGGCAGTGGCACTGAGTCAGGAACCTGCGGCCCGGCACCTGGAAAGACACCGCATGGGGATGACTCATCCCAACCGCCCTCATCTACGACGAGTGGTACTGATGAGCCGACCAAACCTGCGTCCGCGAGTCTCCTCCAGGTTAGTCTTTCGCTAGTATTCGGTGTTCTGATGCTGTGGATTAGCATCATTGCTGCTTATTGAGCTTGCCGTAGGGAAGAAACACGGAGGATGGATAAGAGCAACTCTTGCTGAGGATTAGGGATTGTACGATAATTGCAAATGCTTGAGACAGGTACCTCTTGAAGGCTAGAAGAGTACCGCTAGGAATTATGATACCCCCTTTTCTTCACTATCCTCTGGTGTAGAATGATCGCTACCATATATTTGCATTAACGATTGAATTGCATACTGAAACTTCCTCGCCTCTTAAAATAGTAAATAAGCACTGAACCCTTCTTGTGCGCTTGAGTCTAATTTTGTCGTACAAAGGAATAGTGTAACGTCCCCCTGTTAACAGCCTATATACCTAGGTATATTTATCAGGCCAAGGGCTGGCTTGCTTCTCTACTTGAAGTCATGTAAGCAACATCGAAGGACTAGAAAAAAAACACTTGACAGAATCGCACCTTAAGTTGATAGCTGTGATACCCATGTTACGAAGCTGCAAGATTCTATTGCTTGTGAGGATTTTTTTCATGGGGAATTAACGCCAGTCTATTCTGTTTTCCTCGTGAACACAACACGCCTCTACAACTAGTTACAACTAGCCACTCTTCAAGGCATAATGCTAAATGACCAGGTCTAGGTTAACTAGATCGGAATATCTACCCCACAAGCGTACATAACCGTACCTAAGTCACAACCAATGAACCCACGCCGTCGTATCGATCGTCTGCACGCTTTCTACGCCAAAAGGGGGAATCTTTCTGTGGTACATTTCTGGCTTTGTTTAACCCTGGAATTCTTGCACCTTGCTTTCTTCCCATCGGCCAGGGACGAGCGCAAGTGGTACAATACCAGAGACGTGCATCTCAGGACCAAAGACCTTGGCATCAAGGCCGAGCTCTTGTGTCGCAGCCTTTATGTTCTTGAGACCTTCCTGGTAGTTAGGACCAGCACGACGCACCCAGATCTTGACGTTGTGCTCGTTCAGTGTTGTAGCATATTCTCGGAGGGCCCTGATGACACCCTTGAATGTAGAAGCAACGTTTGTGAAGTTGGCAATACCACCACCAATGAACAGGACCTTGCCCTTAGGGCTCATGGGTGCGCGCAGCATTAAGTCCAATACTGTTCGGGCATAGTAGTAGGTTTGAGACTCGGTAGGGGCACCGGAGTATTCACCATAGTTGGCCAGGTCGTCAGCGAAGCCTGCAGATGCAATAGCATCGGCGTAGACGACGGAAGCACCACCACCAGCAACCAAGGTCCTTTTCGAAGTTAGTTTTACATTCCCCATGGGTGAGGAAAAGGGAGGACAAATTACCAGATACGACCGCTGGGGTTCAGCACGGTGAGTTTCAAAGAGGCACCAGTCTTGGCATCCATTTCGGCAATGTAGGCTTCCTCCTTGGATAGCTCACGACCGAAAGGTGCAGGGAAATCAATCGGAGGACCAGCGTCGACACTGACCTTGTCGCCTGCGCTGGAGACAGCAGTAATGCCTAGGTTGGCGGGTGCTCGTGCGATAGCCCATTTCACACCGCACTCAAAGTCGGCGGTCTGATCTAACTTACCAGCAAGATCGAGGAAGTGGACATCAGCGGATGTGGCGTCGGCATTGGGAATGACGACTAAGGGGTTGATCTCAAGGTAGGTGAACTGGCAGTCAACATAGACTGCATACAGGCGAGTGATGAAATCAACCAGGACATTATGGATACCCTTGGGGACCTTCTTCAACAGCGTGGCAGCAATCTCGTCGTTTGAGGGGTATTGTGAGAGGTCGACAGGAATGAGGAGCTTCTCAGCCTTAGCATCAACATCACCTACATCGACGCCACCCTCGTGGAAAAACAAGATCCAGTCACCCTATATTAGTTGGAAAGTTAGTAAAGCCAATAATCAAGAGCTGATTGGTTGCTGATAAAGGAAAATGAGAAATGAATGTGTATGAGTGGTTGAGACACGTGTGAAGAAGGATGGTATGTGTTTGTGTGTATGCGGCAAGTGGGTGAAGTGTGGATGCAACAAGAGTGCATGAGGTTTAGCCTCCGTTCGCCCGTAGGCGCCGGGTCGGTCCTCGTTTTCCGAATCAAATAAGAATGCGGCAGCACTCGGTGCACACGTTGTGATAAGAACACACACAACTTCATCGATTTTCCTGCCAACACACTGCATCCCTCCCATTTCATTCCAAATTCGTGCTACTCATCTCTCCATCATCCCAAGCATTACTGGGTCTCCCCCAATCGTGCATCAAATGGTTCCCATGGAATAAATCGCCCGATTAAGGCATCGGACATAAAACAATGGTCGATAAAAACAGCGCAAAACATTCAAAAGAAACACTGCACTCACATCTCGAACTGAGTTGATGTTGATGTAATACTCAGTGCCATCGGGGTGAGGTACGAAGGGCTCGACAAGGAACTGACGCAGGACACCTTCTGTGTGCTCTACCTTCTGGACCTTGCCGGCACGCTCAGCAATCCAGGCCTTCGACTCGGCCCAGGTCTTGTTCAGAGCCAAAAGACCGCTCTTGCCTCGTCTCTTGATCAGCTGGTCTGGCTTCGCAACGAACTTGGAGCCGTCGTGAAGCAGCCACGGGTAAGTGACCTCGGCCTGGTCTAGCACGGCGTTGACGTCTGCATCCTCGGGGAAGTAGAGCGAAGCCAATCTCGGGGGAGGGTTGTGCTTGGTCGGCTTGGGTAGAGGACTCGGCTTGATGACGGGAGCACGAGTGAGGTGGTAGTTGAGGATGGCCTTGCCGTCGGCCTCGAAAATCGCCTTGGCGGACATTGTGATGAGGGGAAGATGTTAAGACTTGGGGAGGTACGTGCTCAATTCCCTCTTATGTGAAGGTACTAATGATTGTCTAGACGGCAAAGGCAATTAGCAAATGTGTCTTATTTTGATCCTCTTCCTCTGGTTTCGAGTGGAACTACAGGTGTAAAAGAGAAGAATCAGAATTTGTGCAGCTTGGAACTAGGAGCTGTGAAAAGGTGACGGTACATGTAGGATTTGGTGCAAGTGCCCCGGCCTACGGTACGGAATGAGGGGATTGGCAAGGTTCATCCATTTTCTTTCTTCTTACCTTGTTGCGATTGAATTCTCTCGAGTGAGATTATTCAAGTCAAGTTCAGTCACAATGCAACTAAATGAAGTTGGCAAAAGTTGAGAGGTTTAGATTACAAAGTGACGAGTTCGGACGCAGCAGCAAAGAATTTGGAGATTGGTTCAAACTCGAAAATCTTGTGAGGTGCGAAGCTCCCACCAGCAAATCCCAGACCTGGACCAAGTCTTTTTTTTCTTTCGCCCGGACCCCTTGAATACTGCATTTGACTTTTCCGCACAAGGCTATGGCCTGAGCTGCACCCACTCTGCCACTGTACCCAACTAAATTCTGCAAGTAGTGAGCGGTGGGCGTGAATGGGTGTGAGTGGGTACCTCAATTGAGTTTTGGAGGGGACGCTAGACCCATGCAACGGACGGGGGAGACGCCATTACGCCAAAACCTTTGGGGCGATCCCAGTAGATCCGGTCAGCAACCGGAGGGGCTATGTACCGGTACCCCAACACCATCAATCAACGGTGTTACCTGCGGTACGACCAGGTACCTTTCTATCTTACCGCCGATTACCTAAGTTTCTATACGGGCACCGCTTCTTTCATTGGAGAATTGGATATTGAAGTATATCATGGCTTTGCGATCACATAGTAAAGCAAGTCATCAGCTATCCAGTATTATCACCCACCACGGTCATCACTATTGTTATCGTTATCATCGCCATTGATTCCGCCGGCCGGGGCTTACCTACATCCTTCTATCAAGATCTGATCCTGATTTACTATTGGCAGATCAGACATGTCGTCCGGATTCCAGAGGCCGAGGAACAGTCAGCATTGGATGGAAGCGCCCAATCCTTCACGGCCTAAATCCCATTGCTAGTGCAAGTCATGCAATCTACCTAAGCTGAAAAAGGTGCGGAGTAATTGATGATGCGAACATCCGCATTACATACCCGCCATACTTGGATGTTATCCTCGTCGGCGATGAGAAGTCGCACGAGGCGAAACATCCCAATCTGACAACTTCGGAGTTGGATATTGGGGACTATCCGGCAAAATATGCCGCTTTGCAAATTGACGGCGTTGATGGTTGTCATTGTCCGGATATGACTGGCCTGATCAAAGTGATGGATAAAGTAGATCCCGTTCTAGTGAAGGGGTATCTACTGCACGCTACACACCCAAAAAGATCCGATCTCATTGCCATCCAGGTTTGGTATTGTTTCAATATTCTCAATAGTCTTTAATGACTATCTGTCTGTTCTCGCAATGGTTCTTTCAATTTTTGTCTAGCTCCACGCCAATGGTACACACTTTGCTAATCTAGAAGGAGAAGAAGAAAAAGACATCGACTTAGTCGTGTTCTTACATAGATGAGGTGAGATAAATGAATGAGACCCGATATCAGTGTGGAGGTTGAACATTCATGTTAAGGTCCGAGGTATCGGTACATGATTGTGGGGACCTCAATGGGCGGGGACGGGAGCATCAACTAGGTACCCCTCTACCGATAAACTGAGGTGAACGGTGCTAGGTTAGTGGGGTGGTCTCATCAGAGATACCCAACCAGCAAACCCCCCGTCACCAACCAGCCAACATAAGCAGGATCACGCAGGATCAACAGGGCCTTCCAGGCAAGCGGAAGTCAGAATGCACCACAATTGGACCAACGAGGCAACACCGAAGAAATAGTCTGCAGCCCCCTCGAAGCTGGGCTAAGAAAGGGGTCCAATTCAACACCTCACAAAAATTTACCCCAACTAATCCGATCGAGGCCTCTTTTTTTCCCGGACAATCTCTTGGTGGATTCTTACGTCGCGGCGGCAACAAACCTACACAATTCGTGATTGTGTCGTTTCTCCTTCCGATTGACATATACACATACCTTGGACCTTGTTAGGTTTGAAGCCATATTCGAAGCCATAGCATCTGAGCAGGTACGTGTGTACGATTACCAAGTACCCCGAGTATTCTAAGTTTGAGCAAAGTTGTGCGGTACATCCCAACCTTGCGATCCTTGCCCACCTTCTCCCGCCTGTGCTGAACCTTTCTTTCTGCTGCTTGGTGGGGCGCCGTGCATCAATCCAAGTTCGCTTCCTCACCTGAGAAAAATAATCCCCATCGCCTTCTGAGCTCACCCAAACCCAAATTCCCCTTTCTTCTCAAGACACACCTCCAATTCCATTAACCGTCTTTTTCTCTTCTTGTTCACTTCAGACTGCAATCCCATCTAATTACTTTGCAGTCTCTGGGTGCGAGCAGAGTCCACGAGAGCATTGATTCAATTTGAGAACTGCCAACTACAAAGGTATGTTAATTTTACACCACTTACACCACCTTTTCTTAAGCTAGATCTGCAAAGCATCGGTCGTTACAGATTCGTCCTTGTGCTGGGTCATGTTTCAAATCAACTTGGTGTGTTCTGCACAAGCATCGAGGAGCTTGATCCTAATACCTGGACAAATACAGTGATAGGCAGGGTTGGTTAGGTTTCTTGCAAACCGCTAGAATGTGACCACTGCACAATATTCTCCTGTCATTGATTAGTTCAAGTGTTAATATTTCTGTGCACGAGACTGGAATCCTCGTTGGCTACGTCAGAAGTTATATATATGAGTATTATCAGACTAACATTGGTTTGCAGAGGGGAATTTTCTCAAAAAAACTCCCACCGTAACAATGTCTTCCGCTCCGGCCAACGGTGCCAATGGCACAACGAATGGCGGGCTGTCTGCGAATGATAACATCACCCGCTTCGCTGCCCCGAGCCGACCTCTGAGCCCCCTCCCGGCGCATGCTCTCTTTAACAACAAGACGAGATGCTTCGTTTACGGCTTGCAGAACCGAGCCGTGCAAGGCATGCTCGACTTTGACTTCATCTGCAAGCGACCCACACCGTCGGTTGCAGGCATTATCTACACATTCGGTGGCCAGTTCGTTAGCAAGATGTACTGGGGAACCAGCGAGACTCTGCTCCCTGTTTACCAAGAATCGTCTAAGGCCATGGAGAAGCACCCCGATGTTGACGTAGTAGTCAACTTCGCTTCTTCTCGAAGTGTCTACAGCTCGACCATGGAGTTGATGCAATTCCCTCAGATCAAGACCATCGCAATCATCGCAGAGGGTGTACCTGAGCGAGTAAGCAAACACTGTAGTTTCTCCCTACCTATAAACTTTGCTAACATGCGTACTTGATAGCGTGCGCGAGAAATCGCCCATGTCGCACGGCAAAAGGGTGTCACCATCATTGGCCCTGCCACTGTCGGTGGTATCAAACCCGGCAGCTTCAAGATCGGTAACACTGGTGGTATGATGGACAACATTGTCGCCTCCAAGTTGTACCGCAAGGGTTCGGTTGGCTACGTCTCCAAGTCGGGTGGTATGTCGAACGAGCTGAACAACATCATCTCGCAGAACACCGATGGTGTCTACGAGGGTATTGCCATTGGTGGTGACCGATATCCGGGAACCACCTTCATTGACCATATGTTGCGATACCAGCAAGACCCCGAATGCAAGATCCTCCTGCTATTGGGTGAAGTCGGTGGTGTCGAGGAGTACAAGGTCATTGATGCCGTGAAGCAAGGTGTCATTACTAAGCCTATCGTTGCTTGGGCTATTGGTACTTGCGCCAGCATGTTCAAGACCGAGGTTCAGTTCGGCCATGCTGGTTCCTTCGCCAACTCGCAGCTTGAGACCGCTGCCATGAAGAACAAGACGATGAAGGAGGCAGGTTTCTACGTCCCTGATACCTTTGAGGATCTCCCTCAGACTCTTGCTTCTGTCTATCAAAAGCTCGTCCAGAACAAGACCATCGTTCCTCAGCCCGAGCCCGTTGTGCCCAAGATCCCCATCGATTACTCGTGGGCCCAGGAGCTTGGTCTTATCCGAAAGCCCGCCGCCTTCATCTCCACCATCTCCGATGACCGTGGCCAGGAGCTTCTCTACGCTGGCATGCCCATTTCGGATGTGTTCAAGGAGGAAATCGGCATTGGTGGCGTCATGTCTCTCTTGTGGTTCCGTCGCCGTCTACCCGACTACGCCTCTAAGTTCCTGGAGATGGTTCTGATGCTCACTGCCGACCACGGTCCCGCCGTCTCTGGTGCTATGAACACCATCATCACTACTCGTGCTGGCAAGGATCTTATCAGCTCCTTGGTTTCCGGTCTTCTCACCATCGGTTCGCGCTTCGGTGGTGCCCTCGACGGTGCGGCTGAGGAATTCTCCAAGGCTGCGGATAACGGTCTCAGCCCCCGTGAGTTCGTCGACACCATGCGCAAGCAGAACAAGCTCATCCCGGGTATCGGTCACCGTATCAAGTCGAGAAACAACCCCGATCTCCGTGTTGAACTTGTCAAGGAATACGTCTTGGCTAAGTTCCCTAGCCACAAGCTTTTGGACTACGCCCTGGCCGTTGAGTCTGTGACGACGTCCAAGAAGGACAACCTCATCCTGAACGTAGACGGCTGTGTTGCTGTCTGCTTCGTAGATTTGATGAGGAGCTGTGGTGCTTTCAGCCAGGAGGAGGCTGAGGACTACATGAAGATGGGAGTTCTCAACGGTCTCTTCGTCCTGGGCCGAAGCATTGGTCTGATTGCGCACTACCTGGACCAGAAGCGACTACGCACCAGCCTGTACAGACATCCTTGGGATGACATCACCTACCTCCTACCGACTCTGGCCAACACGGGCCCGGTTGGTGAGGGGCGAGTGGAAGTTTCTGTGAAATAAATGAAGTAAAGTTGCATCCGGGGCGTGTTAAGAGGAATTCCATGGTTTTGTCCATCCAGAAAAGGAAAAATTGGGTCCTGTTTCATTTGGACTGGGTGTGGAGGTAACCTTTAGATCTCAGATGTATTGACTGATTTGTATGAGAAAGATTTAACATCATCAAGTCTACTGGCCCCGGGTCGGGACGTGTTTTAAGCATAATATCAAACGTATGAACTCTTATCTATTAATCGGTATTCGCGCATGTTGAAAACGTAAATGATGGAAACTCTTAATCTACATGGTAGAATTGATGCTTAATCTGGGATGCTCAAATATTACGTAAGTTCCATTTGCCAGGAGAATACTTAAGAGTCTGATGAATTTATTTTTATTGTAAAGTGAAGCTATTCAGACTTGACTTACATAATGTGGCCTGTATTATGTAAGCACGTAACCTAAGCCATCTGCCCACTATGAAAATGCCGAGAATGGGCCCACTTAAAAGTTCAATTGAGCTTCAACACTCATCGTCCAATGACAAAAACCACGACGACAACAGAATTCAATCGTTTGGTTCAGGTCGCACAGCTGCCCGTAAAGACGCGGTATGTGATATTTCCATTCTAGCAACCTAAATTTCTCCTAATTGTGAAATGTGCTAGCTTACTAACAGTCTTTTTCCGATGTTCAGCAGATCTTTCAACGAACGAATTGCGGCCGATTAGGTCGGCGAATCTACCAAGAGATTCATCTTCAGACCCGACCATTTCTTCCACCATCCGCCAGATAATAGCCCCGCCCACAATGTCCTTCTTCCGCATAACGCTACACCGCTCGGCGATCGGGCTGCCGCAGCGCACGCGAGGCGTTCTCGCCGCCCTTGGCCTGCGCAAGCGCTCCCAGACCGTCTTCCACCCCGTGTCCCCGCAGTCCGCTGGTATGATCTTGAAGGTCAAGGAGCTGGTCAAGGTGTCAGAGGTCGATCGCGCGCTCTCGCCCAAGGAGATGCGCGAGGAGAGGAGGCCGGAGCCTGGGTTCTGGGTCGAGAAGGCTGTTCCGCGGTGAGAGATGGCAACGGCGTGTGGAAAAGGAGAAGGGAAGTAAACCAGGAAGAGAGAATAGGGACATCTCAACAACTCGATCGAGCGGTCTTGGACTCTTAAGCAAGTCTCTCCTTGGGGAAACTATGTCTACGAAAGGAGCATCATTGAACGTTTAGGAGAACCGGAAATGCCAGCTCAAGCTGCCGCCAAATGTCGATAGCTGTCCACGCAGGCACACTTGGCTGCATTCAGTTTGATGCATGAAATCTCATGGAATCATGTTGTATATAGTTAATGTACAACCAACACTGTAAAATCCACGCGCATCTTGCTAGTACAAACTGTTGAAGGACAATGGTCTATGAAAACGACGCTCATTACCAAGCATCATTCGTGGTAACTATAAAGCCTAAGGCCAAAGGTCACAAGGATGGCGAATATGTCAGGCTATTTGTACGGTGGGCCATCACTGGCAAATCCAGAGAAAGTTCGAAAGGCTAGAAATCGACTATTTTTTATATGCCTCCATCATAGGTATCTTTGAAGCTTTAGCAAGAAGACTAGATATATATTCATGATTACAAACACCAGCAGAAAGGTTATCCTTCCCTCGAGTTCTACTAGACCATCATTCCCAATCATGAATATTACTTACCAGTGTTTCGATACCCATGCAACAACAACATAGCATGCCCATTAGTCTCTACCCACCGGACATCGACGGTAATAGCCAGGCAGAAGATGGACTCAATCGCGGTTCAATACTTGCTCATACTTAATAGGACCAGCCCATACTAATAGGGATGTGCCAGTGCTTGGGCGACTTCCACCAAAAATAACAATGAACATGGAGCCCCTGAATACAGTCCCTCGGAATGAGGACCTCCTGCTGGAGCTTAGAGACATAATTATAAAGCAAGGCATATATAGGTTGCGATATCATGTACACTACTATTTCTTGTTATCTATAAACACTCAACATTCGACTCGATCCACAACAGCAAATCGTGGACAAAATATTTCAAAATACCTAAAACCTACAATCTATAGGGTCCAACCATCCAACCGAATTTTCTCATGTCATTTAATACCTTTGACAATGAATACACCAGCAGCATTGTTGATTTCTTAACCATGACAATCGTCTAAGAGTAGAGCCAGAGCCAATGTTGGCCTTATTCTTAGACAACCCTCCGCGCGCGCACACCTTACTGTATCTCAATCCCTGTTGCGTCGGAGGAGTTGGAACAGTTGACTATAATCTACTCAGAAAGAAGAGCAGATACACAAAAATGGGGAGGATAAAATGAACTATATATCTCTAACAACTACACTGTGAGTTCTCACCCGATCATTACTAAATCGAAAACTGGGTTCTAACTGTAAGCTAGAAGGATACAGATGAACAATTCTACATGTTGCAAGTCATTTCTTTTCTTGGTAGAACTTTACTTAAGCATCAATGAACCAATTCCCGAACTGCTGTACAGCATCACTTTTACTACCTTATTGTATACCAACACTACAGCAATTTTAACCAGCTAGAGTCGCACGATGATGATACAAGACTGACATTAACGCCGCAATATTTTTTAGTCTTGTGAGGCCGGTGATGTATTTGCTTAGCCTGCTAGCATACACGCGTTGTTTTTTTATCACGCTACTCGACCACCACCTACTCAGAGCTCTATTCGAGCTCCGTCGCGTGACGATCGAAGGGGTACACGCAGCAGCATGCCGAAGGAAACCATCTATTCCGCGGCACAAGCCATGGCCTGTCGCAATTGACGGCACTATTTGTACGGCTCCCCTTTTCATACGGATGGTCTTAGAGTATATTTCCGATCTCAAATACAGCGAGGAACCCGAGGAGGTTATAGTAACAGTTTAATGCACTACAGTATGGAGGCATGTCTTCTTCTCACCTCTTAACTAGTCTCCGAGCGGCGACAACCACCATCACTATACTAATTCCCCGGATCGAAAAGGGTAAACCTCAAGACAATACGGCCGAACTGCGCCAGCGTACAGCTTGCAAAGGAAGAATTAAGAATAAAAGAAGGGCATTAGATAGATCCACTTCCAGTAATTTAACTGGGAGTTCAATTTTTTGAACCTACACTTAGGTAATTGCTGAAATCAGAGGTCTACACGGCATTGAATGATCCTACATAGTAGCAAGCACTTGGATGTCGATTTATATCAGTCAGCGATTTAAATTTAGTCAACGTATTCACTCAAGAGCATGTAGAATGACAAAGTCATATTTATTGATCAGTAAAGCAAAGAAGGGAACTAGCGATAGAGAAGAACCAGGCCTGGAAAATCTCAGTTCCGCGATGCAAGTGATGATTCCTCCCTCAGGAGCGTGCCTTTGCCAACTGGTATCAAACTGGCCTCCTCAAACAAGTACAAACTCAAACGTCCTTTCCAGACGGGCCATGCAAGTAATCCTTCCTCGAAACCGTGCCATTGCCAGTGAGTGCAGAAATAAGAAACCACCACTAAAGGAAAAAACATAAGAAAAGGGGGGGGGGGGACAAGTATCTTCGCCTCTGATGCCGTAGAAACCTGGGCTCATCTGTGCTGAGAACATGTGCAGTAGACCAAGTTCGTACCGGTACTGTTATGTCGATGAAGTTCTCGCAAGACAATATGAAACAAAGCAACCTCCTTTCCATCGAAGAGAAAAGGCGTGGTAAACTCGTGCAGACCAGGCGAAGGAACCATTGTGAAATCAAGAAAGCAAGTTCTTGAACGGTTCAGAGGACAAATTGCGAATAGTGAATCGCAACATAGACAAACGCAGATGAACAAGTGACCGATCTAATATCCTTAGGCGTCTCAATGGTTGCACTTCTGGATATAGTCCTGGCTCGGAGACTCGTAGATGCTGACGAAGTAATCGGCTGTGTGCTTAGACAGCCAAGTACAGAACTTCACCATCTCCTCGCGCAAGCGGTTGACGGACTGCTGGTCCATGTTGGTCTGCGCAATGAGCTCCGGCAGGGACACTATGGATGAAAGTAATTAGCTACAGCTCTTAAGCACCTATATGAGAGAGAACAATGACATACCGAGGAGTCGCATGAAGTGCTCGGGACCATAGGTGTCGCTGGCGGTCTTGCCCGCGAACTCAGGGTCGTCAGACATCCACTTCTTGTGCATCTCAGCGTACTGGGCGCGCTCGAATCTAGGAATGGTCAGATATGTTTTCATTCAGGTTAACGGAAATTAGACGTACCGGTAGAGCAGGATGCGACCGAGAGACTTGTCAAAGTACTCCTTCAAGCCAGCTAGAGTCTCCTCGAGAATATCGACGTGGGACGAACCAGCAGGGCGCTTCGGAGTCTCGTAAGCGGCGTAGTCCTCGAGAATCTTGGTAACCGGGCGAGGATGGGGAAGAGGGACAAGCTGGTTGTTCTTTGTGACGTTCTCCCAGTCGTCGACAAGCATGGCCTTGAGAATGTCGGGCACAATGAGCTTAACAGAGGGTCTGGTGTGGAATGTCTCCTCCTGTAAGAAACTATTAGCATAAAGACTATTAAAGATAATAAAAAATCACTAGATTTACAAGTTCCAGGAGGTCATCGTCCTTCGGAGTGTAGGGCTTGGCAGATGGGATTCCAGCTCTCGGAATGTTGTCGCCCTTCGGCATGTATTGGTACCATTTGACCAACTCCCAATTCCAAGTTCCTCGTCGCTCTGCTTGGAGGATCTTGGGATGGGTTCCTGACTTCTTGGGATATCGACTGGTTCCCTGAACTTGCATCTCGAAGTATGCCCCGTCTTTCGCTGATGGTTTTTTCACAAGGGTCTGTTTGTCCCTCCTTTCTCCTCCACGTGCCATCAGAATCTCCTGGCGCAGGTATTCATCCTGTCGCGCCTTTATACCCTCGTCGTAGGCAAAGGAAGCTAGTGACTCTTGGAGAGGATCTGCCGGGGGCTGAGGCTTTTTGGCTGTACTGATCTTGGCTGCGGGCTTCTTCACGCCGCTGGCCTTGGTCAAGGTTTTGCCAGTAGTCTTCTCTGTGGTCTTGCCGACGGCCTTGTTAGAGGCCTTGCCACGAGCCTTGCCACGAGCCTTGGACGGCTTGGAGTCTGATTTGTCGATGGGCTCAGCTACTTCAATACATGCCTTGATAGGCTTAGCCTCTGGCGAGATGGCAGGTGGAGCGGCCTCAGAACTCTTCTTCAAGTCTAATCCATTGGATGATTTAGTGGACTTGACGATAACGGGCGATGGTTCTGAGGCACGAGCGACCGCGCGTGTGACCCTACCGGAACGTCGCGGACCGGTTGTCGATGCCGAAGCGGGAGCGGGAGTAAGGGTAGGGGCAGGAGTAAGAGCAGAGGGAATAGAAGTGGTAGAAGTAGGAACTGAGGCCGGAGTGGCTGGTTTGTCGGTGCTTCGCGTCTTCTTGCGCGGAAGCTCATAGTCGAGGATACTGGTGACACGTCTTTTGACCATGATGGGCAACGTGAATGATAATAAATCGAGAAGACGAGAGTATGATGGACGCAATTCTTGTTACAAGAACGCGTGTTGATGAAAGCTTTGATGAAGTGTAGAGATTGAGAGAGAATATGTAGGTTGTGTTGTGGTTCAAAGTAGTTGTGAGGAAAAACTTTGAAGGTTGCGCACTTGAGAGGGAGAAAAAACTTTGGAAGGTCGAGGAAGAAGTTGAGTAGCAGGTTTAGTCGAATGGACCGCGTAGTAAGTAAAAAACGAAGGTTGTCGATGGCAACCATTGTTGGCCAACCGCTGCTAGACAACCACAATAGACAATAGTAGGTAGGTAGGTATCCATGAACCTCCTGGGCAACCACACGTAGCAAGTAGCTTAGGAGGCCGCTACCACTTTCCGCTACAATTCGTCGTGGTTTCATGTATTGTATCCCTCGTACCTCTTCGACGTAAAAAAAAGGTCAAGTGAATCGCTAAGTAGGTCGACCTTTGCATTTTTTTGCCAACCCCTATTTATCGTGATGACTGAATTTGGTCGTTTAGGTGGCAGCTGAGTATCTCTCGCAAGCAGCTAGCCAAATCTTGCTACCAGCGAAAGCAATCCAATATGGAGTAGTTAAGGATGGTTATATCTAGTGTGGACGTTGAAGAAAAAGCCGCTGGTGATCCGATAGGTAATGTTGATCCAAAGTAGGGTCCGGTAGTAAGTCGAAGACATCCAAGGTTCAAACTCCTCGGAATTCGATATGTCACGATACAGGCAAGTTCAAACGCAAATGAAATATATAGACTTACATTCTCAAGTTCGTAGTCTCTGCCACGTCGAGGTCCTCGGCCACCAAAGCTTGAGGATCCGGCGGCACGCTCCTCACTACCTCGAGCAGAGCTCATCTCAGAACCGTTGGCCTTGACGCCCTTCTTGCCCCCTTTGGAACCTTGGGCTCGCATTCGAGCCTGGAGCTGCAGCTGACTAGCAAGTTGCTTGTTGTCCTCGGTGAACTTGCGAATACGATCCTGCGAAACCCAATCATCCCAGCTCGCCTTCCAGCCCTTGTAGTGGATCCGATATTGAGCGTCGTCGGGCTTCTGACCCGGCTTGACGGACACCTCAATGATCTTCGCCTCATACATCAGATCGCCGTGAAAGCAGAGCACCTTCTCATCCTTGGCGTACGGCGGCACCTGACTCTGTCTTGAGGGAGCCATGATTGACTTGATTACCCCGAAAAAGGATAAGTGTTCGGTATTTTCTCCGCGAAGAACTATTTACGATGAAGGCTTGGTATCGTAAATACTCTGAATTAACGTAACGTAGAAATGTTTACGATTTGGTCGATGGAGAAAATTTGGTGTTGACGTTGATACGTTATTTAAACGTTATTCTTAATTTGATATGAGGTTCTTAGCCACGCAGCTGCTACGGAAGAACCGACGCCACGGGCAACGCTCGGACGCGTTTTCTTACGCGCTTTTCTTAAATTGATTTTCCCCAACACACGCCCCGGTGCACAACCAGCATAGTCATTCAATTAAGGCAGTTACTCACAATTCTGTTTGTATTTATATTACACAATCTTCTAACCTTAGATAATTGAAGCAATCAACCGCATCTTCATACAGAAGCTTTCGCTCTTCTCTATCTTACACGGTTGTAAACATGGCAACAAACGAGGCCACAATCCTGCGCAACTATTTGCTCCTCCCAGCCCGCCTCCCAACTTTCATCTCCTTGCAGGAATTCACGTCTTTATTCCCCAAGTCGCAGCAGTCTTCCCCGCAGATCCGTGCTCTCTACCGGGATCTTCAGCAGCAGCGCAATGTGGTGGTTGATGGCGTGTCCCAAAACGTTGACGCGCAGGTAAGACAAGGCAAAGCTCTGCGCCGCGAGGTAATCAAGGCCCGGAGAGAAGCCGAGTTGGAGGAACAAGACGACGAGATTGAGATTGAGCGAATGGTACGTGGCACGATATTAAGACGTTGAGTGCAAACAAGAAATATAATGTCTGACTCAAACTACAGCTGTTTGGATCTACTTCCAACACACTACAACCAAAGCAACATACACTATTGACTATTCTGCCCGACATGGACGACGCTGCTGCTGATATGGAGGCCGAAATAGAGACCATGGAACAGGAAGAAGCTGCACTTCTCGAATCTATTAAACAGGCCGTCGGGAACATGAGCGATCTTCGATACGGACGGTTTTCCAGCTCCAAATTAAAGGACGAAGTTCTCGATGGCCTCCAGAGCATTCAAGAAGTGTGCAAACGCAAGATCTGAATGACTCCACGAACCTGATTCATTAGACCGCTATCTGACTACGTGACCATGACCCAATCATGAAGAAAAATGTTACAAAGTGAGGCTTTTCGAGCCACATCCCACCCAGGGCCCCGATACCAGGCTGTATATCTCCAACATAGCTAGCCACCACCATTAAATGTGCGCCTTATCTCCGTCCTTGATCATCTTCGGGGGGCAGCTTGACCAGCGGCAGCAGGTTGTGGGCCGCCACGTCCGCCATCTTGGTTCAATCGGTTGGTCCTATGGCTCTGTCAGTCGGTTGTCACCGTTACACCGATGCTTGGATGGAGTTCAACTTACATCATGGTCCTGCTAAAAAGGGAGACGAGAATCATAAAGGCCCAGCTCGGGAGAAGGTTGAAAACCCACAGGATGTATCCAACGGGGGTTGCGACGCCATACTTGGCCAGAGGCCCAGTGAAGGGGTGGAAAAATCCATCGTGCAATTTAGCAGAGGATTTGAAGTCCTCCTTCTGTAGCGTGACAATGTCTTCGGAGGTGGTGGTTGTCATATTCAACCGCTTCGTCCAGATTTCTACGGGCGCCGGCTCGGGAAGCATCTCGAAAATCCAAAGCGCGCCGACTGGGGCGGACCAGGCATTGCAAAGGACAGGCTGATCCTCACAGTTTAGGAGAGCGGTATGAGGAGAACCGGGCGTGACAGCCCATTTTCCGGCGGTCTCGTTGAATGCAGCCTCGATTTGACCGCAGTGGCCTAGTTGGGTTAGATTATTCAAATTTTATATCCAAGTCGCGCGATGCAGGTCCTTACCAAAGCAAGTCTTGTTTCCACCCGTGATCAAGACCCACCACTCCTCCGGTGTTGTGCTACCCGGCTTCACGGGGCCATAGAGGGTGTCCTTCCAGCTGTTCAAGGACAAAATGTCGAGATTCAAGGACCCCGCCTTAGCTTCGGCTGCGGCAACAGGATCAAACCTGTTAGGGTGAGGAATCTTGTCGGTAACTTTGCCTAAAAAGCTCTGCGCCTGGCCCAGATAGTTCTCAAACTGGGCTTGATATTCAGGGACATCTGCAGCTGCCAACAGCGGCAAGCTGAGAATTGATGAAGCTTTAGAGAATCGCATTTTTGCTAATAATGTGTAAAAATGTGGAAGTGGATTGAGGCTTAGGTGGTGCGACAAGTTACAGATACAGCTACAGAGGTAGTTGGAAGAATGATGTAATTCTCCCACAAGTCAGATCAATTAAAGAGGATTAAAAGAGAATATGAATGAATTTCGGAGAAAAAAGGAGAGGACAACGATGCTTCCGCTCGGAACTGTGATGGCCAGCTGTCTTGAACTTGCAGTGGAGCAGACTGTACTCAACTGGAGTGGTAGAGTGGAAGAAAAAAAGATGCAAAAGAATGGTGAGAATGGAGCAACAGGTTGTCAAGGGACGCGTTTCGGCCTTCCAACAGCTGTTTCCCCAGTCGAGATTGAGCGAATCCTTCCCTCCAAGCCGACCTTGCCTGCATGTGGCTGCCAAGAGTTGCATCCCCACATCAAGCTGCGCAATGATTCTGTTGGCCGGGAAGCTCCATGCTAGCCCCACTGGCCCACTCCCTGCAGATCCCTGAATCCCTGATGATGTTGAGCCCCGCTTCCTGCATGTATGTGGCATCCGCAGTACGAAGGTACCTTACTAGCCACGATTGACGTGATAGGATGATACATCATACGTAACAAGCCACGATAAGATAAATGACAATTAATGAAGCATACACAGACAACGAGTAATATTCAAAACACTTATCATTACGGCAGCGAGACACAAGTTTTTGAGAAATGGTTTGTACGGTCTTGTCGCTATCATATAATAGACTAATACTTTTTTAGGCACCCGAAGTTGCAAACCAGAAGCGCAAGCGAGGCCGTCCGACCAACGCGTCGCGCGACGATGGAGACGGCGATGGTGACGCGTCGGGATCCCAACTCAGACTTACAAGACAGGGCGAACTAGCTACAGCTGCCGAAAACACCAGGGAATCAGATGTAGACGAGAGTTCACGCCCTAGGAAGCGAGGACGTCCAGCCAACACCGAGGCCCCATCACAAGCCGAAGCGTCACAGCCACCAAAAGCTAAGAAGAAACGCGTCCCGTTATCAACAACACAACCAAACGACAGCAGAGACGATGAAAGGAACGAGGAACCGGAGGCGGAAGCAGAACCAGAACCAGAACCAGAACCAGAAAATGTACCGCGTAAGAAACGTGGCCGGCCCAGAATAAGCAACGAAATTGAACAGACCGAAGAGCACGACAATACAAATACGACAAGTGAAAATGTACCTCCGAAGAAGCGTGGTCGTCCAAGGCTGAGCGACGAGGCTGAACAGACCGACGGGAATAGTGTAGATGTGACGAGTCAGAACATGGCTCCAAAGAAGCGTGGTCGACCGCCCAAAGGAGTCGAAACAGGAAAGGACAATGAAATAGAAGCCGATGAGGCTGATGACGAGAACGAGGACAATTCAAGTTTTCTTCGACGAAGTGGTCGAGTTCGTCGATCTCCTGATACCACTAATAAAGGGGCACAAAGAGCAGCAGAGCCGACTGGTGAGCAATCATCAAACAGCCAAAAGCCTAAAGAAGGTGGAAAGAGAGGACGACCTCGACTTAGTGAACCAGCCGCTGCCGAAACGGAACAGGAGTCTATTCCCCAGCCCAAGAAGAAGCGAGGTCGTCCTTCTTTGAACGATCGCCCTCCAGCGGACACAGAGACCAACCCCGAGCCCCAAGTCCAACCGAAGAAACGTGGTCGTCCGTCACTAAATGGCGAGCATGCTACATCTACGAAAGAAAAGAGGAAGAAACCCCGTGACCAGCCATCACCTGACCAACAAGAAGAAGCCTCTGAACAGGAAGAGGTCCGTCCTGCAAGAGGCAAACCTCGTCTATCTGACAAAGAGCCACAACCGAGACAAGGGAAACACAGACGATCGTCCGACAACCAGGACCGATCGTCATCTCCAGACTCGGAAGGCTCCCCACCGCGGTATCGTCATCTAACAACCCGCACGCGCCGAGTCCCTCGTAACGTCATCGAGTCCAAGTGGACACCGCTCGAAGCAACCGCCATATCCAGCGTAACCACGCTCCTGCAGTCAGCCTCGCGCCCCGTGCTCCTACGCCTCAACAACCCTCAGCGACACGCGCACGCGGCCACCGCACTGAACGCCGTCAGCAACCGCCTGCGCTCCAAGATAGCACGAGGCCTACCGTTCCCGCCGGCCACCACGTCGACGCGCCGGGAAGAGGAGTTCGAATTCGAGCGCACGATCTCGGGCATCCAGAGTCTCGAGAGCCAGCTGGACCCGCTGCTGCACAGCGTGGAGCTGCTGCGGCGCGAGCAGGAGCGCGCGGACAAGGAGCTCGAGCGCGAGTATAAGGTACTCAGCCGCCTCAGCACCAACGCCCACGCGGAGGCCAGGGAGAGGAGGACACAGATGCGCAAGATGCACGTGCTAGTACCCGAACCATCTGAGCCGAAGCCCGAGGATGTGGGAGGAGACATACTGACTCCGGAGAAGGGCATTGGGAAGGTGTTCTCGGGCCTCCAGGACGAGGCGTTGGTTGGACTTGCGGGGCAGATTGCGAATCATATGGAGAGCATGCGAGGCAATCTGCAGCAGATGGATGACGTCGTACCCGAGATAACGAAGACCCAAGGCCTGCTGAGGGCGACGCTGCAGTCGCATTTGGATCGCGAGCAGTTGGAAAATGTCATACTTGGCTAGTATTTGAGTCGATTACAGTAGCAGAGACCAAAGTCAGGATTGTTACTCAGCATAATGCGGATAGGAACGAAAGTTTGAATTAGATCCTTTGTGTTTGTCCCGACTACCTAGTCATAGATCTGGCTAACGGTGATAGAGTGAATAGGAGACGCTACACTAGCGTCACTTCGGATTACAGAAGTCCTATTAACAGTAGGCATTGTTTCAGTCAACAAACTTGATGAGTCCTTGAATAGCGTTTGAAAATCTACAGATTAGGAATACTATGTCGACTTGTATCACGTACTCGGACGCATGTCGACAGTCACCAGAATCCGAGTCAAAGGAAACATGTAAGAATGCTATTCAGGGAATTCCCCTTTTACAGAACAACAGTCACTATTGTTCCTTGCTTTGTTTCATTCTAAAAAGGAACCAGCATATGTCTCTTTCACTGTCGAAAACAATATGCCTTCAGATGTAGGTCTACTGTCACTTCTCATGCGTGGCAACATGCTATCACATCGAGTCTTCACAGTCGATCACTATATAGCTAGGTCCTGGGTCTCTCCCGTTCTGTTGGTGTTTTCTTTCGTCTGTCAAACCCGATCGATTTCTTCAAGCAGGTTCTTGATGATCACCAGTCCCTTCCAATAATACAACAGCCAGTGCTATTTTCCCCAACGGAAAGGTCTTTCAACATGAACTACCAACGCACCAAGTATCAGATCCCGGAGGCCCATGAACAATACTATGATCATCATCATGACTTCGAAGATGGTTCTCCTGAAGAGGTATACGCTCAGACCCCCTACTCACCGTTCGAGCATGAAGATAATGTAGGATCACCCACGGACTCAACGGGAGACCCTATGCTGTCTTATGTTCAAGCTGGCCGCCATGCGTACGCGGGGCTCGCTGAGAAGTATAGGGATGACAACCTCGATTTCCCTGAAGTTCCTCGTACTGCACCAATTCATCATTATCACTCGCGTGAACGGGAAGAAATCTCGTCTCCGGTCTACTCTCCTGAAGGTTATGGTCAATTTACTGATCATCACCACCGCCGTCGGGAGAGCAAGCATCGGCAGCCGTTATTCGAGGATTGGAGTCCCACGCAACCTTCAGAAAGAAAGCACCGGGAACCGTACATTGAGGGCTGGAGTCCCACCCAGCCTGCAGGTTATGAGCAGGTGGCAGAGGAGAGAGGCCGAAGACATTGTGACGACGCTACCCCTGTGCAAGAAGCACGACGGAAAAGGCAGGACAATGTCCCAGCACCGAAGCCACGCCGAGCTTCTAGGAGCGCCTCGCAGCACCAGGCTCCTCGAAAGTACATGCAGCACTCTCCCCAGGAAGAAGCTTTCCAAGAAGCCGTGGCTTATGAGCAGTTGGAGCGAGATGATTCTCCGTCCCCTTCCCCTCCCCCACGAGAGGCGCCCCGACAGCGACAAAGCCATGTCTTGGAGCCAGAGGTAAGTCGAACAGCCCGGCGGCGCGAGCCACAATACGACCTCCGACAGCAAAATCGAGAACACCAGGAGCACCGCCCTCGTGAGGAGAAGCAGGAACAACGGGGTCGTTATCGCTCGAGGGTGGACGCAACTGACTCTTTCCCCACGCCTTCTGTGCGACAACGCTCGCGAGCCGTTTCGGACCTAGAGTCAGACCCATGCCAACAAGCACAGCAAGAACAAGAACATGGCCATCACCATCTTTCCTACGCTCAAGAGGTCTCTTTCCGCGGAGAGCAGGCTTACGAGGAAGCCCAAGCCCAAGCCCAATCTCAGGCCCAAGCTCGGCTACGCGGGGGACGGGGACCGGACAATAGCACACATCATGGACGACCGTCGGTGTCGAGGCGCCAGACGGACGTCTCGGGCCCTGCGCTGCATCGAGAGACCGCGCAGCGGCAGCGAGACTACCACCAGCAGGAGGCGGTCCGCCGGGACTCCCTTCGAGCCGGGGAGAGGGTGGAGCACCGCCCTCGCACGCGGCGGGAATCAGCTGCCCAGCGGATTTCTATCCATCCCAACGGCCCGATCTCCGTGTCGGTCGGTCCTTCTTTGTCACGGCCGCAGAGCCAGCACCAAGATGAACAGGCCCATCTCCAGCGTCAGGAAACTGCTAAGTTGGAGGAGCGATTCTACCGTCTCCGCACGCAGGCGTTTCTAGAGCTATCGCGCTCCTCGACAGTGCCTGCGCCGCCGCCGCAGCATGTCATCAACGCGGTGCCCTCTCACCGCGTACCCTCGTCGTACGCGCCACCACGCACCCCCACAACCCCCACAACCCCTACTACACCATCTACCCCTATCTACCCCATGTCCTCCCGCGTGCCCCCTCCCGCCCCCTCGCCTCCCCTGCCACCACGAGCCCCCTCCCGGCACCACACGCGCAGCGGGACCTGGCAGTCCGAGGCGCACCACTCGCCCTGCCGAGCCAGCCGGCGCATGTCCGTGTCCGCGTCCGCCGAGCCGCGATACCCCAAGCCCGTAAGTGTAGACCTAACCCGCGACCTAGTGGAAAAGCTGGCTGAAGACTCCGACGCGCCGCAGATGACCGTGCCCGAGGCCGGGTCGATGGTGACGCAGCCCGGGGGCCCCGCGGGGCGGCGGCCGGGCTCGCGGGAGCACCACCGCCACCAGCAGCAGCGTGACGAGCGCTACAACAGCAGGGAGAAGAGGCCCCGACGAGGTTCGTTCCTGCAGACTATTACAAGCTACATGCGTACCTAACTGAGTGGCCAGATGACAGGCTGTGGTAGGGCGTAGAGGGACGAGACCAGGGGTTCGACTACTCCTGGAGTTGTAAGTACAGAAAAGCTAATCTTGTGGTTGCGATTACAATTTGACGAAGCCTCGGGGCACCAAAAAAAGGTAAAAATATGTGGGAAAATGGAAAAGGAAAGGAAAGGAAAGGAGAAAAAAGGAGAAAAAAGGAATTACTTTTGTTTATCCATAGAGTAGCCCTTATGTTTCTCTGTTTCCCTGCTTGTAAAATCGTATAATACAACTATCATTGAACCTGTCTTGCAATTAGTGAAGCACAAAATGTAAAATCAAAACCTTCGCTCGTGATATCAAGACACCATACCTAATATTCTTACTTGGGATACCAAAAAATTGAGAAGCATGCACAACATATATCAATATATACCATTCCTAATATGATCTCGCCAGGCAATTATAAGCATTGTGATCATATCTGAATACCTAACTTTCAAAAACGACGTTGTCAATACGTTGAGGTACTTATCACAACTTCACACCTAAGTCAACATCATCTAGTCACGTTGCATTAAAGTCCAGGTCATATCGTCAACACCATAAATCTCCATTCAAAAAGTGGCCCATCTACATGACATCCCACAACACTACATACACGAAGAAGCGAATGAGGGTCAGCTATCCCAACCCAGCTACTCCGTCCCTACGTGCATAGGAACCGAGCTCCCCTAGATAGCCAAAAAATGCGAGCCAGCCCTCCTTTCCCCAAAGTCCCGCGGCAACCAGACCGGGGCCAGGTGTTCCTTTTTTATCCCAGGATCTGCCGAGATCGCGCGTAAAACAACAAACAAGATGGCTTTCAAAGCTTGATCAAAGATCCAATAAAAAAAACAAAAATGTGATGCTCGCTCAACTAGCTCGTGGCTGTCGTGCTGCTCAAAATTTGTATGTTCGTGCAGTCGTCCCTCGTCATGCTATGCTACAGTTTTTTTTTCGGGTGGTGTAGTTACAAAACGTGCGCCGTCTCCTGTCGCCCTAGACGTTGCGTTCGTATCTAGTGGCGAAGGATCACGGTCGGGATGGCAGCGCCGGAGGGGTAGCTGGGCACGGTTCCGTTGCCGGTTGGGTAAGGGACGGGGCTGACGGTCTGGGTAGCGGTGGCGGTGACAGCGACATCGCTCTCCTCGGGGCAGTCGTCACCCTCGTCACTGCTGCCGTTGCCGCTGTCATTGCCTCCAGTGGAAGGGGTGCTGCTGGTAGCAGAGGCGTCAGTACCGGCGTTGGAGGCGACGGCCTTGGCACCAGTAGGCTGGGCAGCAGGGGCAGTGATGTAGACTGTGGTGGCAGGGATAGTCTCGGTGACGGTAACAGTGCTAGCGACGCACTCTCCCTCACCAGAGCCAGAGCCGTTGCCAGCACCGCTAGTTGCCTCAACGCCAACCTCGCCAGAGGTCTTAGCAGGGGCAACGGTGACGGTTCGAGTACCGGTGGAGGTCATAGTGGTAGTAGTGGTACCTTCGCTAGTAGCCTCGGCCACGGGGTATGAACCAGCGCCCTCTCCGTTACCGCTGCCGCTGCCGCTGCCAGAGTTAGACCCGGCAGAGGCAACAGGCACAGCGGTGACGGTAACCATCGAAGTTAGGTAAGACTTGACGGTGGTAACGAGGATGCTTTGAGAGCTCGAAGGCCCAACAGTCAAAGTGTGGGTTTGGTCAACGGTGCCGACAACAACGGCAGACGTGGAAACACCCGGTGCAGAGGAACCCGCGGGAGAGTTGGCGCCAGTGGAGCTAGGGAGAGTGGTAGTAACGGTGCGCGTGGAGCCGGGGATGAGGCCGCTGCTGTGGGCACCGATCATGGAGCTGGAGATAGACTCGGCGGCAGTTACGGGGCAAACAGTGGTGGTCAAGTCGATGATCTCGGTGACCACGGCGGGACCGGTGCTGTTGCCGGCGTTGGCCGGGCAGTTCGTGATGGTAGGGGCGCAGGAGGTAATGGTGTGAGTGGTAGTGATAGCAACGGTTAGGGTGGTTGAAGGACCGGCAGCGGCACCGGTCTCATTGCGTCGCCAGTAGGGGTTGTGGAAGTGGCGGGGGTGGTGGTTGTAAGAGGCGGAAGCGAGTCCGGCGAAGAGGCCGAATGCAACAGTTGCGGACTTCATTTTGAAATGCGGTTTGCGATTTTGCAATTATCTTGGTGATACTTGACAAAAGATTTCTTCGATTTCGTGAATACCTCGAGGTATATTCAACTCTTTCAGGGTAGTCTGATCTCGGGATAGTATGTACTTCGTTGTTGTCGAAAGAATGGACGTATGCAATATGCAATGCGAATTTTGAGTGAGCGAAAGTCGATTTCGCGAAAGCTGAGCAGACACAGTTGCCGTTGAAAGAATGAAACGATTTTTGTGTGCGTAGAATTGAATGCTGCTGGCTAAGCAGAAATGGACTGGACCGACAACGGTGAAGAGAAAAGAGAGACTGGTGAGATGGACTCGAAAAGAGAGAAACACGCGAATGGTGATGGAAGGAAGGGAGAAAAGAGAGACATCTCGCGGCAATGGAGGGTGGTGAGCCTTTTTACAGGACGGGCTCCTTACGTTTCCTTACCTTGGCGGTTAGCGTGAAAGAACCCTAGAGGGGAGTCTTTCAAACACACACCCCAGCTCATCATCTTGTTTTGACGGGCGTATTCTATTGGGGAGGACTACTACGACCCACCGACGATGGGTGATCAAAGGATGGGCCTTGAATTTGCCTTGAATGGCCCTGTATGGCTAGATTGGTCTCCAGCGGGGGTTCTATCTGGTAAAATTTACTGCCTGGGGTTCAGGATGAAAGAACGGAGAAGAAAGAAAGGAACAAGGAAAACCGAAGCGAGTTGCCAGCCTGAACTTGCTGGTGCCCCTGAGCCCCACGCACCAATACCACATACCCCTGTCGGTCAAGACGCAGGTACGACATCGTGAAACCGCCAAAGAGACCAATGAGCATTCAGAACGAAGCTAGAGCTGACGCTTCGGGAGCGAGCGAGGCTTTTCGTGCCCCAGCTCGTGCAACAACAACGCATAATGGCACGCTGCATATTTTCTCATGATCTGTTGTGCATTAATTCTAGGTACTTCGTCTGATGGTCTAAAAAAACAGAACAAGGTGAGATCATCTGCGCAAGGTTGGCGGGACGGTGACAGACGTGGGAGATCGGCGCATCTTCGATTAGGTTGATGATCTGCGATACAAGCGCCGTACATAGTAGTTAGTAAAAAATGGCAAGTCATCATCGTAGATGGTCACATTGTTAATATAATGTTGCTCACATCAACAAGAGACTTGACCTGTTCCTTTTTTGCTTTAAAGGGCTCGTCAAACATCTTGATTTCCAGCCCTACTATGTACTCTTGGACCCATGTCCGTAGCAAACGCGCAGGATTCTTTTTGACAACTCATATTTAGGTACATCAGCAACCCAATGGCATGATCCCGTAAGACGGACGCACAAAGCCGCGACTATTAACTTTTAGGATCCGGTCCTACTATGCGGTACACAGGGCTATCGAATAACATTTTCGTAGACTAGATCTGTACCTACCTAGGCATTGAACCCGTGGAACGACCACGCGAGTTGTGCGGCACGCGCAATCCTCCTTGTGGGGAGAATGGGAGATACTTGCGCCTCAATGGAATCCCGTCGAGCGTGTCCACGGTTCTGAGAAAAGCAAAATTATGCACGAAAAACTGACACGTTAGGACGCGCACTCAATGCATTCCAGCTCTGGGATGCTGGAAATGATGCAGCAAGGGCGGCTCATGAAATTCGCATTTTAATATCAAGCAGGGGAGTCAAGGGATGAGTGCCCTATGCGATGGTCGTTTTGATTTCTAGACCAAGCGGCCGTTAAAAACTTCTCAAACACTGCCCTTGGCGCCACGCCTGTCCGGTAATTAGTGGTAAGGTGCTGGAGAATGTTCCACAATCCCGGCCACGTTCTGTTGGAGGGACAAGTGCTGCGAATTTCCGTCTGTCCCCTCTCGTGGCGCAGTCATACAAATGAAGAATTTATTATGTGCTGAAAAAACATATGCAGTGAAATCCTGTTTTTCTTTTAATGGCGTTGCTTCTTCGCGGCGTTCCCCTACCAAGCATGTAATTTATTGTCAAATTGCGGCTCTTTCATCACACACTCAGCTTCGTGCTTTCAAAGCATATTAATATTGCCTTATAGAAATCAGTGAAACCATATCTAGGTATTCATCTAGTAAATTGAGGGTCAAGTAGGGCTGGTTCAAGATCAGGATTTCGGGGAAAAGAAAGAAAAAGGATGATACCGCCGTGGTGGGTAGGTACGCTTATTACTTGGGGGCTTGGGGGCGCCGAAAAAGGGGCAGACTTGCGGTTTCACTAGTCTACTTAGCGCCTAGGCCCGATATGCCACCCTTCAACAGCCACTTACCCTACGGCATCATGCATTTCGTCTGTCATTTCTTTAATTTCGTCATAAGGTGCTCCTGTAGATTCTGTGATACTACTGGCATGACGCATTAGTTAGATGTTGTACTTGGGGCTCTGCTTTGGAGGATTCCGTCTATCCGAGCGATACGACTCTACACATCATAGTCACACTTCACTTTACCTTTACAACAAATACATCTAGGCATGGAAGAAGAGGTATGGATTCTGGAAGTTTTTATTCCTTCCTATGTATCATCGTCGCCCAGTTGAATTGGACTAGTTGCTAATACATCTCCGTTTGATCGCAAACACGATCCCTTCTGCGGAAGAGGGAATCAAATGCCAAAAACGCCACCTACTCCCGAAGCCCGGTTGATGGACTATCTGGTATAATATTCTTTCCCGCCCTGTAATGCTTAATGTTGAATGCTTCCGATTCCCGCCAGTCTTTCCTTGTAGAACTTTTTTGGTATAGATCCCCTTTGAGAACCCAATCCTGTAAAAACGCCGATGTTGAAATCGATTATGCAGTTCCCATGGAAATTTTAGCAAGCAACTCCCCACAACCTCATGCAATTATGTATCATCAACTTCGTGAAAAATGAAGTAGCGGTCTCACTAACGGAGATCCGTTTATTTGGCGTACTTGGTACGGAAGAACTTGGCTGCGTTGACCATATTGACCAACGCCTCCTTGGTCTCCTTCCACTGACGGGTCTTAAGACCACAGTCAGGGTTGATCCAGAGCTGCTCAGGCTTGAGGTACTCGAGCATCTCTTCGATACGGACCTTGATCTCCTGCTCGCTGGGGACACGAGGGGAGTGGATGTCGTAGACACCGGGGCCAATGTGGCGAGGGTAAGCCTCGTCAACGAAGACACCCAGGAGCTTGGAGTCAGACTTGCTGTTCTCAATGGACAGAACGTCAGCATCGAGGGCGGCGATGGCGTGGAAGAAGTCCTGGAACTCAGAGTAGCAGAAGTGAGAATGGATCTGAGTCGAGTCCTCGACACCGACGGTAGAGAGCCTGAAGGCCTTGACGGCCCAGTCAAGGTAGGCTTCACGCTCCTTGCCAGCTCGGAGAGGTAGACCCTCACGAAGAGCAGGCTCATCGACCTGGATGACATCAATGCCGGCCTTCTCGAGGTCGACGACTTCGTCACGGAGAGCCAGAGCAAGTTGCTCAGCCTGGACGGATTGGTGGACGTCGTCACGGGGGAAAGACCATCGCAGGCAGGTAACCGGGCCAGTCAACATACCCTTCATGGGCTTCTTGGAGACCGACACGGCATACTTGGACTCCTTAACAGTCATGGGAGCCGGGCGAGAGATATCACCGACGATGATGGGAGGTCGCACGCAACGAGAACCGTAGCTCTGAACCCAGGCGTGCGTGGTGAAGGCATAGCCATCTAGGCGCTCACCGAAGTACTGCACCATGTCATTTCGCTCGGGTTCGCCGTGAACGTAGACGTCCAAGTCGAGCTCGTCCTGGATCTTGACGTTCATGTCAATCTCCTGCTCGATGAACTTGTCATACTGTGACACGGTGATCTCGCCCTTGGTGTACTTGTTTCGCTGCACTCGGATCTCCTTGGTCTGGGGGAAAGAACCAATAGTGGTGGTAGGGAAGAGAGGGAGGTTAAGCTTCTTTTGTTGCTGAGAGATTCTAGACGGGAATTCAGACTTGCGGTTGTAGTCAGCGGCGGCAATCTTGGATTGTCTCTCCTTGACCTGGGGGTTGTTGGTGCGCTTGGATGTGGCACGAGCGTTCATGGACTTGGCGTTGGCCTCAAGAGCCTCTCGGACGGAGGCAGGTCCCTCAGTGACGGCCTTAGCAATGATGGCAATTTCGACAGCCTTCTCGGAGGCGAACGAGAACCAGTCAGCAATCTCGGGGTCCAGCTTCTTCTCGCTGGCGAGAGTGTGGGGAGTGTGGAGAAGAGAGCTGGAAGTGGCAACAATGACACGGTCCTTGCCGAGCTTTTGGATAGCAGTCTCGGCAGTCTCGATGGCACGCTTGAAGTTGGTCTTCCAGATGTTTCGGCCATCGACAACACCGGCAGACAGGATGGTCTTAGGGCCAAGGGCGCCCAGGACAGTCTCTAGCTGCTCGGGGTTGCGGACAAGGTCGAGGTGGACGGCGTAGATGTCCTTGGGGAGGAGGTCAAGGTTGTGGACAATGTCTCCGAAGTAGGTGGTGAAGACCAGGTTAGGGATCTTGCCGGCCAAGCTAGCAAACTTCTCGTAGGCGGGCTTGAAAGCAGCCTTGGTCTTGGCAGGCAGGTCAAAGACGAGAATGGGCTCATCAATTTGGACAGTCTCGGCACCAGCTTCCTTCAGCTTGGTGAGGAGCTCTACGTAGACAGGCAAAAGCTTGTCAAGGAGGTCAATGGGAGTGACGCTCTGGCCACGGTCCGCCTTGCCCAAGTGGAGGAAAGACACAGGACCCAGTAGAACAGGTCGGGTGTTGATACCAGCCTCCTTGGCCTCGGTGTACTCAACGACGGCCTTGGGGCTAGCAGTGAGCTTGAAGGTCTGCTTATCTTGGAGAGTAGGCTTGACGTAGTGGTAGTTGGAGTCAAACCACTTCACCATTTCCAAACTAGGGACATCGATACCACCCTTCTGGTGGCCACGGCCCATAGCAAAGTATTCATCGACACGGTCCAGGCCGACGTTGGCGTATCGCTCAGGAACGGCCTAAAAGGATTTGACATTAGCCAATAGGAACATTACTTAGTGGCATATCATGGCATTGAGTTAACTTACACCAAAGTCCTGGATGTGGGAGAGGACCTGGTCGTACAGGGCGAAGTCGTTGCTGGGGATGATGTCGACACCAGCATCCTTCTGGATCTTCCAGTGGGCAAGACGAAGACGCTTGGCCTCGGTAAGGAGGTCGGCTTGGGAAAGGTTGCCAGCCCAGTCTTGGCTTGGAGTCAGCAATCGGGCCCCGGGAGCCGAGCAAGCTGACAGGATTTTACTTACAAGCTTCGGTGGCCTTCTTCAGGTCACGGTTCACACCCATACGGGGGAAACCCAGAACTGCAGATTGAACCATCTTGACGGTGATTCGAGGTATCTGGGAGAAGAAGAAGGGTTTTCTATGCTATGTTTAGTGAGAGTTCTTTATTCCTGTACATTTTGGAGGTCCGGGGGAGAAAATGTGGTGGGGTAAAAACTTACGAGAAGATCAGACTGTTGCTTCCAACTCTCTAACTTGGAGAATTGGATCAATTGATGGTGAGAAACAACAACAGTCGTGATGAAGGGGGGAATAAGAAGATATTTGAGGAATAAAAGGATAGGATAAGGAAGGAGGAATGGTTGAAGAGTAAGCAAAGGTTGAGCGGTGTGGGATGATGGGTTCTTATGGGAGCTCAGTTGGACTGAGAGTTAAAGGATGCATGAGGGGTTAACAATTTTTTTCATCACTTTTTGTCGTGCTATGAGCTAACCATTAGGATGCATTTCAGGGTCCGAAAGCGGGGAGCAGATACTCCATCCCTTCCTCTTAGCCCCCTCTAAACCTTACCTATCCTTACATATGGGCCTCTTGTGTAAGGTAGCTCTTTCACGGTTGGTTCTCACCGTGTGCTTAGTGACTAGATAAGGTTGTTAAGACTGCAAGTACCGCAATGTTTTCTCGTAGTCTTTGTGGGGTGCAGCGATACTGTGAGAGTACGCGGTGCTTATTCCCAACCGACGGAGTTCTTCTAGAAGCACGTGCAATTGCGAGCTACCTATCCATTGGCTTCTGCCCAAGTCGCCCAGGCTTCAAACGCCCAGCCATCTGCGTACTTTCTGCATACTTCTTGCGTACTCGGGGTTCACACAGCAAATCAATTGGTGAGCCCTCCGCGAAAGTGATTCGCCGAGTCGTACAGATGTCCATGTTTGTTTCTCCGAATGAGAATCCTTAGGTAAGACGCGAAGAGGATCGTATAATCAGTAGCTACCCTTGCAAGCCCTTGTTCTGCATGCAACCTCAATCAATTCCGCCGTGACCGAGCCATGTTCCTGGATTGCGCCGCCTTATCGTCCCCGTTACATTCCCTTATAGTAGAGTCGTATTGGTTCGCAGACTAACTCCCGGACTAATTACTAAGGCGGCGTTCGGCAGCCGCATTGATAATGTGCCTAGATGCTGCTCCAATAAGTGGGCTCTGACAGTTGTTAAAACGAACTTCCTCGCTCTGTTTCGCCGGTTACCCATACAACAGTCTTTTCTATGTGTCTTTCTAGTATGCAGCTTACTTCGAGTTACACCTATCAACACTTATCAAGGCTTATAGTTTAGGCGGGCTTACTCTGTAGGTTCCACGGCCAAGCTAAGATATGATCATCCAGCCTTGTCCCTGTCATTGGCATCGAATCAATATCAGATATTATCAACGAGCATGGTAATACTGTAGGTTCATCTAAGAAATACAACATATTCAATTATCAGCGTCTTAACTATGAGAATATGACTAGAAGTCAAGTATTCAAATTTTTGTTTTTGTGTTGTCTATCTACTGTTAAATGCATCGCTGATAATACCAGCCACGACGATATCCCAAGGAGATAAGAACAACACCCTTAACATGAGCAATGCCCCCTTTCAACTACCTGGTAGGTACGTAGGTAAACTACCTACGTCGTATATAATATGTGTATAGGTTACTCAAGATTTATTTCGATGTGCCGCATCTTTATACGTACCGATCAGCATACAACCATAGTCATAATGCGAAAGAGATACAGTCTATTGTTGTAAGTACTCCTCACAGAGTCGAGGCCTTCGTACTAGGTATACACAAATATGCTATGAATATCTACACTGGCGATAACAAGATAAATTGCTAGATATTACACCAGACAGACAGCATTTCCCCCTTAGCTTATTCTGCAGGGCACACGGGTAGTCTAAAAAGGGGTAGGTAGGCTTCGGAGGGAAAAAAGGTATCATAGAAATCGTTGCTTCCAGTTGGAGCAAAGACGGCAGCTACCCACCTACATACATGTAAATGGAAGGAATGAGATGTTCCATAAATCTAGCTCTAGCTACGGGTTTCTTGTCGAGAATAAAATGGCACTTGTTGAGAAGGGGCAACTAGATTTTTGGAAATTTTGGCCTTGTCCAAGAGTGGCTGTGAGTCCTCGAGGCTGGTTTCCTCACAACAATGAAACCCCAGAAGTAAGTTGTATACATTTCTACCTCTGTAATGCAACACGAAATGGTGGATAGTCCGACATCATATGCACCATCGAGATCTCGGCCACCTCTTCGTTAAATGATCAACTTCGGCCCAGTAATCATTGATCTTTTCTTGGAAATTCTTGACAGACGTTAGATAAATTCACATTACTTTCCAATTGGGCATCCAGGAGGATGTCCATCCTTTGCTGTTTTCGTGGCCGGCGGACGACTTGTCGAGAACCTGACAAGGACGAAGCGGAACTTCCAGTCCCTCCACCACGTGCAGAGCTATCCAAGTCACCATTCCCTACGTCCGAGGTCGAGTTGACATCTCCACCACCAATCATAGTAACACGGGCGCCGTCGTTATTGCATAACCCAATACCAGAAGCGACAGTTGATCCTAGCGTCCTTGAAGTTGAAGATTCAGACGACGATGAGCCTGCACGGAGCACCAGGAACTCCAGCTCGGGTACGCTGGAGGCTATTAGGACTAGGTTTATTAGACGCCTCTCTGAGAAGTCGGACTTGAGGAGACATTCTCAGCAATCTCTTGGCACAAGTGACGAGGAGGTCGCACGACGTGCCGAACTAAAGCGTTTGATGCACAAGAGAATCCAAGAAGAGTTGAAAAGCGAAGAGGAGCAAGACGAAACCGACACAAATGCGGACAAACTTGGCGCATCGAAGTCGGATGTTTCCGCCAATGTTGAATTGCCTGGTGGTGGCCCTCGAGATAGTATAGAGTTTTCTGTCTCGGATGTCAACGAAACCGGGTCGAAAGATGCTACATGCACATGTATAAAGGGACCTGCGGATGTCATACTTGCTTTACCAGTCAGCAATTCTCAGCCAAAAATATCTCTCCGCCGGAGTAGCTTCCCAGGTTCGAACCGTCGATCCCACGATACCTCCCTTCCCGAGAGCACCGGGACTCTTAGGGAGCGAGGCTCATTGCCCCAAATCCCTTCTTCTCCTCAGCTTGTACCTATCAACCATAGAACGAGTATTCGAGGTTCGGATTCGCTTTGTTCATGGAGACTATCTTATAGCGCTGAACAGGCCGCAAACTACCTCGGAGTCCCTGACGACCCTCAGCCTGAAATGATTTCCAAGCATACCGAGTCTATCACTCAGGGGGAGGATGTCCACGGGGAGATGGATGAACCCAGCGACGCGTCACACGTGGTTCATGTTGAGAGCAGCTCCTCAAATGACCAGGAGCCTGAAACGAATGGAGAGCCAACAGAGAGCATACCTCGGCAGCAGTCAATAAGATGTCATGACCGGCAACATGACACGAGCATTATAGAGGATTCCGAAGGTCCATGCACCAAAGCATCTCATGATACAAGTTCTGGCCAGGATTCGCCACTAGACTTGTGGTTACGAAGCCAGGAGTGGCAATCAGCTTCACTTGTATCGAGTAGGAGGACTAGTGACATGATTCTCCAAATGAATCCAGAGAGCTCCAATATTGATGAGCGATTAATGCAGTCGGAAAGTATCAATGAGCCTCAGGTATTAACTAGTGACGTACGGACCGTTTCTGACCCTTTGTTTTCAAATCACCATAGCCCCCCTGGAGCGTGGCCTTTGTCACCCGGAACCGAGCTATCGAATATCAGGTCGAAGGAACAGCGGCAGCCTAGCGGGGTGTCTAGTAATGCCTCTGATTATATAGGCCATGCCCGAGACGTCTCTTCTTCATATTATGCATCGTCGCGATATACTACAAGACCCAACAGTTGTCAGACTACAACAAAAGAGTCACGTCTCAGTTTGATTGGGCTTCTTGGCGGGCAAAAGGCCATACCACAATTCTCAGGCTTTAGTCGTGGGTTTATCTACCATTGGACGGGGTCCTTTTATATCTGACGATGACACGTAGGCTTCATATCCCCGAGTCGTATGACCGATGCAGAGAAATCGGACTCTAGCTCGTACAAGACTGCTCCCAATGCGGTTTCGACACTAGACATTCCCCAATGTGAGATTCGGCAGTGGAGGCACCCAACAAGAGATACGGGTTCGATGGCCGCTTCAGATACTGCAAGTTTCAGGCAACGAGAAGCGGAATTGAAGTCAATCGAACAAAGGTTTGGACAAATTCAACCTCGTCGAAATGTTACTAGTCCCGTGGTCAGCAAGTTCCGTGAGGAATTCAACGAGCCTCGGCCTCCGATAACTACGAAGAATTCTTTATTTGCTAAGCTACATCTTCCAATGTCCAAAAGAGCAAAGCATCCAGTAAAAGACACTCTAAACCATGGTGCGCATGATTTCAAGTGCAGTAGCGTGGAAAACCTACATGCTGCAGCTAGTCACACTAGCAAGCAAGGGGCAAAGGAGGACGTCGACAAGCAACCGGCAATATCAACCAACATGGGTTAGGAGCCCCATGCTGTGGAAGTTGCCTTAGGTTCAGGGCAACAAAGTGATGAACGTAAAGGGGGTCTGGATAATACTCAAGTTGACCGAGGAGCACACCTATCTACCCCGAAAAAGAACACCAATGACCACGAGCGGGCTGATGTGCCAGGCTCAAGATCTAGAGCAGAACATGGTCCAAATCTGAAACCACCACACCGCCTCGATACCGACAGCAGTCAACAATCGGATATATCGAATAGTGTTTTGAGGGAATGGGTTAATCTAATGAATGACCAAGGCTCGCAACCCGAGACAGACTTGAAGACACAGCCGCCATTTCACGGGCCGCTCAGGTTCCGGACACCTCCAGCATCATGGGCGAAATGGCCGTCACATACGCGTCACGAAAGAGCAGGGCCTGCGGGAAAGGAAGATGATGTAATCCCAAGAGACTTTGCTGTTCGGGTCGGGTCTAACGGTAGTAGTACGACTTGGTCTACAGATAGACCTAGCGAGTCATCAAAAAGATACATTACTCCCGCCTCTCGAAGTCTGTCATCTCAGCTCGGCAAGGCCGTCAAAGGTGGCTTGAATAAGGTAGTCCAAGGAACTCTGAACCGCGACATAAGAGCTTCTCTAGAGACTTATAGAGGCCGTCGCAACTCGGATGGGCATCTAGAGTACCCAGAACTCGAAATTCTTCCGATGAAGGGTGGCTACAAAGAGTTGCAAGCACTTGAGCAACAAATTGACACCATGAAGCGCGGATCCGTGACAGCAGAAAGCCAATTGGCCCGGCTAGAGACCGATAATATGAGAACCCCCTTGAGTGCGCGCCTTGCTGAGGAAGTCCATATGATGCAACATAAGGCTTCAGGAATTTCTTGTCAGGATGACGAGGACACGGCTGCGACTTTATCAGCAATCTCCCCTTCAACGCCTAGACAGCTGCTTTTAGCTCCACGAGGAGCCTCTGAAGAGAACGGCCATCTTGAAACTCCCGCGTCCCAAGTCTCTTATGAGGATTGTGTACCTAAACACATGTTGGAAGACGAGAGACCTGTAGACGACTATGCGACGAGTACGGATGCCAACCACCATACACAAGCGACTTAGCATCATTCTTTAGGCTTATTCCGAGCTTAAGAGAGGCTTAATGATATTTATATTCCTTTTAACCCGAATGGGGGTATGCCGAGGTCAGACACAAGGCTAGTGTAAACTGGTGATTCTGTCTCCCTTGCTCAAGGTGTTTCGTTATGGTCGTATTGAGACGAGCAGATAAATATAGTCAGTGAAGATGATAAAGATGAGGAAATGATTAGAACGGACTGGCATAAACTGTTTCTGAGAGAAGCAAGTCGGTATGCTATCGAAACAGGTCGATAATGAAGATGCGCCTTCATCAAAGAGTGTAATATGCATCATTAATGTAATGTATTGGGAGGATTAATTGGGTGATAGACGTCTATAATAGATATAGAACCCCGGTACGTCTTTTGATTCAGGGGTGGTAGCATGAAGTGCGCAAACACCTTCTCTCGTCTATGTTATGATCTTGATCTATACTCTTCTGTGGCAGTCGAGATTCCTTGGTCGTCGTTTTCAAGAGTATTTCTGGTATTGCGGATCTTGCTAATCACCGGCTGCCCCGCGAAGTTCATGGATACCTCCAGTGTCATGTCCGCCCAGTCGTCATATCTCTATATTGGGTGTTAAGACTTGTGACCAGAGCCATCGAGAGGGCGCAAGCGAGAAATGAGAGGAGACAGGGAGCGAAGCGGAAGAGCTGACCTTGGCGAGCAACAGCAGTGTAACCTTCTTTATAACCTGTACCGTGCTGACGCATCCAATAACGAATGGTATGAGTTGCCCCGTATTGTCGATTGAGTTGACACCTTGAATGTTGTTCCACGATAAAGTGAACTCTATGCTGAGTATGAACCAGGCGATGCTAATGATAGTGAAGGCATTCCAGAAGAGAGAGGTGTAGTACTCTAAATAACTGAAGAAGTTTTTCTTGTCATTAAAGCTTGCAATAAAGGATTTTCGCAGTAGACTCACGTTGCCTCCCTCTGAGGAGATCTCTTCTCGTCCTCTCCCTGCATACTTACCCTTTCTGGTCTCTCAAATTTACTACTCCCTAAGTACACCATGAGTCTAAGAACGTCGGATAGTCGGAAAGTTTCATGGCTGGGCTTTGCCATGAACTCGACGAAGTCGTAAAAACTTCTGAACTGAGATAATGGGTTGAAATTTATAAATTGAGATGTTGGAGATGAACCTAACATTGGATCGAAACCACCGGACATTGAACGGAGTTGTGATGGCACCGGAAGAGCTATCCCCTTTCTATCGAGTAATGAGTTGATACGATTTAAAGAGCGGCTCAGGTGCTGGGGTGCATCGGGTGTAACAGAATGCATAATATCTCTGTATAAAGCTAGGACTGCTTGAGTATGCAATTGTATTACTAATTGAAACAATATCCAGAATGGCGGGAAGACAACTATCGCGATGATTATCGCTACGGCCTTACAGAAGCCGACGATAGGGCCGCTCAATTGCTGTTTCGAGAACATGAATATGAACGGAGGATCACAGGCTTGTCCAGGCAATCGATAGTTTGGCTGCGACACCCACCATAGCCAGATGTTGACTGCTGCGACTATGCACATAGTTGAGGTCCGCCACACCACACCTGACCATGATAGTTGGCGAGGCTTGAGCGGTGAGAAGACATTCAACGGCAAAATAGGTGTGCCGATGACCAAATAGAACCAATCGATGGGTGATACTGGTTTCCTAATGGATACTCTTAGCGCTTTCATCGAGGCCCCGAGGCACCCGCCAAGCTCGACGATAGAGGCCGGGCGGAAGAAATGCAGTCTTAAGCCAAATGTGCTCAACGTGGTGACGAAGAAGCCTAGCGCAAACTGCAGCATGATGTGCGTCTCAATGGGCTGGATAGAAGGGGAACTACCAAGCGTCGCAATCATGGTGGCGACGAGGATGGAGAAGACGAAGACCGAGTTGACGTCGTAGACAGATTGTGCTGACTCGGGGTCTATGAGGAGATTGATCCAGGCCGATACCCATTGCAGATAGACACCGATCCGGATCCCGAGGCCGTAAAAGTCCGGTTGACCTTCGATAGTTTCACAGCCCGAAACTTCCATGGCGGACGACATGCCCAATTGCGTCGGCTAACGACCACAATACGGCTCGATGATGACGATCCGCCCAGACTGTATTTGCCGTGAATCAATACCGCAGTCTCTTCATTCTCAAAATGTGACACAAGACAGTTAGCCATTTGACAGACAAGAGGATAATGTCGTGAAGGCGTCAGCGATTGTGTTTCACAACTTGAGCTGTGGTGATATTCTTCACTTCCTCGGCTGCTCGGTCGTCATTGCACTGTAACGTGGGGGCCGAAATGCCTGATCTGCAAGACGAACCAGTCATGTTTTCTCGGTAGCCAATGGCCATTGGCACCACCATTGGCTAATGGGGCTCAAATGGGCTGCCTGTCTGCTTGCATGCCTATCAAAGGCGCAGCCGCGTCCTATCTGCAATTTTCGAGACTTAAGTGTTGTTGGTAAGACGAAGCATCTTGGAATCAAACGCCATTCTAGTACGCTTATAACACAGCATAGACATCGATTCTCTCAAGTCGCTTCTACGAGCTTTTGACCCGGGGAGCGGACTTTGGTGTGGAGACATAAGGGGTAAGGTACATATGTAATAGGTAGAGAATAGAAGGACATGTGATTAGTTAACATTACTAATTAGGTAGGTAGATATAGGTTTTGGACACTTATCAGCGTTCTGGACAATTTTGCTTCACCATGGAAGTATTTTCAAAACCAACAAAAGAGTATAGACAATCAATTGAAGTAAGGAAACCCGAAAGACTGGGATGAGTATTTAGGTGGTCAGAATGTCGATAAGAGCTAATGCATTCAATTTGCTGCTGTGTCATTCCAAAAGTGCATTTCCACGAAGCCACAGTTACACGACATAAATTCTTATGCACGTGCATGTCGGCTGGTTTGGTATTCGTGATCTATCATAAGACTCACCGACGCTAGCCATAATCATGTGATGTTCTAGCCTAGGTATTAATCGTTTGTCTTCCATGATCCCATCTTGGGCTTGGTGAGTCGTTAGCGAAGTTTCAGTATCTATTTCTACATAGGTACTTTGTAAGTAAGCGCTGGCATTTAGTGGTTCGATTCTTACCAAGGCTGCGGTTTGTATGGAATCGCCTGGGCCGGTGCGTTGGTAAGACGCACTATGACCACTAACAGAAGGCTTAGGGATGGCTACCTAGGTACGTACCTGTTCTGTTCTAAGACAATTAATTGACTTTCATCTCTTAAAGATTCCACGTCAACCTTCGTACTCTAAATTTAGTATACTTCTTCCATCATGTAGTCATAATGCAAGCCTCCTTTCTAATTTACCCCCTTTTTTCATAAAAGAAAAAGAAAACCACTTACTACTTCGTTGTATGTTTGATACGTATGTGTTACTACCTGCCTACATGTACCTATGAAACGATCCCAGCGCGGCGGCTCCACTATCGATATTGGTCGATAAAGCCGAGTTCGGTGCCACTCTCACCGACTAAGACGCACGCTTACCCTGCGCCGCCTGCGGTGAGTTCCAAATTGCTGGGTCGGCGCGTTCCTGTTCTTGGGACCCCGAGTGCACTATCACCTTGTTTCTGGTAAGGTCGGCTTGCATCTCATTTGAAGGTCTCGATGCCTCCATCTGCAGGCAAGCGGGGATTCTCCTCCTCGTAACCAATAGGCCTCCATCCTCTATATTGGTGGCCACCCTGGCGGGGCTTTTCTCCGTTGCGCTGGTACCCATCGTGATCATTGATCACCACCACCATAGATCTCTTCCCCCCCAGTCTGTTTCCCCCATCCAGAACATTACTATCGTTTAATGCGCCTTCGTCACGGAACTGCAACGTTCGTCCCAAGTAACAGGGTCAATGACGGAACCATCGGGATCGCGCTCGAGTCCTACAGGTAAGCTGGCGACTGCGAGGAGCGCAGAAAAAGAGGATGCCCCCGTCGACATCGACTCGGTTTTGTCGGCATCAGCTGACGAAGAAGACCACTACGACGCATTCTCAGGCATGTTGTCCGCCGACTCTATATCCATGTCCGAGGACGTACGCGACTACGTCTTCGAGAATTCGCGACGTTATCACAAGTACAGCGAGGGGCGCTACCATTTTCCCAATGACGACGCTGAGCAAGAGCGCGAGGACATGCAGCACGCCATGTTCATGCTCCTGTGTGACGGGAGGTTGCATTATGCGCCCCTTGAAAACCCGCAATCCGTGCTCGATATTGGCACAGGGACGGGTATCTGGGCGATAGACAGTAAGCGACCCTCTTCTAAATGAATGAATCGCGCGGTTTTGCTTCAGCACTAACAAAACCGTTTCCGCTCGGCACCAGTGGGCGACGAGCATCCCGAGGCAGAGGTATTAGGTATAGATCTCAGTCCAATACAGCCCCTATGGGTGCCTCGTAATGTGCAATTCCTCGTCGACAACATTGAGGAAGAGTGGGTTCAGCCAGCTAATTCGCTGGATTATATTCATTCGCGCCAAATGGCTCCGACAATACGGGACTGGCCCAGGATTATCGCAGAAGCCTATAAGTAAGGATCTTCCATTGCCGAGCGCTTGGTACTCACCGCAAGATGATTGACCCACATAACAGGGCACTGAAGCCGGGTGGGTGGCTCGAGATCCAAGACTTGAAGTGTGTTGCCCGTTGCGACGACGATACAATGCCTGACGGAGATCTTTGCGCATTATATGCCAAGACACTTACACGGGCATTGTGCAGGCTTGACATCGATTGTGTCTACTCTGTGGAAAACTACCCGCGGTGGATGAGAGAGGCGGGCTTCGTCAACGTGCAAGAGACGGTCCTAAAATCCCCGGTTGGAACATGGCCGAAAGATCCACATCAAGCAAGGATCGGCCTATACAATCGCAACATGATATACGATGGCTTACACGGCTTCAGCATTAAACCCTTTACTCATGGGCTAGGCTGGACGCCAGAAGAGGTGGAGGTCTATCTGGTCGACATACGGAAAGCGCTGCTCAACTCGACATCGCACATCTATCTCCCATTTCATTCTGTGTACGCACAGAAACCATTTGAGCCGAACACAGGAGGCTCCAGTTGAGATTTTTTTCTTTTCTTTATTTAAATAACGCAGCATACGATACCAGCATGAAATTTTATGAGTCAGCCGGCGCTAGCGGGTCGGGGCACGTACAGGGTCGGTTCTCATTTGATACCAGTGGCAACGGTGGTTCAACAGGCAAGTTTAGAAAAGGCATTTTGGGGCGAGTAGATAGATAGATTTTTCATGTCTACTATCACATTTGGCATTGCCAAAGGTTGCATATAGTCGGGGTTCATTGGGGGGTTACCTGCCGGCAGTGCGATGGCTTGCTCACGTTTGCCTAGAAACAACTGCGCTGTCGAGGGAGGGTCAGTTACAAGATGCATCTAGAAACCAGAGCTCTCACGAACTCTAGAAATTATATTGCATATAATTTTACGAATCTTAACGCCGCAATAAGACTACGAATCCTTCGAGTTCCTAGAGAGCGATAAAATTGTATAGCATATCAAACCCAATCTATGACAACAACCGAAAAAGGGGTAATATACAACCCCCACTGACCGAATAGTTCGTACAGCCAACATCTTTCTTTTTTTCTAGAACGGAAGAAAGGGTGATAAGGCCTTATAGTAATTGGGTTAGATAACTCTGACTCCGAAGGGCACATCAATTATAATATTACCAAGCGAATGGGATATAAAGTTATTGCGAACCACACCACATCCCGCAAAATGAAACCCACCGTGTGGCAGCTATACGAGCTTCAATTAATTGCTAAAAAAGTGACATGTTATACCCCACGAAAAGCAACGAATAGCTAGGTAACTAGGTAGTTAATATCCGTTGAATAAAACAACGAAAGATCATTGGACAACGGGGTTGGATGGCAAAGTTCTAGAAATCTCCGAAGTCGTAGATTATACGGTCGCAATTGAGCATGGATGGAAGTATTTAAAAGCAACTTAGGGTTGTAGTTTAAACAGCAATGTGGTATGACTTGGATCTTAACGAGGGTCACAGTGAAGTCTTAACATCAGCTATGATCTTGCATTAGACACGGATCATACCAATAAAGAAAATAAGCGTACGATTTCGAGTAAATTTGCTAGGTTAGTTATACCTTCACAATGAGAAACTAGCTAATCTCTAATCCCCTTTGTTTCTTTCTTGTATGTATCTATATCGTGTTGAGGTGGATATGAGGTAGTCAACTCCAAACCCTCCAAAATCCAACTCCCAGGGGGGTTTGTGTAACCCAATCTACACAATATTTTTCAACATTTGAACTATATTGATTATATCTACCTAGGTAGCCATGGTAGCCATGGTCTCTTATAATATTAACCAGCTTATATCCCTTTTATTATGTCTTCTCATTCCTTTCATGAGTAAGCCTCATGTCGTGTGTGTCTATGCCTAAGCCGTAGTAACTATCTTGAACATGTTGGCTTTCTAATAGACTTAGGCTATACTTTCGAGAGTTTGCGATTTAATACACATGGGGTGTTTGAGGTTTGAGGATGGCCCATCGCAGCCTATGGTTTGGATCAGGTGGAGCCACACTTGAGGACTTGTTTCTGATGAGGAGTACGTCAAACTTTGCCTCCCAACATCTCCAGTCGGCTCAATACTTTTCCATGAATATGACAAATACATCTCGTCAGTCCACGAGTTTACTTGCTATGATGAAGAAGTAGAAGCACGTGACCCCTATTTGGAATCGTCATGTCAGAGGGGCTATGTTTGTTTGTATTAGTGGAATGATACGACTGAGATATTAAATCTGCGCTGTTTTGAGGGACTTGTTCTGGTTCGACTGCTTATATAATAATGTCGAGTACCAGATAATGTTCCTTGTGACACTCAGGGCTTCTCCGGTTAGGGCTTGTATTCGCCTTCTCGGATGGTCAAGCGACGTCTAGAATGCAACGAGGTGGTATTCTTTCGGATGCCTAAGCGAGAGACGTTGAATCATAGACAGAGGTAGCCAATCAGGCTGGGGTAGATGGTCAAAGTATCAGAAGATTTATAAAACACGGAAGATCTGGATGGAACGTGCCGGCAAGACTCGCTAACAGCTGCTCGCCTAAAGGTTCGGATCGTCGAAATAAGCAAGTGGGTTGACAAAGAAAGATGATGTGGACCGAGAGCTATCCAATTGGTCTTTTTGGGCGGCTGAGAGTAGCACGAGGAAGTTAACCTTGGTTCAAGTAGGGTCGGTAGGTACGGCCTGCGACGGTACGCAACGGTACTGCCGGGGCGAGATTGGTGAGATTGGGTTGGCTACCCCACAAACTTCCCAAGCCCACCCCTCCGAGAAGGCCCCTGTCTGGCTGCGGGATCCTTGAAAATCCCTGATAGCGATGCACCAAAAGTGCTGCAAGATGCAGTGTGCGATGGTGGGGAATAGGCCAACTATGCTATGTACCTAACCCTACAGAAGCCAAAAAATCCAAAAAATCCAAAATCAGGTGGCCCCATGGCCCGCATGGCCCCGTGGTCTTTCTCCTCTCCCCGCCTTCTCAGTGCCTGCTTTCCCCCCCTTCCAGTCTTGGGCCGTTCTGGTCCACGGCCCTCTTTGGTCTTTTGCCCCCACAATTTTCACGATCAAAGTTCTTGCCCTTCTCCAACTTTTCGCACCCTTCGTTCTAACTTAATACTTACATCTTCTTTGATTCAATGGCTGAAAAACAAATGGATCAGTCCCAAGCTCGACGTCGACGACGTGATGGATCATCCGGTGTACAGCAGCGGCTGTGTACACACTGCGGACGGAGCTTCAAGCGATCAGAGCACTTGGAGCGCCACGTCCGGACCCGTTGGTTACCCCAACCCCAACTTTCCAACTCTGACATTCTCGATCTGCACGACCTTGCTCCACCACTTGAAACTTCACTATACTTCACCTGCCGCAAGCCGTTGTAGTTGTTCGTGTGTTCGGTGTGAAAGCTAATTCCTATCTCAGATACCAAGGAGAAGCCGTACGTCTGCCATTGTGGGTCGGCATATTCTCGACGGGATCTCTTGACCCGCCATCAACGCATTACCCATGAGACTTTGTCGCCAAGGTCGCCTGACGCCCCAGCGTCGGAAGACAATCACCAGTTGGCCGCAACCGACTCGGATCCTCCATCCGAGGACACTCCTACTGCCGCCCCGGCTCCCATGCCGGACCTGAATATGAATCACAATCTCCAACAGTATTCAAACCCAGGTCACGATTTTGGTGCCATCCACAATCATGCTGTTAATCAGCCATACCATCAATTGGTCCAAGGCCAAGATTTCTATGACAACGGTTAGTTGAGAATCCCTTCCTCATTCATCCATTCATCCATTCACCCACCAAAGCTAGCCAATGCCTCATCTGTCAATCAGACTGCTAATACTTCTATTAGGCCAACACTATTCGGGGTTCGACCATTTCCAAGAGGTCAATAATTTCCCGGAGGGGGCCGGTCTACCACCGGAATGGAGCCCTTATTATCACGACCCTAGCTTAGAGCAGGATCTAGTGGACCCTGCCTTACGAGGCACCATGGTCGATATATCGTCGCCTCTTGCGAATGAGAACTTCGCTGCCCACGCTTACAACCCTTGGGTGTCGCCAGCGGCCCAGAAATGGGGCAATTAGGTGAAGCCCATAACATCAAGACGACTCCTGCATGCATGAATCGTTAGTCTTAGCGATTACGAATCCACCAATTGATCATGTCGTCTTTTTGGGGACCTCGCTGTATTACTGCTGCTCTCAATCATCGGGGGCATCGGCAATTGCATGGATACTGTATAAGTATTACGTTTAAAAACTGGCCATCAAAACGATGACAGAAACATCTTTTCCTAGAAGAAGATATGGAATTGGTGTGGGGGTAGCTGTTTCTTGTCATTGTGCAGTCATATCTGCGATGAAGGACATCTCCGATGGCTGCAGATCAATTGGTCTTCAACCTACCTATATTATCACCGAGGCTGGGCGGGGCAAGTCTGGAGGACGGACTGTGTATCAACATCCAAGCTTCACGCCCTCGCCTCATTCCCGTCATATATCACGGGTTAGCCCCAGGGACTCGCCCCCCAAGTGGTATTACGGATTTGTTGCACATCTTCAGGGTTCGAGTCTACCGGTGGCTGATCACTGCCGTCTCACGGGACGGATCTCATGATAAAGATTGACGATACCCGAGCATTTTGCTCCAGGCATATAAAATTACGAACGATGCCTTACCTTAAAGGATAAGGACTAGTAATTATCTAGCTAATAACCGTGCTGCTTAAGCACACAGGCACATAGCCTTTCAATGCTGTGACTACCTACATAAGTTGGTCACCTTCCCCTCCTTTAAGGCTGCAGCCGATTCAACAGCCCAATATGGGCATGTATCACAGATGTATGGATATAATCAACATTATATGGACGATATATACGTTTTCTTCTTCTTCTTCTGAATTATACATTATACGGACTCTACAGGTGCAACGGCTATGACCAGATTCGTTCCACCCTGCTTCAGTGTCTTAGCCACAGCCACTTCTTATCAACCCCGGCCAACAACAGTCTCAACGCAATTGATCTAGGCAGCATGTCCAATGTTCCAATTGCCACATTATGTGACTACCATGGCATGCATTTAAACCATGCCCTTTTAGCTGCCCGAGGCGCCCGATCCAGCATAGCTTTCACACATTGACGCGCATCTGGTGATCCTGGGGTTAGTCTTACAGTATTCGACTGTGTCCGCACGTCGCCAGGTATGATAGTTATGCAGTCGACCTGCTTGCCTGCAGCGGCCATCTCTGTTGTCACTGCTGCAGTCAATTAAATGATGAATCCTTTTCAAACTGTGTACGGCGTGATCCCAGGTATGCCCATCCGAGCAGCCGAGCTCAATTCAGCATCAGAGCAGAGCTGTTTCCAGCCAACTTAGGGAGCAAAATACGCGACAAGTGAGCCATAAATTAGGCGTTAATATTCAACGAGCGATCCAGGTTCGCGGCCGTGCACTCGGACAGGTTACGTATCGCTGGCTGCCTATGCTATTGACTGACACTGTGATCGGCAAGGTTGAGATGAATTCGAATGCTGCCTCAATCTCCTGGGGCGTGGCGGTAATGACATCTAGGACAATGATTCTGATTTCGACGGTTCGGGATTCGGCCTTGATGAGTGCAACCGCTCTTCCAACTCTGCAAGCAACCAGTGACCCAGATGCACGACATTGAATCCACGGGCGGGCTGCGGAAGCACCGGTGATCAGAGCCCATGCAGCGTTTTGTTGCCTACGGTAGCGAGCCAGAGATGCCGGTGGGAGGAGATAAAAGGACGCATAGTTGAACAGCTTGAATGCCGCGTACGTCAGTGAGGCGGCCCCAATGTATTGTAGAGCCGCTGCCATTGGGCCGCGGCCAAAGGTGTTAGCAAAGGATCGTGGCCTTCACACCCGTACTTGTTCAATAATTGCGAGTCCCCGCACTCGTGCATACAACTTGCTCAACCAACCCCTCTCTGATTCGTGGCGTTTGTTATCTTGTACGAGCTCGGGAGAATAAGAATGTCCATTTGCACGGGCGGGCAGCTCGGTGAAAAACCCGCAACCGGATTCCGTAGATAAGCAAGCATTTGAGAAGGGAAAGAATAGTCGAGACTTGGACATATGCTCTTTGGAGGGGGGGCAAAATAGAAAACAAATAAAACGAAACGTCTCTCGGTAGCCAAGACTCCGTATCCCCATCAAAAAATCTTAGAAAAGCCAGGAGGGTACCCTTGCATAAGGAGCAAAGCGCGGAGCCGTTCGGGAGTACCGGTTCGCACATCCGATCGGGCCCCGAAAATGAATCGGACCGGAGACTCCCATTCTAGGAAATTGCTACCTGTTTTTCCTTAAATACCTAAGCATGGCAAGAACGTGGCCGCGCAGCTAATCCTACGAACTACATACTCGTTGCAGTCGCCATCGCTCCCTCAACCGAATCATATCATAGACCCCCATATTCGACCCCTTTAACTAAGGTTACACGAAATTTACATCTCCGGCAAAGAGGTACATACGCCCACGCCACAATGCCCTCGCGCTGATAGTCAACGTTACATCTGAAACAATTTGTTACAATTGGCCAATGGCGGCAATGTACATACGGCTATAATTCACGGAGAGTGGGATTTGCGGTGCTGCAACTTTGCGCCTTTCCCTTTTTTTCGGAGGGAATGTGGCTTTATGCCCGTTGCAAAGTCGGAGGGGTAGACGACTGGTCATACAGGAATAATAGGTACACGAGCCAAATGCTAGAGCCGGCGTGCCGATGAATCATGGAAGAGCTCATTAAACCCCCATATATCCCACGTCCGAGTGCGCTGTCTGACGAATTGGTAAAGCTACTCTGGCCCAAGAGTATTTTATGCAAACCCAATATCAAGTCCACGAGTGCCTGGATCTCGTCGATATTTTCTCCGAGCTCTAATCGCACTTATAGCAAACTCGTTTAAACTCGTACCTCATTGGTTGCACAAGAAGGATTCTGAGCTCAGCTGGCGCAGGCTCGCATATACTTACTATTGCTGGCTTGCCGTGAGTACAGTGATAGGTGCTTCTCGCTAGAAGCCACAGGTTGGGAGGCGTCTCAGTTCAACAAGACATCTCAACGTCTCCTTCCTATTACGCCCATCCGATATGCCCTCAATTTATTCGGTGGCCTTGCCATAGGGTGTGGCTACTCTGCCGAACACGTGTTTTGCAGACGGGAATACGAGCCCGGATGAATGAATATATGCATGTAGGCAAGTAAAGAGCATTTAATCATGGCAGCCGGCAATGTATGCTTAATAGCGAGCTGGAATCTCACTCATTCGGGATATGCGTATGCATGTACCTTGGTAGCATTGAAGATCAGAGGCTCAAAGACGCCAGTCAATAGGTTCTGTCTCTTATTTAGTCATGCATATACCTTCAAAATCAACCACCTAAGATCCTGCCATAGTTACCATGTGCAGTGTACAGTCACTTTGAAGTCTTCCCTTCTCCTTGACAACTTAGTCCATCTCTTGTAAAGCCTGAGTGAAAGCCCTACATCAAGCTCCCTGTCCCATTCAAGGCAACGTCGCCAAAATCTTATCTTTAAAAATCCCCTGAGCTGTCTGCAGCTTTTTTAGAGCTGCAAGATGAGCTGAGCCCGGATGCAAAAAAACGTGCTCCGAGCGGAAGCATAATAACATAGTAAGGTCCCTTGTATTCATTTTAGTTATCGAAATCCTTATTTCAATTTCACGGATAGTTGAATTAGCCATGCATCAATGGTCGCGAGTTGCATAAAGACAATACAGAAATTACGCAAAATTATGTTCGAAAGAGGTAACGACTATTAAAAAAAGAAAAGAAAAAAGTCCGTCGGGTTAGAAGACATGCACCACTGGAGGGTTCGACCTTGTGCAAAGAGAATGTGAGAAACGTGAAGCTTAGGGGACCGGATGTATGTTCACTTTTGATGCTAACTTTAGGTAACAAAATATTTTTTTAAGAAAATATCTCTTCATCAAGTTTCATCACTTCAGCACACAGAATTTGTAACATGGTGGTAGAATCCTCACCATATCACAAGTGAAACCTTTCGCGGTCTACCAGTTCATACGTGCCTGGTCACGGTGCATCGCCAGAAAAATAATAATTGGAATAGCTTATAGGTTCATTTCGATCGTACTAACTCTTACACAAGACTATGACTTGATCTAAGAGATCCACAGCAGCTTGTGACCGGACTGGTAAGTCTTAGGTACGCGCAGATGCCGTCGCTTAGATGTAGTAAGCATCCAATTGCACCTCTTACATAGAACAGCAATTGTATTTGCATCACATCATCTACCTAGTTATCCGCATCTGTTCTTTTTAGATTATGGTGACACTTATCATGGGATATGTTACACCCACACAACCCCAAAACGCCTAAATTTGGGCCTTAACATCCAGTGTCTTGACATGAATCTTTGCCTTATTGCTGGTTTCTCTTGTACCCCCGATGAACAAGAACCAGACATCAATTATCTCATTTAGGGGGTTAGGACCGCTGTGAATGGAGAGGCAGATATGAGTATTGAAGGCGTATTACCTTTTTGAAGCTTGCCATTATTACGTCTGTGTCTGCGAGCAGCTCCCTTATCCAATTAACGTCCATTTGTTACAATTTTTCGAGATGATTTGCCTTGTTCCCATTGGTTGTACACCAAGAGGACCCCCTTATTCGAGCAGCTGCAGCCAATGAAAGTGAAGGAGGTTTAGTGAAAGTATCGCAAATCACTGCCCTCTTGGGACACCGACATTCATATTCACCCGACGAAAAATCACATTTGAAAAAAAAAAAACAATCCGACACCACAACCCTCGTATCATGTCGTACAGAGCAGTGAGTGATTCCTTTCTCTCCCAGAGACTGATCTCTCCTGCAGGCCGCCGCCACCCTTTGGGCTCGATCGCTCGGCCGGGCCGAGCTCCCGGATATCGAGTCAACGCCTTGTGCGCGCGCAATGCCATCAACCCTTATTTCGCCTTTGCCTGAGGACTTCTGCCGCCGATCGTGTGACCATATCGCCTGTCTAAGCGTCAGGGTCCATCCTTCCCAATATCACGGTCGAGGAGAAGACGCCGCAAATGCTGACGGAGAAGATCCTGCAACGCTATTCCGTTGGTCTTCCGGAGGGAAAGACCGTCCCAAGCGGTGATTACGTCCATACAACCTCATAGATGTCTTACATACGACAATACCTGGCCGGTGGCCATGCGGTTTATGTCCATACGCGCTACCCAAATTAAGGATCCGGGAGCCGGCCCAGTTGGTTTTCGCCCTCGATCACGATGTCCAGAACAAGAGCGAAGGTAACCTAAGGTCTCCGTTGATGACAGACTGACAATCAGTAATATGTCGACTGGGTGGTCTGCCACTTCCGCAATAGTTCGTACCTGATCCATAAACAACCTTTGTCGGTGGGTTATCTAACCTTTTTTTTTTTTTTTTTTTAATAGTGTCTGATAGATGCAACTCTAAAACGCTGGCTCCAAAATAAAGCTACCGAGGCAGCAAGGTCAGAGGATCGGACAACTCGAAATCAAATCACGCACCAAAAAAATTGACCAACTTTATGCCAACCTTGTGCAAGCTGATCTTGGAGCGCATTACGCAAAAGAAACTCTACCTTAACCTATCTACTCTCTCGCCTTACATCTCCGGACCTATATCTGTTAAAATCTTGACGCCACTGAATGATCTTATTTCAAAAAACATGAAAGTAAACAAGGGGTATATCGTAAGTTGTACCAATTCGCGAAGCTACAAGTCCAGCAGAGCTGTCAGGGGCTCGCTCGGCGAACAAGGTAAAGAACACCCGTGTATAGGTGTGGACCCTGTGGCCCCGCTATTTCGTAGATAGGGGTTTTCATATTGTAACATAGACTGTTTTTTGAAATATGTTCATAAGCGTATGAGTTTTAGTTATAAACCTATGTGGTGGTCAATAGCTTCAAGCTATTACACGTAACCCTTTCAATCGCTTTATATTAGTCTAATCCGCATCAGATACACTCGGGCAGCGGAGTCATCAATTCAAATCAAATCAAATCCACCTAATTATCTGACCTGGTCCAATCAAATCAAGTATTTTATATTTAGTACCTAATTAGCCATTTTTACGAACCGAACTGATTAAAAATGGGCCACAATCGATAATGAACACTCTTATCGCCGATGTCTATCGCTCTTATCGCCGATCCGATAACCGAGGTCCATAATTATACAAATCGAACCAATCATAACCCAGAGAAAAGCCAAGAAATTCGCCAGCCAATAATTCATATATATATCATTTTTCCAAAACACCAAAAATCATCACCACCACCACCGATTCCACCACTTTTTAATGAATTTACCAAAACACCATAAATCATCACCATTTTGGCTGCCAGCACCTAATCCATTATTCATCCACCTAAACAGCTCTTTCAATGCGCATTAATTAATCTCGTATGGTAATAACGTATCGGCTGGTTCGGATAACCCGAACGGTACTAGAATCATGATTTTTTCTTACTTTAGATTGCAAAATCATGCCGAAATAGGTATAAAAGTAGGCCTATATTACATGAAATTGCTCGATTCGTAATCAATTCTATAAAAAAATGACTCGAATTGGCCAGTGCACTAAAAAAATGGAATTGACCCGAACTGGCCAATTCCGATCCAATCAAATCAGATAATTAATTGGATTGATGACTCCGCTGCACTCGGGCAACAAGCCGGCGTCACTAAACGTCACTGGTATTATGAATATCCTCATATAGCAGGCATATCGTATATGGACCGACAAGATCAGATTTGGGATCAAGATCTAATCTGACTAGTCTGAGAGCAGCGCTGCCTAGGACTTGATACTCGGGGGTATATGATCTGACCTATGTAGTAGCTAATTCAACATATTCTTCACGTACTCCGACGGTGTCTAGGTCGAGGTTATCGTCCCAGTCTCACTAACTGCCGAGGTTAGCGATAGTAACACACTCGTCAGCGACTGCATGCTACCAGACGTCGTTGTAGCGTTCGTTGAGATGGGAACCGTGGTGATATATGTCAACACCTCCGTCTCTGTCAAAGTCCAGGTCAGGGTCACCGTATCGTTGGTACCGTTCCACGTCATCGGGACGTAAGGAACCCTCGTAGAGTATGTCGACGAGTAGATGTATGTTGGCGTATCCGTGATCGTTGGTCTGCTGGGTGGCTCCGCACTAATAGCTCGCTTTCTCCTCTCCTCTTCCTCTGCTTCCGCTCTCTTCCACGAGTCTTCTGCCATCCTCCTCTCTACGCTGCCGTCCCCGCCACCGATAGTAGCTGGTCCCTGTCTTCGCTTTTTCCTCAGGTCAAGACCATGGCCGGTGCATTCAATTTTGGGACCACCCGCCGACACTATGGCCCTCTCGACACAGCCGTCCTTGATGATGAACGGCAGGTTAAAGTAGACTTTCGCGAACTCTTCGCCCTGGTCGGACCAATCCCAGCCGGTCAGCGCTCCGCATCCATTTTCTTCTTTGTGCAGTCTCGAACCGCCATCTGTGACCCAGTTTTGGATGTTGTAAACCTCGAAGGTCCAGCCCCAGCCCTCGTCCCTATTATTCTTATGTGAGCATATATGTTATAGAATGAACAGACTCGCAGTGTATGAAGATCGAGTATGATTTAGACCCGTATGGGGGAGACTCACCAAAAATCACAATCCGCATGTGCTGTAGGCGTGACAGTGACAGTCACAGTTGAGGTGTGAGTAGGCGTCGCGGTGCTCGTAACCGTGACGGTGGTGACCGGCACCGGAAGGTCATAATCACCAAGCTGGACCACCACGCCACCATCTCTACCGTCACCAATCATGGGAACCTGGTCGTCCGAGTTTCCATCATCATAAAGGGCAAAAGTAGGGCAGGTAAGCGTCGTCGTAGTGGTTGTAGTGCTGTCAGTTGCGGTACACGCCGTGATGGTACGCGTGCAATCAGGATCCTTGCACGTCGTTGTTGTCGATCCCGGGTATTCCAGAACACTGCATTCTTTTTCGCAGTATGAAGCCGTGGTTCGTTTGCGGCAGCTTGTCGGGTCGTCGGGGTCGCCGCCGCCATTGCTTCCACCCGTATCAGAACAGCCAGGCCCGATGCAGTTCGTACCCGAGGGACAGAACGGCCCGATACAACCACAAACTCCAATACAGTTCGAGCCGCCCCCGCAGTTAATGAGGCATGGTGAGCCACAAATCTGTCCTGGACGACATGTGGGTTTCGGAGGACCGGATGATATTTGGACTGTACTTGGGAAGCCTGGGGGTGGCGGTGGAGGCGGAGGCGGAGGCGGAGGGGGATCCGGTCCAGGGGAAGGCTCATCCAGTGTAGGATAAGGACCAGGACTGTATGTCCAGACAATGGGCGTCGTGCTGCCGCCTCTTGTCTTTGTCTGAGTGATCGTCACAGGCGGGGGTAATAAACTGGTGGTAAACCAAATGATGCCGCCGGCCAGTGTAGAGGAAGTCGAAGTTGTGCCCGTTGGTCCCGTCGAAGTTGGCGTAGGATCCCAGACGACATTTGACACTTGAATAGTCTGGGTAGTGATCGGTGAAAGGGTGATCACGGTGCTCGTGGTTGAGCCAGCAGAAGTGGTAATAATTCCACCACTAATGGTGACAGTCGTTTCCCAGGTATCCTTGTAGGTGACGGTCACTGGATCCAGGGTGATAGTTGTTGGTTTTGGTAGCACCCAAGGCGGAAGGATCAAGGTGCACGGAGGTTCACACTGAATGACGGGGTTCGGGTCTGTATAGATATCAGGACTGATGTAAACAGGCCCGGAACCATTATCGCCGTCACCGGCGTCGTCGTCAGATCCGTAGTCCGCATCTAAATCGATAGCCCAGTCGGACGTCCCTCCGAAGTTTAACCCCTTAATCCAGGAAACGCGAGAGTCATACAATTCCTTTGTCATCCAAGATACCCACTGCACGTTATCGTACACCAGGATAGATCCGTCCTCGCTAGAGTACTGTTGGATATTGCTATCGGTGGCAATAAGGTCGCGGATTTCAAAGTTGGAAATATAGCCACCTGTGTCGGTACATTTTCCATGAGCTGCTCCAGACTCGGGTCCCGTATAGGTGCAGTCTGGGCCGTAGCAGCCAGCCGAGGTCATCTGGAAAGAGCGCCCATATAGCGCCATGCCAACAACGATCTTTGATGCGGGAACTCCAGCCTTAGTTATCATGGCTAGAGAGTACTCTGTTTCAGTCTTGTTAACGTGAGAGCGGAGGCAGTTGCCTGCCGGACAGCCATCACTGGTAAGAGCTCGAGTCAGCACGAATTGTCATGGTCGTGGAGATGATGCGTTTTGGGGGACGACAACAACAGATACCACACTTACGTAGAGAACTGATTTCCATAGTCCCACTGTCCATGAAGGTCGTAAGTCATATAAACAATGTAATCAACGACTTTACCAATGTCGCTGATCGGGAAGCCCTTTAGATACCAATACGACGCCGGAGCGGCTATCCCGATAGACTTGTCAGCCGGCAGAGCTGCTCGCACAAGCCTTAGGAAGGATAAATAATTGGGGCCGTCGTCCGGAGAGCCCGCTGGGATGCCAGGAATATCTGGGGCGCCCGGGTATTCCCAGTCGAAGTCAATGCCGTCGAGACCTTGATCAACGATAAACGACGCAACGTTGTTTGCGAAAGTCTGTCTCTGTGTTGGTGTCACACCTTGCCGGAAAATAGGAAACGAGTCGTAATCGGTCGAGAAGGACCAGCCGCCGAATGACAGGATACGCTTAACACCCTTGAGCGCCTTAAAATCGTCGAATACGCTCTGCAGACTGCTCACGTCTACTCCAAAACTCTCTGTAATATTTCCAAAGGCGAAGTGCTGGACATATATACTTTAGCAACACCGCTCAACCGTTTCGCGCTTGAAGAGCTGTTACTTACGACGTGAGTGTAATGAGAAGTATCGATTTGACTTGGCTGAATGAAATGAAGTTAGCAGCTTTTCGCTCTTATACAATAAGTAAGGAGCCGAGACGAATTCACCTTCTGATGCAAGCAAGGCCTATCACCATTCCAAGCCTCAAAGTATCCAATTCTCTTGAAGCTGGAAGGTGGAGATCCGTTATTGGTAATGTTCGACCCGCAGCTCGCAATACATCCGTTCGACCCCGGCGTCGCCGTGCCAGGCGCACCAGTATCTGCAGGACTCGGAACACAAAAGTCTTTCGTGATGCCGCACTGACCCCAGACGTTACAGCATGCCTTTAAGGGACACGGATTCAAATCTGCCAAAGTCGACATGTCCGTCGGCCTCTGCGTGCCCGGGACCTGAGGCCCGCAAAGGGCATTCGTTAACGACGACGGCATCGGCGGAGACCCTGTAGATAGGCAAATAACGCCACCAACAATGAGGTAATTGCACCCTGTCCAGCCCCAAGTGTTGTTATTACGGTTATTAATATCGTCTACCGTCATGGTGTTGGCTTTGGAAATCGTGGAGCATAAATCGTCAGCCTTGATAGTGTACGTCTTGCACGTACCGTCCGCATTAGGCTGTGGTGTGAAATCTGGGAGCGTACCCGGGGAGCAGCACACATACTGGCCAATCTGCAGATTGCTGCAGAGATTGGGATCATTGTTGTACGAGACGAGCTGGTCCTGGGTAATCTTGCACCGGTCTGCGAGTGCCCAGCAGCCGTCACCGGATACGCTCTGGGTATAGGAGCATGTTGCGCGCTTGGTTACATGGTTGCTATCTATGTCTGGACCGACCGCAATGCTATTCCCCGGCACCATGGGGATAGATACAGATTGCCATGTCTCTGTCTCATCTCCGGGGTTGATGCATTTGGCCTCGTTCCAGTCGCGAAGGGCGGCTTGAGCAGGCATCAAATCGCCAGTTGTATCCACGAAGATGCCGAGGACTTGCGAGCCTAGAGTATCTGGACTGCAGAGCTGGGCAGCAAGCTTTTTGAAGTTTTGGTTTGCTTCTCGCTGCGCCAATGACAAGATAATCTCACCAAGACCTTCATTCTCGATTTGAAACCCAGCGTACACTCCGATGATAACTTGACCTAATTTGGCAAACAAAATTGTTGAAATTCCATTCTCTCCCGTCCTTACTGCGTCAGCGAGCGCTGAAGCTGCAGCGATGACTGTACCGCTGGAATCGTCACTTTGGCCAGACCATCGGGTGATTTCGATATCCTGTGTCTGCAACTGGGTATCAAAGGTTGTCTTGGTAGAGTTTGACGCCGGAGTATACGAGAATGATTGTCTCCGCGTCAATAGCGTTGATACCTGTACCGAGCAAGCACGAAGAGCAACTTGCTGGGTGCTTGAATTGACCCCATTATATAAGTTGAAGTCGAATAGGATGGGCTTGTCGCAGTTGACCCATTGTGCAATGTCCTGATACTGCCCCCAGTTGGTGTGACTTGTGGCCTCATCGCAAGGCAGAGGGCAACGAGCCGCTACTGAATATGGGTCATAAGCGGCTGAGGCCAAAGATGAAAAAGAAAGAAAAAGCAGGAATGATGAAATGGTGAGCGGAAAGGAGTAACGATACCATGATAGGTGAATCGTCATCATGTTGGCTTGATGTTCCCTGCCAGAACTTTTGCAATGGCATCCTTAACTTCCATCTCACCCCCGTTCTGTACCTCGTCTTTATATCACTATGAGATACCGGTACTATGATCAAGACCACAACCAACGGTCTGCTACCTACCTATTCCGGGTGGAAATCAGGTCCGATAGGATGTTCAGGTATGGGTCGGGAAGCGATACCTATTTTTGATTCAGCCTTTTCAGCTTTGTTTCTTATTGTCATCTCTACCGGAAATGACAGTCCGTATCAGTGTTCCGTCCGTCCCCTGCCTCGCATGTTTGTGAGACGTAGTCGAGAAGTGCATGTCAGAGTTTACTTTTTACTAGGTACCCATCATGCACAACGCAGTTGTTGATTATGATGAACTTGCAATTCGACCGACGTTACAGCCGCACAGCAGCACGCGGTCGGCTCGATACTACTTTAGGCCAGGTCTCGGCCGCATGATGTGATAGCACCCACACGCGCGACGCAGCCTTACGGAGGCGGTCAAGCGCCCCTGTCTTTCATATGAATTAGCAAATTGGTAATCATCGTCAAATTAGGTACATAAGAAAAGGTGGCTGACGGATTAAGGTCTAGATCAAGTATTGCAAGGCAGAATGAGAAATATCAATCCTTCCAACCCCTGAAATAGCACAACATACGCCTGTCAAGCACCACCTATTCTCAGACCCCAACAATGGAAGGGTCAGCTGGATGGTCAACTCTTTCAATCTCCGAAATAGCACCATTACTCCCAACAGAACCTTGGAAATATCTCCTGATATGATGCGTGGTCTAGATCGGCGAGCGCCCTTGAGTCCGAATAAGATGATTCGCGGCGCGACATGGGTATGACATACCTAGCGACAGCCCCCGAGCTTCGAATCGGCTTGCTTCTCTATATTACCTATACTTGCGCGTTACTTGGTGTAGAAATTAATTCCTCTCAGCCTGCTGCTTTACAAATAAAGTCAAGATGGTCTTATTCCCAGGACTTCATAGAGCGCTGCCGGTTCTCCTGTTAGCTACCTTCGGAGAGGCATCAGTCCTGCACGGACGGTACAGGTCAGAGTACCGTGTGCCTGATTTCCAGAGATCTTATTAACTCATTAGTAGCTACGAAAATGAAGGAGCTCTCTTTGGACGCCAAGAAGACTTGCCTGACAACTCGGCTCTCTGCATTCCTGCCTGTGACCTTGGCACATGTGGAAATGGAGGTTCCTGTTCTGTGAAAAGTCCTCTGTCGAGACGGTTCCTGGATCTGGACGATGTCTTCAACAGCTCTTCGGAGTACCGTGACATTCGTACTCTGGGAAAGCGACTCTTTACTTACACTGCTGGGTCAACCGATCCAGACGACTACAGCGGCAAAACCAAACCAAAAGTCGCCCAGGTCAATGCGTACATCCCTAATGTGGAGGCTGGCAAGGAAAATGCATATTTTGGGGCACCGTTACCTACAATCGAACTAGGTAAGTACATGGCTATTGTTAAGTGTTTGTTGAATAGTTTTATACATTGCAGTACTGACCGATCGTATCGTATTCAAGCCAATGGAGAACCTGTGGATGAAAGGGCTGTGAGCCAACAATTGCCCTTCGAAGATAAACCGTTTCAAATCATTTCTACAAATGTTTACGGGTGTACAGTCGTAAGGAAACCTTTCATATCCTTGGTCAGCTGCTCGTCAAGATTCGCTAACGTGTCTATCGTGTAGATTGTAGTGGCCTCTACTAGAGGCGTTTGGATGGTGTGTTTCAAGCGCATTTTCTTCAACTTGGAAGATATCCCCGAAGTGATACTAACCTCCGCAAGACGCATTTATGGGAGTCATATTCGAACGGCAAGGATGGGAATGGCGAAAACCCGGACACTCCCGATGACCCGGCCTTCAATGAGCGCGTGCTTATGTTTCTTAAAGGCCAGGAGGTGACCGACCCGTCGCCCAACGGTTACAAGGACTACGTAGCTCCCACAGGCCCTGGTATTGACCCAAATCTGTACAACATCAAGGCCACGGACCAGACGCGCGTGTACATCTTCACGCCGTGCAAGCTCGGTATCACAACGCCGGCCGAGAGTTGTATCAAGTACAAGAACCGGTATGGGCGTAATGGTGAGCTTGTTAAGACAATCGCCGACATCTTTGGTGTGCGCCGACCGACAGTGATTGTGGTGCCATACGTGCCCTTGAATCTAAATGACCCGCGCGAAGACGCAATGCTAGGCACAAATAATAGGGGCGCGGTGCTATTTCAGTATGATCCGGATAGCGACGGTAATGGGAAGAAGGCCTGGAGATTGTTTTTGGAGAAGAGGTTCGATTATTTAGAACTGCCTGCTAGTTGATTAGTCCTGCTGAGAACTACAGCACCTACCTGCCTACATTGGGGAGTGGGCTTACATTCAGCTCATTGGGGAGATTATTCAACGAACTCACGTTCTGGAGCTCAATCTGGTTTGGCCATGTAATGAAAAACCAGAATTGAAGAGACATGAATTTGCGCTCTTAGCATTTTCTTCTTGGTTTCCAGTAATTTGCTGCTAGGCTCGTAGGTGTAAAGCAAGTTGTATTTTCTAAGATTCAGGTACTTCCAGGTTGCCAGACTCCCGTCCTGTTGCAGGCCCGGAGTGAAGTTACTCCGGTACCAGCTTACATGTAGGTATCTTAGAAGTAGGTAGGTAGGTACCTTATGTAGCTTGCTTCTTATAGGTACTTACAAGGCTATTTTACAATTTTTTCAAAATTATTATTATTACCTAGGTAACAGCGTATGCCCCCTATAATAATTCGGTGGCTTGTATAAAAGTGGGACAATTGGCGGGTTACCTAGCTTATGGGCATCCCAATTCACCGTCCGTCCGTACATCTTTTGTTTGCACCAACCATCAACTCTCTACCTGCCACGTTATTTCTTTAATCTTGTCATGTCTCCCTCTACACTAGCTCCTCTAGAGTCTCTCCCTTTGGTGGTGCTTGATCGTATCTGCGAATATCTTGCATCATGCGGTTGTAAGAAGCGAAGCCTTTGGGCCTTTGCCATGTCAAGCCGGTGTTGTTTTTCTGCAGCCGAGCCCCATCTCTACAGCCTAATCAAGATCGTAGTCGATCATCCCAGCGCTACATTTCAGAGGGAACTGGAAGGATGGATGGATATTCTGAGTATTGGTCGTCGCTTTCGCTATGTGCGCAAGATAAAGGTCGAACGTTATACGCCGGCGGCCAGCATCGAAACCGAAGAGCAGAGGTATCAATCCTGCTACTTTGATATTGACCCGTTCTGTCAACCTTCCCGTTGTCGTGGCCCGGGAACCTCTGACGTTACATCTCTGGATACTTGGGAACCCATCTCTTTTCTCATCAGCCAAAGTTCAGGTCTCGTGGACTTCGTCTGGGCATATCAGAGAAGACTGCCACGCTGCATACTTTCGGCGGTTCACGCCCACGGTTGTCGCCTGCATATACACACATTCAAGCTTGGAAGTCTAGTCCAGTCCCGCGACAACCCCCATGAAATCGACTTAGATGATTACGCCCTTGCGACATCGCCCTGCTTATATAGCGTTGTCGCCTGGGTCTATGACTACGATTCGGATGGTAATGTGGACTATAATCAAGATGCTCTGCTACATATGGTGGCAGGGGCGGCCCCTAGATTAGCACATCTCTGCGTGAAACCCTCAAGGCCAGGAAGTACAATGGCTCTGCTACAAGCGCTCCAAACCCCCCGGCCAGCTTGGTCTGGCTTCTTCCCCGGGACAGAGCCGACTAAGCCTACTTCAGGAAGTCTCCGAAGCTTGGATATAGAAGATAACATGCTACGACGTTCGGGTCTCCATTATTGGAGCCAGCTTACAGATTTCTCTCGACTACATTCCCTCTCGATTCGGTGGGTCCAAGGCAATACTCATGCTACCGACTCGCTGCAAACCTTAGCCGAGTTCGCTATCAACAAAACCTTGCAATGCTTACAAACATTGGTTCTGTCATTACCGGAAACCAGCAGTTCCCAGATGCAATCGGCTCTTATGCTTTTCCTCGGGTCCTTGAATGCCCTCGAAAGGTTAGAACTGACTGGTTTCATCAGCCCAAAGACATTCAATGTTGCTTTGCGACGTCATGGTCCAACTCTACGCATTCTGCGAATACTGCCACATCGAACGCTACGGAGATCTAAGCTTGTATTTTCAAGTACCATGGTCGAACACTTGGCGGAGCTGTGTCCTATTCTGGAACAGGTCAATATACGCGTTCCCAGAACGCAAGGAGACAATCGAGAAGCGCGTATTTATCGAGCATTAAGCACAATGCCACGACTGCAACACGTTAGCTTGCTTTTGGACTTGATGGTAGTACTGCCTGAAGAGTTTGAAGAGAGAGGGGGAAATGATGGTGGCACTATGGATGATGAAGATGACGACGACGACGAGGGAGACGTGCTAGATTTGTCTGAACGCGTGGTGCTACCCCCGGATATCCTCCGCAACAGCCTCATCAATGCTGCTATCGACCCCTCCCTCGCACGCTCAATCTTTGATTTGCTCTCATCTCATCACAGCATGAGAAACCTGAAACTTCAAACTGTGCAGGACGAATTGGGCCCGAACCAAGACGATCTTTATAATATATTTTCGTGGATCGGCGGAGAGTGGGTTTGCGAGCGCGATGACCAAGATAATGTCTCTATACGGGACCGTAACTCGGAGGGCAAAGAAGACCTAGAGAGTGAAATTATTTACACCTCCGACAAGAACATCCTTGAAACATGGAATGACCTATGGCCGCAGAGGACGTCGGACTGGTGGAAGGATTGGAAGAGTTTTCCCCTTTCTGGATTATCGTCGTGACGACCTCATATCCAGAGTCGAAATCAATTGAATTCACGTACATCTCAGCCTCTGGTAGGTTGATTAGACGATAGACAACAACAAAAAAAAAGCATTCATTCGCTGGACTATCCGTCTAAAGCTACTTAAGACATCTAGGCATACATTGACACCCAACTCCACCAGGACACTTCTTCCTCATCTCGCTCAGAGGGTGGGACTCGACTTCAATGTGATCAGGGTATCGCGCGCAACTAGTCGGGACAGACAAGCCAGCTCCATGGAGGCAGTATCGGCGTGGGTATCCCTTAGCGTTTTTACCGGCTCGGCACGCTCACCGTCGGTATCTACCTAGGCTCAGGTAGGATTGGGTGGTCTCTCGCACTGGTACCTAGCGGGGAAGAGGGGGGGGGGGGGGGGGGGGGGGGGGGGTGGAAAAAAAGGGGAGGCTTTGTGCACCCGTGACGCGTAAATTGTTCGGGTAAACCGATGCCCAAAAATAGGGAGAAAACCGCTTGGGCGATGAGG
>MU399833.1:0-134684 GCA_022578945.1 Hypoxylon fuscum | reverse complement strand
GCCCCCCCCCCCCCCCCCCCCCCCCCCCCCCCCCCGCCCCCCCCCCCCCCCCCCCCGCCCCCCCCCCCCCCCCCCCGCCGCCCCGGGCCGCAAAATAGGAGACGGTTTGGAACCGCTTCAGGCATAATATTGCAGAGTACCAATTCCCTCCAAACTTTCGATAACCCGTCTTGCTCTCTCTTCTGTCAGCGGGCTCATAACTAGTTGACCGCTTTGATTTCTCAATAAGCTCTCAGAGCCATTAGGTCATCTCGGTTTCTTGATATTAAGAGGGGGCAGGTCTGTTTGTGTTAAGCTTAGAGTTACTCTTCCCTTTTCCGACTACGTCATTTTGATCGTCGTTCTCGTCGTTCTCGATGTCTTAATCTAAACTTTGTGACGACGAGGAAGCCTGAGGGCATATATCCTTCGTAGAGTTGTTTCCGTTAGAGGTGGTTTCTGTTGACCTGTGCAGTGAATGGCAGAAAGCGCCAAAGAAACAATTGTCGCTGAAACTGTGGGTATGTTACCCAAGGCCACAAATGCACTGGTGAAGCATTCTAGAATAACTAGAGACAATAATAATGTTAGTATAACAGCGCGAATGTGGCGATTAGTTGGCTACCTACATATACCCAAGAACGTAAACAGCAGGTCCGCCGCGTGAATAGATAAACCCTAGAGTGGGAGATGAATATAATTGGGGTCTAACAGACTGGGAGACGGTGCCTTGTCGAGGTTGCGTTGGTTTGGCACTGACCAACCAACAACGGGGCTTCCGAGTCTTCTGAATCTTCGAAGACTTTGGATGCGGACGGGGTATGCTATTATTGAAAAGTGAAGACATAAATTGTAGTGTTTTCGATTGAGACAAGGCGGCGGTTGAAAGATTGTTGATCTCGCTGGATATCTTGGTGTGTCTGCTGATTGTATGGTTTGCTGAACTCAGCTTATTGATGAGCCGCAATATATGTAGCTTGTCTCTTCAGCTCTGTCAAGTGGGATGCCATATTTGACAGTCTTATACTTAAGGGTTCGCCGGGGCTTAACCGTCGTCACAGTTGCGGAAGGTATTCTCGTTAGTCGGTAAAGGTAACCTGAAGACCTCCATCATCGGAATCAATCTCTCGACGGGGTCCTGATGCTAGCAAATGACTCCACTCGCTCCAGATCCCATTAGACTTTTCCACCGGATGTCCTAGGTAGTTCAGGGTGTCATGATATCAAAGTGTCTCGGATGGGAATGTCTAGATATATCAGCCATTTGTCTATCTCCTCTGTTGCCCCATGGAAGACACCACTCAAAGCAGGCCCCACTGAAGCCATGCCTTCGAGTTGGCGAAGTGTCTCGCCAACTTCCACGTAGTCAGCCGCGTGGGTTAGGAGGTGGCCATACAAGCGCTGTGCACCTTTGAGAGTCTTGTTTCGAAGCTTGGAATTGCTGGGTTCTTGTCAGATATTAGGCCTGCGTGCCTCGAAATGAGGCATTGCAATAAGACCTTGTGGGTCGTTTTCTCGTATCAGATTGTCCTTGAGCCATTGAAGTTGGGTGAACGAAGTCATAAGGCCATCGAGACCTACAGTTACAAATTCGATGATCGAATGTAGGTTCTGGTTTATTATAGGGTTGGAGAACAAGAAATGATGGTGGAGAGAGTTTTATATATGAATACCTAGAAAAGGAAATAGAAACGGAGGGAGCTAGGAGAAAATAGATGCGTGAGTCAGTGACTACAGGTGTCTAATATACAGGATTAGACTTTACAGCAAGTGATTATACGATTAATTTTCTTTGGCAGTAGCGTCCGTCACATAAAGTTTATCATAAGCCATTGTAACAGACCTTCACATTACCCGAAAGTTGCCCTGAGTACCTAAATCACCATTGTTGCTAATAGATCCGAGTTGCCTTAAGTCCCCCCTGAGTTACTACTGCTTTAACCTAATTTAAAGGCAAAGCAATATCAATCATTTGGTTATTGCCATCGCGGTAGCCGATTTACCCATCCCTGTAGTACTGCTGCTGATGAAGGGGAAGAAAGTGCTGAACGGCTTGTATAATGACGGATTCATACGTTATTGCAATTTCATAAAAGGGGTTTAACCCAAAAACAACGATAACCCCCAAACAACCTACTATAGGAAAAGCCAGCGTTTGAGACAATTTTATATCATGATACAGGCCATTAAAAGACCTTATTTAGCCCTACAAGCAATATTTATTAAAGGCTGATGCAGTGTAAGAGGGTTATGTAGACAATTGAATCTGAATAACCTGACCGCCCTCCCGCGGAGTAGCTCTAAAGTTTCCTCCAGTCGAGACATAGATTGACTTGCCGTCGTTTGCCAGAGCTACGGACGTAGGTTCCTTGAATATGGAGTCAGACCCTCCACCAGCAAAGACCGTCTGCACGCCATCAGGAGTAACCTTGAAGATTGCTGTCGAGTGCACGGCCAGGTAAGCGTTGCCCTCGTTGTCAAAGGTGAAGTCGTCGTATATCTGTAGGGCGTCTGGGCTCCGGGCCAGGACCTCGGGCTTTCCGATGGGGCTTCCGTGCTGGTCGATGCGGATGCGCACGAGCGTGCCCCGGTTCGAATTGGTGAAGTAGAGGTAGTCCCCACGCACCCGCAGCCCATTGATGCCTATAGGCGGGATCCCAGATGATGAGTTATTCGCGTCTGGTCCGAGGACGCTGTCTTCAAGCAAGACGTCGACCTTGCGTGTGCGCGTGTCGATAGACAAGATGCGTCCGCCAATGGAATCGGCGGTCAGCAACAGGTGCGGGTGGTGTGGCAGCGCCGCCATGCCGTTCATCGTCGCCGTATCCGGCACGGGAATGCTGTCGACCACAGTGCCTGTCTTGAGCGAAACTATATAAACGCTCATGCTGCCCCTTTCAAAGGCGAAGGACGTGTGCAAACCACCGCTGACGGCGTACAGGTCGTCACCATAGGGGGACAATGGAGCTATGCCCGTAAGGGCCGTGACATTGCTATCAAAACTAGTCACCAGCTTCGCCTTAGGCTCTGGTGCCTTGGGATCCAAAGTGTAAAGGTGACCCGTGGATGACTTCATGGTGGTGAGAAGTAAGGTTCCATTAGGGAGGACGTGCAAGTTCTCAATGAACTCAGCCGGAAAGCTATAGATGTGAGCTGAGGCTGCGGTATGGCTCATTGTGGGCTTGGATCGTAACAGCGTGACGATTTCTGGTTCGGAAGAGGTTACAAATATAATTCGATTCGGATGACCGTTAGTCTATCGTCAAGAGAGCGGGAAACATTTGTAAGCAAAACGGGACTCCTCCTCCTTTGATATTACCTCCCTTGCATAGGAATGTACCTCTTAAATGGATACATATGTATATATAAATATATAAGTAGGCATCTACCTCTTAAAGTACATTTTACCTATATATATGTACCTACATACTATATATAAGTTAAATAAGCACACACATATAATTATTGAGGCCTTAAAAGTGTTCTAACTTACATGTACGTACGTTGATAACCAAGTATCAATGACCATATCCTTTCAATCAGGTGTCCCTAGCATCTCCTTCCCAATCTCGATATTCCCCGTGTAAATCATGCCCCATGTCTTAATGCCCTTTATGTCCATCTCGCCCGCGTCGCGGAACCCGTAATGCGCATAAATAGCACGCGCTCGCTCACTGCCAGCCTCTAGCCACACAGGCATAGGACCACCCTCGTTTTGATCCGAAGTAAACCGCTCTATGAAGGGCACCAGTACAGCCCGCACTATGGCGATAAGAGTTAGATGTTTATCCGTCTTCATGTAAGAGAATACAAGTTGTTCAGCCAGATATACCACGGTAAAATCAAGCTCCACTAGGCAAATTCTGGGGCAGAAACCACTTACCAGCCCCGGGCACATACAGCACCGCCGGATCCCGCGCCATAAGACTCAGCTTCCAGTAGCGGCCGTCGCTCACCCTCTGCGCGACGGGGTCCAAGCGCTGCCGTGTCAGCGCCGAGATCTTGGCCAAGAAATCGGCGAACACGGGCCTCTGGGCGCGGGCCAGCACGTCGGGGCGCGGCGGCGCGCCCACCGCACACGGCTCCCAGCACGCCACGGCCGCGAACCCGGCGGCCTCGACCACGAACGCGCCGTTGGCCAGCTTAGTCGCCAGCCGGCTCGTCGCGGACGCGTACACCAGGCGCTGGACGGCGGCGACGTCCAGGTCCGCGATCGACTGCCCCGCGGGCAGCTTTTCGCCCTGGAACATGATGCTCAGGGGGTCTGTGGCGGAGGCGCGGGACGCGGCGCCTGCGAGCCCGTGGATGTAGTGTGCGGATGTGCCCGTGGTCACGGGCGGTAGCTCCGAAGGTAGGCGGGGTCCGCGCTGCGCGGCCTGCACGGCGGTTGCGGGCAAGGTTGGCGGTTCCGCCGGGAGCGGTCCGGTGCCTGTTGTTATTGGTGTATCTGCCATTAGTTTGTCGAAATCTAATGAGCGTAATCGAAGTTGATATAAGTAATTGTGTTATGGCTTAAGACTCTTCTAACTAGAAAGATGTAAGTATTACGTGTTATTTCGAGTGTTTCATTTATCCTGATTTATTTAAAAGAGGATGGGTAGCCAGTTGCCTTTAATAAGTTGTTGCTATTTCATATTGAAGAAAAGTGACTATCAAATTGAAGTCTGGCATTGCACAACATGTGGAAGCAGGTCGAGCATAAGGAGGATCGCACGCCATTTTGAGTCGATAGGAAGAGGGTTCAGGGGTTAGAAGTTGAGTCATACGTAGGGCGCATATAGCGCCGATGATCGCTGCTGGACATTTGCCGAATACGCGGATATGAAGTCCATTATATCAAATTAGGTCGTCGAGAAAAGTAAATTCCGTAGCTTCTCGTCAATCATCGTAGCATTATTTCAGCTATCTCGTCTAATGTTTCGGTTGCTATTAGAGCAGCACATTCGTGTAGCAGCAAAACCACATGGACCTCGAAATCGAACAGTGTATATGCCGAATCTCCTTTTACGGTTCCCATCTCTAAACGCCAAACATAAAAGCAATTCCACCCGGTTGAGTCTCCCGGAACGATGAGTTCTCTATGCTCCAGTTGCCTCGCGATAGAAAGTCAGACTCCTATTTGCTCCGGCTGTGCAGAACATCTCATTGCGTGCTGTCTTAGGCAGCCATTTGACAGCCCAGAGAGCCTTGTCTGTCTCGTTGTGCGTCGCAACACAGGCACCTCTCTCAATCGACCACACCTTCACTTTGCCATCGAAAGAACCGCTGAGAAGGTACTCGCCCGTATCACTCCAATCGATAGAAGTGATCCATGCAGTATGGCCTGTTAGGTTGCCGACATGCTCACCATGCTTGGTGTCGTATATCGCAATGATACCTGCGTCTCCGGCGGCAGCTAAACGTGTGCCCGCAGGTGAGAACGATACTGCTCGGATTGGTTTGACGAGTCCTACTTCTGATTAGCCTCCCAAAATTCCAGCATGCCACGAGGCTCGAGGTATAAGCCCACCAGGAAGCGAGTACTGCAGTCGGCCCGTGTCGTTGTTGTAGACATAGACAGAACCACCTTGGTGGCCACTGGCCGTGTACTTCCCGTCACGGCTTAGATCTACGCAAAGACCGTAGGTACCAGAACCGGCATTGCCAGTCTCGTACTCTTGTATCTTTTCCGGGCTTTCTCCCATTATATCCCACACGTTAATTCGACCATCGTAGGTGGTGGTGGCCAAGTATTGGCCGGTCTCGCTAAGGGCAAGGGCCCATGCCTCTCCAGCACCTTTGGCTACACCCTTTGCAGGATCTAGCTCCCCGAATGGCTGCCAGTCATCTGCGTCCGACTCGGGAGATTTCCATATCTTCACTTCACCGCCAAACCCCGCGGATGCTGCAATCTTGCCATTGCGGGAGACGGCGACGTGGTGGCAGCCTAATTTGTGCGCACCGGTGAGAGATTGGGCAAGAGGTATGGTGGGCTGCGCCGTGGCGTGTATGTGCAAGGTCGAAGAACCGCTGGCGGAGATCAGGGCTGTAGGCGTGGCAGCTAGGGAGAAGATGTCGGTTATGTGCGCTTGGGATAGTTAGCACATTGCATTATAGTAAGACAAGCTTAGTTGACAAATTCGAGCTTGAAGTTTGGAGTCGCATAGCTAGAGTTAGACAACATGAAGAATAGGGCAGCGCTTACCATTGTCGATAGTATGCGTCGTGAGGTATTGTTTCGACTATGATACCGTAAGTATATCGAAACCTACAAGTATATTTCTCTCCTCTTCTACATACCATGGTTGCTATCGATCCATGTGGACTTCTTGGGATGTTGCTCTTTAGAAGAAGTGGTGGTGGGGGTTGATGATGTTAATGTTAGGAATGCTGATCGCTGCAGAAGCTATGGTGGGGTCGAAATGGAAATGTTCAAACAAAAACTGGAGACTCCCTACGTAGTATCTTGAATCTTGTGTCATGCAAACCTCTCGTTCCTGCCTGTACTATAGCCTAAACTACAGGCAGATGGACAGAATAATCTTAATTATTGGGACTTTGAAATAGTGTAACACTTCGACTAATTTTCATGGGTACCTAGGTAGTTCAAGCATGGGCATATATTACAGAAGCAGAGGATGAGCGTGTCATTCACATACACGTGCACTTTGAGAAGAGGTGCAAACCAATATTGAACAGAAGATAGCTTCCATTTGACATGTGTTTTACAGTGGTCGCCTACTACGGGATCCCTTATTCTTATGCCGGAACGCCAGTTGCTTGATTCGTGATATATACACGTATACAAAGCTCGTTTACAAGACTCCTTAAAATCCATAAAATGGTGATTCCGAGTTCATTTACCCTTGAAGTCACGCTCGAGCATGCTTCCTATCCCTATACGTACATCAATTAGCAACTGATATTGAAAGAGGACATAGGAACAAATGACTTACGGCCCATGCAGTTGGAGCATAATGTGTGCATCTTTTTGATTCCTCCACAAGCTGGGCACTTGTTGAGTGACGTGACATCTTTTAGAGCCTTGCCCGCCATCTGCCTATGTCTCTTCTTCATGTGTGACGTCTTCTTCTTGGGCACTGCTCGAAGGATCCCTTCCCATATATCACCCAAGAGAGACGGTATATTCGATATGGCAGCGGGTATGGCAATAGCTAGCGAGGATATTGATGGTAATCGCGACTCTTGCGCATGTTGTGTGTAGAGAACGGTGGATCGGAAAGAGGAGTTGAAGCTCGTCGACGCTAACCTCGGGAAGAGGGAGGAAAAGACGGAGGCCATTCGCAGTTGCTGCATGGCGGCCATGGTTGAAGACTCTGACAGGCTCGCTGCCTTTTCTCGTCTCGATAGTATGAGTCTCGTTGGATCTTTCGTAAGCTTCGCGGTTGCAATGCGCTTTTCGAAATGTACATGTGCCGATAAGAAGGAGCTTGTCGTCGTCTAAAAAGTTTCTAGCGTAAAAAATCATCTGGCTGTCTGGCCACCTGCCTACCGGCCGGCAGGGATCCAAGCAACCAGCAGGACCCTGGCTCGGATCCACTGTACACTGGCTATTATCCTACGCACGGGCATTGATTGGCCTATCAGCAATTGCCAACCCCTTCCCCCTTTCTTGTGGTCCCCAGCCTAACCTGCACCTTCTTTAGGGAAATTATTAGGTTAGATTGTTTGGAAGGAAATCGCCAGGGAGCAATCATTTGAGGATCCATCTTCCCCTTCACGTAAAAAATTCCCAGAGGCACGAACCTCTTTTCAACCTTCTTTTTCCATCATCATCAACTTCGAACTCTGCTTCACAACTAGAGCTTCAACTTGTCTTACTCCGCCCATTCGTTCATTCCTCCAATTGCCAAATAAGGCTATTTTCTTGGAATAGGAGTTCGGCATTTTAATCATTCATTGATCAATCACGAAAAGTCGGTAGAAATGGCGTCGCAAACCATCTACCCAAACACCCACGTCGGTTTCGACAGCATCACCTCTCAGATCGAGCGCAAGCTTTTGAAGAGAGGTTTCCAGTTCAACGTGATCTGCGTTGGTATGTAGTGATCCCTTTTTGCATTTAGCCATCTAATATTCTATACCTCATACCCCCTGTTCAAATATCGTGTTGTTCGTATAACTTACGTGTCTCGTGTTCACGTATAGGCCAAACTGGGTTGGGCAAATCAACCTTGATCAACACCATTTTCGCGTCTCACCTGATCGACTCCAAGGGTAGACTGCTACCCGATGAGCAGGTCCGATCTACCACCGAGATTCACCCCGTGTCGCACATGATCGAGGAGAATGGCGTCCGTCTGAAGTTGAACATCGTCGACACTCCGGGATACGGTGACCTGGTCAACAACGACCGCTGCTGGGACCCTATCGTCAAGTATATCAAGGATCAGCACTCCGCGTACTTACGAAAGGAGCTCACAGCACAGCGAGAGCGTTATATTCCCGATACCCGCATCCACTGCTGCTTGTTCTTCATCCAGCCCTCCGGACACTCCCTGAAGCCAATCGACATCGTTGTGTTGAAGAAGCTTTCGGATGTTGTCAACGTCGTGCCTGTCATCGCCAAGGCCGACTCTCTGACTCTGGAGGAGAGACAGGCCTTCAAGGAGCGCATTAAGGAGGAGTTCGCTTTCCACAATCTCAAGATGTACCCCTATGACAACGATGAGCTTGACGAGGAGGAGCGCTTGATAGACACCCAGATTAAGGTATGCCATACATTATTCGCATATTATTGATATTATTGTTACGCAGGAGCTAATTTTCTGTATAGAGCCTTGTCCCCTTTGCTGTTGTCGGCTCCGAGAAGTCCATCATTGTAAATGGCAAGCAAGTCCGCGGACGTCAGAACCGATGGGGTGTCATCAACGTCGAGGACGAGACCCACTGCGAATTCGTCTACTTGCGAAACTTCCTGCTCCGAACGCACCTCCAGGATCTCGTCGAAACCACTTCGATGATCCACTACGAGACTTTCCGTGCTAAGCAGTTGCTCGCGCTCAAGGAGAACAGCGCGCAAGGCCACAGCAGCAGACCGATCAGCCCCGCCGCGGATCGTGAGATCAGCAGGAGCTCTCAACGAATGACCATGAATGGCTACTAAGCCTTCATTTTCTATGTATGCTTTCTACGAGGCGTCCTCGGGTTTCCAGGCTTTCCTATCCTTGCGAGAGACTAATAATACCCCCTTTACGACTATTACCACGAGCAACCCTCCGATGATTAAGGTGTAATATTGGAAGGGGAACTCGAAGAATTGCCACGAAAACCCCCAAAAGTTTTATTTGGGATGGGATACCGGAAAAATTGTGTCCGCGTGGGAGGCACTCGAGGGTGCGCGAGGAGAGAGGCCTCTTTGAACTTTTTAGGGTCAGCATGGTGACCTTAGTTGTGTTGTTAAAAACCCCTTCCATGTTGTGTGTTTGTCGGTCGAACAAGCAGTATTTCCATCTACACAGTCTGGCGACTCGACGTTCTTATTATTTCCTTTTTTTAGTATTCCCCCCAAAGATATCTTCTTCTAAAGCTGCTGAGATTAATGCGTGGACAAGCCTCTACTGTACTCTAATAGAGTCCGCTCTGATACCTGATGGAATAAATACGAGACTTATGCCCTAGATTTCTTTTTGGCCTTCTTTTTGACTAGGTGATTTGTATCGAAACTGTCTTTTGTTGTTGGATGCGTGACCCTTTTGACTACCTATGTATGTTCTCTATAGACTTGTGATTATAAACGCCGATTTTGGACCTGCAGGATTCCCAACGACCTCGTCTGGTTTTCTCTACGCCATCTACATAATTTACGCCACGGGTTTATAAATATAGTCTTCCAGCTTCTTGTAGGCCTCCTCGACGTCGTCGTTGACGATGATGATATCGTGTACGCCGGGCGTGTCGGCGTATTCGAGCTCGAGCTTGGCCTGGTTCAGCCTCTTGGAGATGGAGTCCTCGTCCTCGGTGCCGCGGCCGCGCAGGCGCTTCTCGAGCTCCTCGAAGCTCGGGGGCTTGATGAAGACGTAGCGCGCTTCTATGCCGCTCTTCTTGATCTGCTTAACGCCCTTTTGTTGCGCAATTCCTCTTAGCATGTTCTCCCTCTTCCCTAGTCAAGTGTACCCGATTCGCATATCTACTTCTTATACATTGGGATAGGGGACTCACCTCCATCTCGATATCCAGGACCACGACGCGGCCCTTGGCGGTCTGGTCGGCGATGGTCTGCTTGGAGGTGCCGTAGCGGTTGGAGCCGAACTTGGCGTGCTCGACGAAGCCGTCGGCCTGGACGAGGGCCTCGAACTCGTCGGGGGACACGTAGTAGTAGTCTACGCCGTGGGCCTCGCCGGCGCGCGGCTTGCGGGTCGTGTGCGACACGGACAGCGCGAAGCAGTCCTTGTGCGCGTCGAACAGCTTCTTGAAGAGCGTGCCCTTGCCCACGCCGGACGGGCCCGAGATCACGACGGGGCGACGGTCGGAAGGCAGCGCTGTTGCGAGTACATCTTGTAAGTCATTAGGTAATATTTATTGATTTTCTACCGCTCGTGTTTTTCCAGTCTCTCCCCTTTCTCTTTTTTTCTTGAATTGTTTTTTTCTTCTTTTTTTTCTCGAAAAGACTGGTTTTGGTGGCCAAATAATAAGGAGGGGTAGGACGTACTAGAAGCCATTTTGTTTAGGTATGCGGTTCTTGGGACGCGGGCTGCTGCCGACGACGAAGTAGTAGCGCAGGAACGAATGACGGAGGCGAATGCGATAGGTTTATGAGCGAATGTACAGAGCCTGCGGAGGGATGACGCCGTCTGACTGTGCTGCATGTGAAGGCCTATGTACTTTATTCTGTGTTATTTCCGGCCAATTTTTTTCCTTCCTTCGTGTCGCACTGCAGCACTGCAAAGGCAAAGTTCAGGCGGCACAGCCCGGGGGTTAGTGGGTGGGACCCCACGACTTGCCTATTAAGGCATCGCGATAAGATACGGATACGTACCCGACTGATGATGCTGCTTTTGAATCTTCTCATTCTACCTATGTACCATAAAAATATAACTTTCATAACTTCGTTGATACCTAGGTTGTATGGAGATTGATCTCATTACTCCACATGAGATAATCCTATGCCCTATCATTGTCCATTTATCACAAGTATCAAGGTAATTCTTATAATTACCCGTTTAGTGTTTCTATGAAATATCTAAAGTAAGCTCTCAAAGGGATATCACCGCAGTGCCAGAGTGCCTATGAAGCCTTTAGCAATATCTTCGTTCTTTTTCTACGTACCAGGCACATCCTTCCTAGATAGCTCACAGGCTCGGGGAAGCTCAAGTTTCCCACCCAAAGAATATAGGGGATTTGCGCATAGTAGGATATGGTGTTTGTCATCGTCCCGAGTAGAATGATAACTTCTATTAGCCATTTTTACCAGCAGTAATCTGCCCTAGACACTGACGTAACTAGGAATTCGAGTTCAAGTTCCTATAGTCAAAGGAACTACATCTTAGCAGACATGACAGTTTTACTTGTCATAGAGTGTGGTGACAACTCAGCAACCCATATGTACTACATTCAATATATGTAGTTGATGATACCTTTTCTGTTTGTCGTACAATAGAACCTCAGAACCTCGAGCGGTAAAGATGAGGCTAGTACTTGTGGCTAATACTAGTAGATAACAGGCGCCCCCGTCTGCCCCGTCAATTCTGCATTGGATTCGACCGTTCTGTCATTTGGCGCCGTCTCGAAGCTAGGCCGTTTTTAATTGCTGTACTATGTAAGGATCCTCGAGACAGGGTGGAACCCAGTAAGACAATGCCCCCCGGGATTTTTCTTTTCTTCTAGCGGTTTGAATGGATCTTCAGGGGAATCTAAGATGATGAAATGGCGCCGAATTTTCTTGAATTGCGATTGTCGCTGGTATCCACGCGCACAAAAATGGACCGTGTTTCATGACTTCTACAAATCAACGCCTGTACGGCGGTCGTGACGTCGTTGTAGAACATTTCGAAACTGAAACCTCGAAGGACAAGCTGGACGAGTGGAAGAGACAGAAGGCGCTTGAAGTAGCCAATAACCTATCCCTTGGAGCACGCGGAAATTGTTTGTAGAATACTAGTCAGTACCTCGTACACTCAAGAATACTACAATAGCCCTCGTTCGTATCCACCTGTCAGTAAAGATGATAGGCAGAGGGCAGGTATGTAGGTGGTAGAAACCCTACCAGGGCCCGCCAAGAGGAGATATAGTCTCGTATTGAACCTCCAAGAATGTTTAGTGATGATGTTGACCAACTATAATAGTATATTCATCCTTTGCCTAGAGTGACTAGAGTAGGCTATGTAGGTGCCGAGGATTGTGCCTGGTATGAAAATTTTAGGAGCAAACAAAACATCGTGGTCAACTGGTGCAGCTGGTGGTGAACAGCGATATGACGGGATAGACAGACGTGTAATAAACTTGTTTGATCCATCAGGACAGCAGGTCGGTGAAACTTTGTATGATATGCTCGGTAGGGATGATTTATGAGGTCGCATAATTTAATGACAGTGTGACTACGGTGGTGTCAGCAAGTTTTGATACGGTACACAGTCACTGCAGACAGCGAAGAATGGTGAAGAAAAAGGAGTGTGTCACAGTACGAAGGGTGTCGGCAAATAAGGTCTAATTTAGCTAGTGCGATGGGAGATCGACCAATTCGAATTGAGTTTCTGCGAACTGCAAGCATGCGGGCCTTGCCTTCTTTGGGAGGGAAGCTCTTAATCCACTGAACCAGTCAGGGACCCCCCGTTGTAATTGATTACAGTAACAGATGCGCTCTAATCAGCTAGCTCACTTGGCCCAAACCCCCGTAAAACCCTCGTACAGTCTAGCCCGCAGTCACTGATTGGCATCGTGTGGCTGTACCTGAGGTAACATTTTGGTGTTGTACCTGCCTGCACACTCCCTATCCTACCTCCAATCTCCAATCATTGATACATCTACACTTTTCTCCCTCTCTTTTTCGCAACCCAACCTTTCGTCACTCTTTCCAATCCAAATCCATAACTTCCACCACCACACTTCTTTTTCGGTTTCTCTTTCACCATCACTCTCTTTGGTCTTACAAACAATCATTTCTTGGCCTCGTGCCTATTCTTGTCACTCCCTCAAAAATATCTCCATTTCACAAAGATACTTTGTGTTGATTGTGGTGCTAACAAAGCTCGTGGAATCGCGTCGCCTCTCCGCAGACATTTATTAGCAGAAGAAGACGATAAGGATTTACTACTGTGATATCGAAGTTTCGAATCAACTACAACGATAAGAAATCAACAACGTCGGAATCGGACACAATGTTATTGAAGTCTGCTTTCGTCGCCTTGGGCGCCGCGACCCTGGCGGCCGCTGTCACGCCCATCGAAGTGCAAGGCAAGCAATTCGTCAACACCAAGACGGGAAATGCGTTCCAGATCGTTGGTATGGCTTACCAGATCGGTGGAAGTGCCGGATACGACCCCTCGCACGGCAAGGACCCTCTCTCTAACGGCGACATCTGCAAGCGAGACGCCGCACTCATGCAGACGTTGGGAGTCAACTCGATTCGCGTGTATAACTTGGACCCCAACTTGAACCATGACGAATGTGCCAGCATCTTCAATGCCGTAAGTTTTGAAACCCGGTTATCATGCATGCGAGTTTAAATTGACCACGAACCAACAGGCCGGCATGTACATGATCATCGACGTCAACTCTCCCTTGGCAGGCGAGTCTCTCAACAGTGGTGCGCCCTGGGAGTCCTACTATGCTGCTTATCTCAACCGCACTTTCGCCATTGTGGAGGCCTTCAAGTCTTACCCCAACACTCTTGCCTTCTTCTCCGGTAACGAAGTTATTGATTCTGTCAAGACTGGTGCTACCGTTCCTCCCTATGTTCGTGCTGTCACTCGTGACCTGAAGAACTACATCAAGAACCATGCCGACCGTGCTATCCCTGTTGGATATTCGGCTGCTGACGTCCGCGACGTCCTCGAGGATTCTTGGAACTACTTCCAGTGCGCCATCGACGGTGACGAGAATGACATGTCCCGAGCCGATCTGTTTGCCTTGAACAGCTACTCGTGGTGTGGTGAAAGCACCTTTGAAGAGTCTGGATACAACCAGCTTGTCGCCTTGTTCAAGGATACCTCGGTCCCTGTCTTCTACTCTGAGTACGGCTGCAACACGCCTTCTCCCCGTGTCTTCACTGAGGTCGAGACCATCTACTCTGACAAGATGATGGGTACTTTCGCCGGTGGTGTTGTGTACGAGTACGCCCAGGAGAAGAACAACTACGGTCTCGCTGAATGCAACGACGATGATACCGTCAACCTGTTGGCCGACTTCCGCACTCTCCAGAACCAGTACACCAAGGTCGATTTCAGTACTGTCCAGAGCGTCAAGGCAACCACTGACAAGGTGACCCCTCCGGAGTGCAAGGCCAGCTTGATCAAGGAGGAGGGATTCTCCAACAACTTCACCCTTCCCGCTGTCCCCCCGGGAGCCCAGAAGATCATCGACGAAGGTGTCTCGCCCAAGCCCTCTGGCAAGATCATCGATATCAGCGACTACACTGTCAAGCACGCCGTCAAGGATGTCGATGGCAAGACTCTTTCCGATCTCGCCGTCAAGCCCCTTTCCAACGACGAGGTCAACAGCCCTGGTAGCACGGGTTCCGGAACTAGCTCCTCTGGCACGACTGATTCTTCTGGCAACGCTGCACCCACCTTGGCACCTCAGGGTCTCTCCGCCGCGGTCATGATCATCCCGGCAATCGTCGCCTTGTCGTTCACTGCTGGCTTCACAATGATCTAGGCCGTCATTTGAATAGTCGCTGAATAATGATGACCGCCCTACTCCGAACAATAGAGTGCAGTAGGGTATGACTAATTTGTGTTTTTGATGCGTTTTATTCCCCCACCCTCGCAATTGATGTTTTCGGTCGTACTGGCACTAGGAGTGAGGGCTTCTTTGTATCTTAGGTTACATGTGCGCGCTTTCGTGCAGTACATAAAAGTCAACTTTAGCAGCATCTCCCGGACCATGGCCTGGCCTTTGCATCATGTGAATTGCCTCCGACTTGCTGAAGTTGACAGCATCTTTTTTTTTCCAACCTGACAATCTTGTATGCTGCATCTTATCGATGCGGAGCTAGATTTGTCCTGGTGTACTTTAGTCACGAAAAGATGCTTGGTGTTTTCCCAATTATCCTCCCCGTTAAAATGACTTAACCCGTGTTTCAACTGCCATGATGATGTCCTGAACCCATGGCGACTACCTAGGTACCTTGCTAACAATTTTCCTTGGGACAATCTACCTAGATCTAAATTCCTCCAGCTGTGTAGGAGGGAATAAGAATTTGTTAAGCCACGCCTTTTGGTTATTTAAACTAAATATTCTAGGAAGTGTGGCGAGTATTCAGGGCTTTGATTTATATGCGCGCTAAAGTCTCAAGGCAATTTCCTAACAAACTCGCCAATATCAACCCTATGGTCCAAGCTTAGTGGTCTTGAGCCGCCACAATGGGTCAAACAGTGATTGGACAATGTAATTGAATGTTGGTGGTAATCCAGCAATACGTGGATCAATAAAAATCGAGTAAATACGGATGGACACAGCACCAACAAATGTTGGATTGAGCATATCTCGGCATCGTCTGTTAATATCACTGGCCTAGCCATAGCCTTGCTGACGACAAAGAAATTGTGAGACAAACAAGCCACGAGTATCTCGGTACTATATCTAAAATTCCCTATTGGTCAGCTTAAAAAAGTGGTAAACATCAATCTTTGCTTGCTCGCTCGACATGTAAGCTAATATTGTAGCTTCTAATATGTAGACCACAGAGGCATCGAGCCGAGTTCTTCAGGATGCAATCACTCACTAATTCTCAAGGCGCCTCGATAGGTGTTTGATTATTCAATCTCATTATACTAAAGATGCGGCTCTCCGTCGGATGAGATATAAGAGATGAAAAGAATCACTACACCAACGACGAGTATGAACAGTGCAACAGCCAGGCAACTACAATGGAACTTCTTAATATTGTCCAACGTTGTTCAGAAAAGGTGAATAAGACCCGCCAATACACCATTCAAATCACCCAAGGTGAATCACACACAACACAGACCTTACTGTGCTGCCATAACCTTCTCATTACCTGGAATGACACAAACCATCGTTTAATACATAGTACCGAGTAGGCTTAGGCTTACTACTCGGCTACCCCTCGAGCACCATGTCTTTACGACGCCGATTTGAAGATTTCGTAGACGCCACCAGGGAGCACATCGTCACAATGTCGGGTAGATACCGCATTTCACCAATCGACTTTGATCAGCTCTACCAGCTGTGGCAGGAGGATACCTCGGCCAAGGGGCTCTACGAGTTCATCATAGACCGTACGTAGCTAGCTAGTACAAGTCACCCTCCAAGCGAAATAGTTGGTTAACCTGTCCTACCTAACATAGACCCGATCACACACAGCATAGCGGCTAAGCTGAATGTCCGGCCCATCGACGTGCTCGCAACCATGGTCGGCAAGACTGCGGAGGCTTGCCAGCAGGAACTCCAGGCTGGTAAGAAATGAGCCAAGCAGGTTGGGGTTTTTATGAGCATTGTGTAACTTAACTGACCAAATCTCGCAGAAATCGAGCTATCTCAGGCGGCAGAGAAGAGGGCAGCAGAACAGCGACAAAAGGAACTGGCAGAGAAGGAGAGCCAGAAAACTAAACAGAAAGAGGAAGAAGAGTCTACCAAGTAATGTAGTCCTTATGGAATGCCACAGTGTAGGCTTTCTAAGAGGGCGTTCGAGTTCGGCCGAAAGGGGATGACTGGCAGCATTCAGGGGCGGCTTCGTTCGTTAGGCCCCAATGTACACAGAGTTGTGTGTGAATACCAAATCATGAAATCACAAAACATTATGTTGTCTTTATTGCCGTGAATACCTGTGTCTTTATGTGAAAGGGGTCGCCCATAACGCTGGGATATGCCATTCGTTAAATTCAGTGCCACCGAGTACTATGATAGAGGGGCCAGGATGGAGATAACTTCTGGGTAGCAGGGACATAACATACGCCAACGTCGGTTCTATGAACACCATAATAAAAGGACTTAGATAACAGAGCACCAGAGTGAGTAAACTTAGATGGCAGAACTCCCTCATGGTAGAGATATACCATACGTGGACATCGGTACCACGAGCACTGTAGTGAACAGACTTATAAAGTGAGAGCACCATGGTGAGTGGACTTGGATAGGAAGAAACCACTGTGGTAGAGATATGGGTACTCATGTACCCATGTGTTGACACCAAGATCACGAGATACCATTGTGAAAGAACTCAAGTAGATAGCAAGAGCACTATTGTAAGCAGACTTAAATAGCGTGATCACCATAGTGAGTAGTTGTAGATAGCAAGAACCTCCTTGCAGTAGAAATATGCCTATGTATTCATGAGTCAACGTCAGTACCACGGGCACCGTGGTGAGAGAACTTGGAGGGCGGGAGCACCATAGTGAATGGACTTAGATGGCGGGAACCCCCTTGTTATGCGTTGATGTCGGTGACACGAGCACCATGAAAGGATTTGGATGGCGAGAGCTCCCTTATGGTACTATCACAAGTACCATGGTGAGTGGAGTTGGATAACGGGAGCACTAGGGCAAGTAAAATCAGAAGGCGAGGACTTTATTGCTGCGGAGATCTACAGATATACCTATGTACTTATGCGTCGACTCTGGCACCACTAGTACTATTATGAAAGGACTTAGATGGCGGGTGCTCCCTTGCGGTGGTGCCGCGAGCCCATGGCGAGGAAACTTAGAAGGCGGGAGCTCCCTTGTGGTAGAGATTTACTTTGGCAAGTGGGTTGATGTATCTGCACATAAATGGAAAACAAAATTTTCTGTTCTCTTCTCTTCAATTTCACTTCCGCATCTTCATCTCTCCCCAAGTTTCCACTATCCTGACACACAATCTATCTAGTCAAGATGTCGTACACGATCGTGACAGACTCTGTCGCGCTTACCACGGCCGAGGACTATCTCCGCAAGGCGTTGACGGAAGCGTACCAGGCCCGCGACAGTGAGTACTCTCCCATTTCCAATGTAGAAAAATCCAGCTAACAGTAGAATTACAGACGACCCTGGAAACCGCGCGATCTTCGCGACAGTTCTGACAACATTCTGCGAGAATATGGTCTATAATGACACGCCCATTCAGTCCCCCGTCAAGCAACGTGAGTACTCGTCACTTACCGATATAAATTTAGTCCAACTAACACTGAAGACTACAGACCATGGTTCCCGTGAGAATCTCGCCGTGGCATCGGCACCGGCAATCCTGCAGTTAAGCCGACCTCTACAGTCACAGGAGCGCCTCCAGCAGCGTAAGTACCTCTTAATAATAACCGATGCAAATATATACCAACTAATACTCACGTTTTCAGGTGCGTGGATTGAAGACTGGGTGCAGAACCTAGTTGAGGAGTACACCGAGCAGTTGCGTCAAGCACGCCTCCATGAGCAAGCCCGAGAGCAGGAACGCCTTCGACAACAGCACGAGGCCGAGCGCTGGCAAGCTTCCGCTCGCCAGCGTGAGCTAGCCTACCACGAGCGAGAACTTGCCCTTCGCCGCTCTCAGGCGCGTCTGCGTGAGACTGCCCAAGTCCAAGCGCACGAGGGAGAGGAGGCACTCGCGCGACGACGAGCCGAGCAGCAGGAGAGAGCCCTGGTTGAACGCAGCTTGCTCTGGGCCGGCCAGCAGGCCAGCCAGCGTGAGTTTGCCACCAGTGAGCAGGATCCCATGGACGATGAGTAAACCATCACGCACAACGGAAGGGTTAGGAATGGTTTATTATTCCGACTATGAGTAAACCATCACGTACAACAGAAGGGTCAGGAACGGTTGCTTTGCATGTATTTTAATAACCTACGTAATGTGCCCGAAGGTCTACAGGCACCGAGAAAAGGTCGTAGGACTAGAAACCGAACCCTTAGGGAGTTAAGGTGTTTCAATGGGAAAAACATGCTGCAATTCTGACCATTTGTCTCTCTTAAATCGTAAGCTTGGCCGTATATTGAATAAGTGAAAACGACCTCGCTACCTACGAAGTGATATTCCATTCTAGTCCCTTCGTATGAAGCCACTTATTGACTAGGTAGGTAATAAGCAGCGAGGGGAGAAGCCATTCAGACATCTTGATGATTTCCAAACTGGCACACTTTTGGTCAAACCAAGACTACATGTAGTAGCTATTTTGACAATTGTGCCTTATTAACAATGACACCAATACATTAAAGATATTATTATAAAGAGAGGAATGATAACTTTACATAGACGTCTGAGTTGTGAAGTCCATATTGTAGTCAGATAAGTGGAACCGTTGTCTCACGTGATTGCGCTCGTGTTTCGTGTTGCCCCGCCAATGTTTCGAAGACACTCAGAAATCCCCCACGTCATTCCACAAAGGAACGATCTCATCAGACCCACAAGTTACACCTGACGTACATATTCATTCGTAATCATTTTAACTTATCCGTTACAACTCATTATTATCAATTCCATAACCTAGTGAACATTACAACATCACTTACAATACCACTGTTAACCTACCCGAGGTAATCAATCGCCACAATGCCTACCACCAGACGCTCGAGCGGCAATGCCCGCCGCACCTCCGGAAGACAAGCGACATTGTCCTTCAATCATAGAGTGACGAAGCCCGTGCCCAAGTCGACCAAGGATCTAGTATCCTCCAAGCCAATCAAGCAGAGCCCATTGGCAAAACATGTTGCCTCTGCGCAGTCGGACTCGGCCGAGGAGGACGAGATCAAGGTCGAAGATGTCGAGGTGGAGCAAGAACCCCAGCCGGAGCTCAAGCCCGAGCCCGAGCCCGAGCCCGTGGAGAAGTCGGAGGCGGAGTTGCGCGCCGAGAAGATCCCCGACCGCCAGATCGACCAGTACTGGCGAAAGCTGGAGCGCCAGCGCACCACCAAGAGAGTCCACCAGGAGGACCTGACCCTGGCCGAGAAGGTGTTGCGATACTGGGACGTAAGCTCGCAGTACGGGGTAAGTGACCACTCTATTCCCTCTCCATTTCTAGACTCGTCGCAATTTCTAACGATTGATTGAATAAATAGCCTTGCGTCGGAATCAATCGCATGAAACGCTGGAAGCGCGCCGAGAAGCTGGGCCTGAACCCGCCGCTGGAGGTCCTCGCCGTCCTACAGAAGGAGGAAGGAAAGGGCACCAAGGGCGTCGATCACGCACATATGGACCAGATCCTCAACTCAACTACCGTCGGCGCTGCTTGAGCTACAGGAGCTATAATCAGGGTGGAATAGGGCTTCGCTACGGAGGGATGATTTGTACGATGGCTAGGGAAACGACGGGATCTTGCTCCCTTGCGATGTTTTCATGACTCGTTTATGCGCTGGCGTTGGGGAACTCTGATATTTGTGTGGCATTCGCCTTAGAAATGCTCTATGACATCGTTGCCGTATATTCTACTGAATTCAACCAAAAGTACTACAGATGCCCGTCTACTGCCGCAGTCCACCTACCCAAATGGTCTAGTACCAAATGCTTCTCGTCCGATGGTGTGGTATGGTCTCTTTTCCTTGCGCCTCCAGCTGCTTCATCGTATCATACAAGAAAAAATCGATCAGAATGGCATTGATCTTCGCATCCGGATGCTCGCGTTTGATCTCGCGCCTGATGAGTTCCACCACCCAAATGCTACAGGCTGCATTATTTTAGTATTTGAAAACGAAAGAGAAAAGTTAATACTCACCCCTAAGTTGTATCTCGTAGTTGCTCCCACTTTCTATAATCTCCTGCCTCACCACCAATGATTGCAATGGCGGGCTGTATCCTATACAGCCCAACGTGGCCAATATCTGCGGGACGCGGTAGTCGGCAAACATGGTGATCTTGTCAATGTCCCGGAACTCTCCGTATCCTTCGCCGTTAAAACAGGCCCAGATATCCGCCACCAGGATCTGGGCCCGTTTGAGGAGGCGGATCGGTTTGCGTCGGCCTTCAAACCGGCACTCGTCGTTGAAGCAATCGAAGTCCCGCGCGAGCAGGTTGACCAACCCGGCGGCGGACCCTTTGGCGGCTTCTATGCACTTCGTGAAGCTGCAGCTGTATTTCTGCAAGGAGCCGACGTGCGTTGGCGATGCGTTACCTCCTTATTTGCGACGTTGTTTGGATCAACCTACTTCGTATAGAACTTGTCCTGCTTCCCTCAGACAAGCGAGGCGTGCTTCCAGCATGGGCATCTCCTCTTCGGTGCACGACCTGAAAATGTACCTCAGGGAATCTAGATTACACTCCTCTTCGTTCTGCCAGTAGTGCGGATCGGTGATGGGGATATCTTTACGTAGGGATTAACTAAGTCCATTTCGAAGGGTGAGAAATACAAGTCGGCGTTTGTCGATAGAAAAACACTACTACCTACCTTCTTCCAACGCTCTCTGCAACGAAGCAACCAGGCTCCAGTATCCGGTCCAGGTTTTGTCGCGGTAGGATACCGCGAAACGTTCCTCCTCCGGGAGCAAGGACCAAAACGAAAAATTGAGCAAGTCCATGGTGAAGATAAAGGCCACGGTGGATTCATCCTTGGCTTTGGGGTGTAATTCATGCTCTGACCAGCTGGCGGTCGAGAACTCTTTCTGTTGCATCTGGTCATGAATTATAACTGCCGCGTTCTTCGTGGCTCTCATATTCACGGCTACGTCGATGGAGTTATCATAAACGTACTCGGCACCCTCTAGTACACCTGTTTCGGGTTCCTCATCCAGGGTTAGCTTCCCCTGGAGGTGCTGCCTCAGGAGAGCAAGAAGCTCTGGGTCTGCCTCGTCATCCGACATGATAATAGATAAGAGAATCTACCTAGAGGATTTGGATCTATATAGAAATCTGTGGTGCCTGGTGGATGTTCGGTTGGTTCCTACATGTATTATGTATGTTGGTCAATATGTAGGTGCGGTGGTGGAGACCTAGCGCGGCTTGTGAAATTTGCGCCCCTCTTTCACGTTCGTATGGAATATTTATTTAAAGGAACGTGAATGCAGCATGGACCATGTAATCCCTGGATACCTTACTGTAGGTTCAAAGGCATATGTACCTAGTATTTGCGTATGCAGCGGGTATCCGAATCAAAGACCCAATCTCGACCCGAAAGGTGTATCATAGGCATCAGATCTTAAAGGATATACATATGTAATATATCGTATTATTATTATTATTATTATTTTTATTGGCCTTGAAACCACGATAGAGTTCAGGAGGGCTCTCCGCGATCAACGCACAGGCCACCATCACCCAATGATGCACAACCTGCATGCTTACTTGGGAAAGCAGTGGAGATTTTGGTAGTCTAAACCGATAGCGTGTGTTCCCGTCAGCCCCACGACCACCGATACTGTACCTGTACATATGCCTGCAAGCTGCTTTGGAACCTGCTTCCCAATGCTCAGGTACTCTCCTACTAACCTGAAAGGGTTAAAGGTTTCGTGGTTCCCGATTGCCCCGAGTTGCGAGGTCATACATGCCTTAGCACATCCTTCCGGGCTCCAATTGATACCTGTAGGCTGTACCTACCTCACGGTGCGAGCATTCCAAGGTTGTTCAAGGCTGGCAAGCACCTTCCATTTCTAAAAAGGTAACCACCTTTAGTTACTGCTATCTTCTCGTCGACTCTTTGTGATTTTTGCTTTTTTGTTTTTTTTTCTTACTCTACTAAGATTTAATATTTCCGGCTTCGGTATCGTTTCTCGTAATTTATCTTTTCCAGCAACTCGTTGCATCATATGTATCGACCAACAGACCTTCCCATACAGAGACTTGGGTAGCTAGTCGTTCAAGATGGCAGTGGCTCGAGATACGTTCAACCGCCGGTCACTTGGCCCGACCCTGAACGGGCATGTTAAGGAGGTAAGTCGCCAATTTGCACATTGATACTATGCACAGTATGATTATCTTTGCGGCTTGCATATCACCCTGCAGTTGCGCGCGCACTGCGAAAAGACCGGTCCTAGGCTGCAGAGCCTGTTTGCGATTTATCAAAGCGGCCTCAGCACACACTTTGCGCGAGAAACACCTCGCCTTTTCGCCCACCCTCCCAGACTACAGCGCGCTCTAAGCAACCGACCCGTTTCATCTCGAAACTCCCAAGATCATAAGATGGATTCATACGAGTCACCGGAACCCGAATTTGCGCTAACAGAATTGTCGCAGGCGCGAGTCCTTATGGTTGGTGCAGGTGGCATTGGCTGCGAGCTGTTAAAAAACCTCGTTCTCACTGGTTTCGGCGAAGTTCACATCGTCGACCTCGACACCATCGATTTGAGCAACCTCAACCGCCAGTTCCTCTTCCGACACGAACATATCAAGAAATCCAAAGCCTTGGTACGAGCAAACTGCAGGTCCAAAAAATGGTAGTGCATGTAGGATGACGTACTGATTATGGGGGACAGGTAGCCAAGGAGGCAGCAGAGAAGTTCAACCCGAATGTCAAGATCGTCGCACACCATGCCAATATCAAGGACGCGCAGTTCCACGTGGGATGGTTTGGAACTTTCAAGGTCGTGTTCAATGCGTTGGACAATCTCGAGGCGCGACGACATGTAAACCGAATGTGCCTCGCAGCCGATGTTCCTCTAATCGAGAGTGGAACAACGGGTTTCAACGGACAGGTCCAGGTAATTAAGAAGGGCGTCACGGCTTGTTACGACTGCACTACCAAGGAGGCACCTAAAACCTTTCCTGTGTGCACCATCCGAAGCACACCGAGTCAACCCATTCACTGCATCGTTTGGGGTAAGAGTTATCTCCTCAACGAAATCTTTGGCGCGAGCGAGGATCAAGCTGTCCTCGACGTCACCGAGAACGATGAAAATTCATCCGAAATCGCTGAGCTCAAAAAGGAAGCAGAAGCATTGAGGAAGATTCGAGAATCTGTCGGCACGGAACAGTTCGCGCAGATGCTGTTCGACAAGGTCTTCAATGCAGACATTACCCGCTTATGCTCCATGAGAGAAACGTGGAAGTCGAGGGAACCGCCCAAACCTCTCGAATACAAATCTTTGATAGAGCAGGCATCTACGGCCCTCTCATCCAAGAGCAAGATCCTCAAGGACGGACAACGGATATGGACCGTAGAGGAGAATCTAGTAGTATTCAACGACAGCTTGGATCGCTTAAGCAAGCGAATGCTGAGTCTTTTAGAGGCACGTAGCGAAGGTATGCCAAAACCTACAATCACCTTCGACAAGGATGACGAAGATACGCTTGACTTCGTCGCTGCAAGCGCAAATCTTCGATCACATATTTTCGGAATTGAACGCAAGTCGCGTTTTGACATCAAGCAAATGGCCGGTAATATCATCCCGGCTATTGCGACAACGAATGCGATTGTCGCTGGTCTTTCTGTCCTCGAGTCCTTCAAGGTTCTCCAGGGCGCATATGACAAGGCACGAGAGGTGAGTGATAGAATACGTGCTAGGTTTATACGCACCACTAACAACTTAGGTCTTCCTGACGCCATTCGCGCCTCAGAGATTGTTAGGAACAGATCGCACTCGACCGCCGAATCCAGATTGCCCAGTCTGTAGTATCTATAATACAAGTATTGAGGCCGATCTATCAAGGGCAACACTAAACGATCTAGTGGAAACCATTATCAAACTACAACTAGGGTACGGCGAAAAGGAATTCGCCGTCAACAGTGAGGCAGGTGTGCTTTACGACCCCGACGAGCAAGACAATCTTGAGAAGAGCCTTGGTGATCTAGGTTTGTTTTTATCTGCGACATTTTCTTACTATCTCTTCTAACCGCTTGTAGGCATCAAGCAGAATAGCTTTATCACCATTATCGATGAGGATGACGAGGATACATTCGTCAACGTCGTCATCAACGTCCAAGAAGCGTAAGTCGAAGTCTAGTCTTTGCTTGTGCTAGGCTAGCTGCTAACTTTTCCCTTCAGTGAGCTCGCCGACAAGCCTATCAAGGGCCTCGAAGCCGATCAGGCGCCGACCATCCCTCGCAAGCCGAAGAGGGCACTTCCGATACAGACGAATGGGGTCAGCCAAACCAATGGCAAGCATGCTGCCGATGCAGAAGCTCCTAGCAACGACAAGAAACGTTCTAGGGCAGACGACACCGAATCCCCACAAGCGAAGAAGGTCAAATCTGCAGCTGCGGCTGCAGCCGGGGACGACGTGGTCATCATCGACGATGACGTTGGGACTGGGGCTATCGAGATCATCGACTGAGTGATTTATTTCCCAGGACTAGCGGAACTAGTTGTGAGAGCTACGTCGCACTCAAACCTCCATCGATGTTGAGGACGCAATTATGGGCGTAGGTATTTTGAGCGAGGAATAATGCGGCATCTGCCACCTCCTCGGCCAAGCCTAGTCGTCCTATGGGGATCAAAGCAGAAAGTTCGTCATGCTTATCCATGCCTGGTCGAGCTTTGTATATTAGTAATCTTGTATCTTGTAAGGCGGCGTAGTGGGTTAACGGGAGAAGTTCGGAGGGCACGGGGGGAAAAGAAAACATTTGAGAGGATGAGATGTCACCTTTCGTCATGTCGGTCTGGATATATCCGGGCAGGAGGACATTGGCACGGATGCCAAATCTGCCCACTTCCCAGGCCAAAGACCGCGTTAGAGCTAGAACACGAGCTTTTTTAGCTATCTATGTACCTCACGAGCTGGCCAAGATAGTTATTGATTGCATACCAACGACGCCGGCTTTTGATGCGGCATACACACTCGCTCCTCGTCCACCGTGAGTCGCTAACAGACTAGACACGTTGATGATGCATCCTGAAGTTCATTTTAGTCGCCTGTTATATCATTACTGCTGCAGAGTTCGAGTAGATGCTTAACTGACCGCCCTTCTGTTTCATCATCTTGGGTACGAGTGTTTTACAACCATATATGGTGCCCACCAGATTGGTTTCGACGATCTTATCTATGCTCGGAATAGGGGCATTGAATAGAAATCCATTCTGCGAGATGCCGGCGGCGTTGACGAGAATGTCGCACTTTTGCTAGTTCTAACGTATCAGCGCTAGCTTTAGAACATCGTGGGCGCGACCATAAGCCGCAAGATATAAGTGAGGCTCTAGTCTTACATTTTTCATACTAGCCATCAATTTCTCCCAACCGTTTATCACTGCAACGTCAAAAACGTTTATGTCATGCTGCTGTGATGAATCTTTCTTATCCAGCGAGTCCAGTGCGCTGACGAGGGTGTTTTGGCTCCGGCCGATCAGGGTGCAACCTGCCCCTTGGGCGGCGAACAGCCGGGCGATGGCGAGACCGATTCCTCGGCTGCCGCCCGTGATGACGCAGTTTTTGCCGGCTAGGGACTGCATTATTCTCGCTCCTCTCTTACAATTCACCCATGCAAGATGAGAGTCAGGGGTACGACTTTGCACATATGTACAATGCTCTCATATATCTTTTTTTTTTGATACTGTAATGAGCTAGTGCATCAATGTTCAATGCCTCAATGTTAATGTTGAAATTGAAATAGTTCATATCACGCTTGAGACATTAATCGTAGAAAATACATCTGATACCTACGAAATTTCCGAAAAATACATGTCACTTCGTACAATGTTACCAGGCTCTAAAAAGGCGGCGCCCGCGGGACGGAGTTGAACCAACAAGCATTAAAACGTCGACTCTGATTAGCCGCTACGCCTGCAATTTATATGCAAGTTTCCCCTGAAAGTCGAGGCCCCTGGCCCCTAATATGTACTTAAACAGAGCAGCCATGGGTGCGAATGCGAAAGACTGACGACACGGATGTGGGGGGATTTTGGACGGAAGGGAAACAACACAATGGCCCCATTCTGATTTGCGGTTGGTCGCGAATTTGAGTTGGGATCCCCAAACTCTGAATTGGAACGAAGGGACGGACAAACGATAAATAAAACCAACGCAGCAAGCCAACAAAAGTATAAAAGCTAGAGGTATAAATAAAATTTATTATATTCATTATGTAGGAGAGAGGGAGAGAGAGAAGAAAAACAACCTTACATGCGAAATCGTTTGTGGCTTAGAAGACGGGCGGATCGATTGAATCCTACATCATTTCTTTCCTTTTCTACCTTCTTAATCCTGACGGCTGCATACTTCCTCTTTGCATTCTGTTTACGTTAGTATAGGCATACATAAAAGATAACGAGAGCAATATCATTTTTATTTCGATGCGCCATCGACCTCGACACTCGAACCCTCGAACAAATACTGCACCCCCGATCGGATTCGGGACTGGAACGCCGCCAGTGAGCATAGCCCGCCGCTCGTTCATGCCGCTGGCCGAATCCAAGAGGACAGACCCCCGGATCCGATGAATACCAGCTTTTCCCACGCCAATGGCGTTGGCGCGGGCACCAAGATCGACACGGCGACCGAAAAGGCAGAGCCGGTAGTAGTCGACGCCGGGCTGCAGAGCTTAGATCATTGTAGGTGCTACGCTATCTCTTATACGGGCAGCAGGCAGAAGCATGTGGGATTGTCGCGCACACGACATATTGCTACTTTATACAAGAGCATCGAGGGCCAGGATATCGCATATAGGAACTCTACAATACAAAAGCCTCGCATGCTAATATTTTCGAGTACAGATAAGCGCGCTCTTCCCAAATGGCGATACTATTTGCGACAGCAAGCCCTCCCCCTCGTCCGATGGGAGACACCGTACTTGGCCTGGCTGCAGGCCACCCTTCGCTTCCCGGCGCTCGATAGTTACTTCGCCATCACGGCCAACCTCGGAACGCATACCTTCTTCATGATCGGGTTACCTATCTTGTTCTGGTGCGGGTACGCTTCCTTCGGGAAAGGGATCGTACATATCCTCGCATCAGGTGTTTTCTTTACCGGTTTCGTCAAGGACTTCTTCTCCCTCCCGCGACCCTTATCGCCGCCCCTCCATCGTATTACCATGTCCGGCTCGGCAGCGCTCGAGTACGGTTTCCCGTCCACGCATTCTGCGAACGCCGTCTCAGTCGCTGTATACGCACTATTATGCCTTCGGTCGCCCGATAGTACTTACGAGCCTAGCACCCGGGCCACGCTCGAAGGACTAGCCTACTTCTACGCGATCAGCATCGTCTTCGGCCGCCTCTACTGCGGCATGCACGGCTTTTTGGATGTCATCGTAGGATCCGTCATGGGTGCCGTTATTTCGCTTGTCGAGTTCTATTACGGCCCATCCCTCGAATTGTTCCTCTCGAATGGTTGGACGAGTCTCTGCGGTTTGTTGTTGTTAATTATCCTTTTAATTAGGGTACATCCCGAGCCTGCGGATGATTGCCCTTGTTTCGACGACAGTGTTGCGTTCGCGGGTGTTATGATGGGACTCGAGATCGGGACGTGGCGCTTCGGACGATCGTCCTGGGTTGATATCCCATTCGACTTGAACGCGCTGGGCTGGCCGGTTGTTATTTTACGTATTGTATTCGGTGTGCTTATCATCTTCGCGTGGCGCGAGGTGGCTAAACCCTCCCTACTTAAGGGATTGCCGCACCTATTCCGCCTCATCGAATTCTGGGGCCTAAATTTGCCGCGCCGCTTCTTCATGCCGGCGTCCGAGTACAAGAACATTCCATTGCGGCTGAGGGTCGACAACGTCATGCCTAACGTGAGCGATCTGCCAGGACTCATCACGGCCGTACGGCATCCGGGCCGCGGTAGGTCCGTGTCTATCGGTCCCCAGAGTGCGGCCGACGCATACGAGACTCTGGCATATCGGGAACGACGGCGCAGGGAGAGTGTGAGTGTCGGGCCTGGTGCCGATCCGAGCCTGCGCAACAAGGCCAGCATCCCGGAGATACGGACACCGGACAACGACTATGATAGCCGCCCACCCCCGGCGCGGAGCTCCGGCATCAGCAGTACGCAACATAATAGGCTGTCCGATTTCGAGAAGCTGATGGGAGAGGGCACCGTAGTCGTCTCGCCGGTCGAGATCACTGCGGGCGAAGAAGGGGCAGAGCCGGAGGTGTATATCGGTTCGCAAGATGAGCTCGGCCACAAGGAGGTCTTCTCGAAGCTAGTGAAGCCGCGTGTCAGGTACGACGTCGAGGTCGTTACCAAGCTCGTCGTCTATGCTGGTGAGTTATATTTTATTCTCAGCTTCAAATTTATGGGCTATGCTTGCAGATCGTGTGGCTAACTAAGGAACTAGGCATCGGCTGGCTGGCTGTCGAAGTCGTGCCCGTATTATACGAGTTCATTCCTGGCTTAGGGGCCGGGCATCTCCGAGTCGCATGAGACACTTGGAGACATTACGGTTACATACGAAGCGCGTGCACTTGAGACAATGTGCACCTAATGGCGTTGGTGGTGACCCCCCGTGTGCGTCTTGTCTTGTCCTGCGTGCCCTCTTCTGAAACGGCATAGGATAGGATGCATTTCTTCTTGTATATATATAATTCTTCTGGTAGAGCTAATACGTACCCCCTTTACCCTTGTTCGCATATATTTAATTTACTTTACTTTTACGTGGAACATGTTCGGTAAAGGGGACTGCACTTCATCCCACTATCGAACTAATTTTAAGACAGTATCACGATAGCGATACGAACCAGATTCTAGTGCGCAGTCAATTCCCAGGACATTTGCATATTTCCTGTGGACATTTACCATTATAAAAACTAACCATACCTAATTACACCAACTCTACGACTGGTACATAGTGTATTGGGCTGCTGGAGGGAGAGAGAAAAAATCAAAAATAAGAAATTCGAATGGCGGTTCTGGAAATCGAATCCAGGTTTACACGGGATTATTTTACTAACCACAACGTGTTGTACTAACCACTATACGAAACCACCCTTTCACTCTGTCTTTGAGCACGTGACATTTCAGTCTGTAATTTTGCTACATATGTAGCCTAAGCGCTAGCTCCGTCCTATTCACCAAACACCGGACACCACGGCTATGGAAACTAACCTAACACTAGTTTGTCATTGCGCTTCGAACTCATAATGGTCGTACATGGTACAATAGCTGAGTTATGGGTTAGCAAAATCGTGTTGAGGGATGGCGAAGGGATATAGGGAACTGACAGTAGTATCTTTACATCTGCTTCCAGCCATATTGCATACGATGATATCCTAGACCTCTCTCTGCGCGCCCTCGCGCTCCTGCAGACCGGGACCCAGGTACGCCGGCGGCGGCGTCTGCACGCGCGGACGCATCACGGCGCCATTGCCATTGCCATTGGAATTGGAATTGCCCTCCATGGCAGCATTGCGGTCGAGCTGCGTGTACCTCGGCAGCGGCTCGAGCTCCAAGCTCAGCGACCCGACGCTGGCATCCACCGCCACCTCCTCGTCGTCCTCGTCGCTGCTCAGGAACGAATCCCTGTCCATTCTTCGATGCGGGCGGCGGTTCTTGCGTCGGCGCAGGCGGAAGCCGCGGCCACCGCCACGCCGGCGCGTGCGCACGCGGCTGCGCAGCTTCTCCGGCAGCAGCCTCCAGACAGCCGCGACGACGATGCCGGGGACCGCGAGGGCCGCGAGCAGCAGCGCGATGCCGAGGCCGGCTAGTAGCAGCGACGGCCACGGCGGCAGGCACAGCAAGGATTTGGTGCCGCCGTCGCAGCGCGCGTACGCGACCCGGAACCCCGCCGCCACGCACATGCACGCGTAGATGCACACGAAGCAGTAGAAGAGGGCTAGCAGCGGCGAGCCGATCATGGCGAACGGCGTGAAGTCGGTGATTTGGCTGTTGGTTGTCATTGTGGGTGCTCTCTTGGTGCTCTCTTGGTGCTCGTCTAGGCTAAGTAGGTAGGGATGAGAATATGAATGAGAATGAGAATGACGTCTTTTGTCGAACAGTAAGTGACGATGTCTAGTTCGTCGTTGGCGTTTCGTCGTTTAGTCACCAGAAGGGAAAGCCGTGGCTTCGTCTAGGAGATTGATGGATGGATTGACTGATGGATTCGATGCTGGAAGTCCGCATGCGTAAAGTAAAGTCAAGAAGGTCGTTAGTTTTGGTTTCTGCCCGGACGAGAGCCTCTGGTCCCCCTCATGGCGATTAGGGCTCCGTCCCAAGCGATTGGCGACACCAACGCTCGTGCCTGGCTTGGAGTTTACTGCCGGGCTAACGACGGCCATGGGCGCGATGCTCGGATGGTGGCTGGGTCATAGCTGAGGCCTCCTCTCGCATGATGGGAGGGCTACGAAGACACTGCTGGCTTATTCGTGCTGTGAGGTAAGTAAATGTACCACTGAGCAGTAGATAGTAAATTTCAATGGTGATAGTCGCATCTTCAGCTATACAGCTTCGTAAAATGCTTCCAGCGTTTCTTGGGTATGAGAATTGAGTTCACCTCAAGGGCTTCACTAACGTTAACCCTAAAATATTCCATCACAAACTCCATTACAATGCGCACTGGAATTCCTGTACTAGATCTAGGAGCTGTTCGTAATGCTTTCACTGTTCTGTACATCCGAGCACAGCTGATCTGGTGCCATCCATAAATGGTTTTGTGTGGTTGGGTCGAGATACATTGCGGATGGGGCATACCTTTCACCGTTCGAGTGCTGTTCGAGCGATAGAGGAGGGTATCACATTGTATGGCAATGAAAATCTATGCAGCACAGTTTCAAAGAAAGAATAGCTAGGAATATGAATATTACAATTTCTGTAGGGACAAATTACAGGATATGTATGTGATGTAGAAGATGGCATATATCTTGCTCTCCTTGCCTTGATCTAACAATCACTTCGGAGATGTGTCTAGCTTTCTAAAGACCAATGATAAACATGCAGTACTATTTCCACCGAACTTATAGTAGGCATTTGACCAAGGGGTAAGGCAACTTATAATCATTGCATCACCTTCTTGACATACATTGCTGGAAAGGGGGTCACTATTACTGATATCCGTAAAGCTCCTTACTATCATCAGAAATCTTCCTTGCTGGCGATTAACAAGGCGGCTACTTATACATTATATTTAGGCCTGTACCCATCTACTTAAACTCCTAGGACTAGGTATCTCTATATGGGAAACAAAATGTATGTCTAAGTAGGGCTAATGTTACCTCTCATTTATGTGTGACTACTGCTAATTTCAAGCTATCCAAATTCCAAATTCAGAGTCATATTCTATCAGTACCAAGAGAAGCTGAGAGATATTAGATTAGCCTGTATGGTCAGAAGTGTTTGCTTTTTGTGTCGTGAATCATTTCGGTTAGCAATATCTGTGCTGGCTACCTACCTAGGCCTACGCATCTCACATCTTTGAGAAGACAATACCGTACTAGTAGTATCTGAGAAGATAGTCTTAGTTCTGATTAAATCGTGGAGGATTGTCCATTGTCCATAGAGTACAAGTTTAGTGGGAAAGATCTGCAAGTGTAGACAGTATTACATGCGAAATTTTCAATATATATTATAGTATTAGCGACATCTACCTTGATCGTATTATGCGTGATGCTCTACATTGAATCGATACGACATGGTATGTATCTGGGTAGTATTGGTCATAGTTTCGTGGTCAGTTATGATGCACAAAGTTGATGTCTTCGTAAGGTCTTCTATCTTTACCTTTGCTACTCTGTTTAGACGGATATACTTCTCCAGCATCGGGTTCTTATGAATTTTGATACACTTCATATTTTTCTCACTGAAGCCTCACCGCATAGGAAGAATCTGCATGCAGGTAGCACAAGACTTCGTTATTACTGGACGAGCTGGTTGCTCATCGTTTAGAATACACCACACACCGCAAGCAAACCATTTAGAAAATGCCCTAAGACTTGTACCAGGGTAAAGTCAAGGTTCGTGGCATAGCAGAGAAGAGATCCATACCATACTAATCAGGGGTAAAAGCCACTGACTTCGTAGGCAGAGCAACCGTGCTGCCAACCAACCAACCACGATGACCTCAACGCGCCTAGCATAGAGCAACTCTTTCTGGCTCCCACCTAGTCATCAGTAAGGTCTATCACCTCTGATGGGCGTGGAATCTTGGAAGGCCGGCCTGGTGAATCGTCCTGGGTCAGGTCGAAAACCTCGCCAAACTCACGCTTGATAGTAGGGGTGCTCTCCTTCTTAACGGAATTTTTTTTCTAGACGAGGAAAACTATTAGTTGAATTGGAACGTGAAAAATCAGGCAAGTGAGGCTTACATCGATTTGCTCTAACCTTTCCCTTGCAAGTCGACGAAGTTCAGCCTCGGAGAGTCCATCGAGGGTAGGCGAGTGGGGCGGAGTTGCTTGAAGTATCAATTCATCTCGCAGAGCCTCTGTTTACACGATTAGCTATCACACAAGGATAAGATTCGTGATAGAAGAGCTTACTTCGCGATCTGTACTGAAATCGGAAGACGGCAAGGGGGCCGCCATCTTCCAGGAGGTTTTGGGTGTTGGCGTAACGTGGCGTTACTGTGGGTTCAGTGTTCGCAGAATATCTGGAAAATATTAGGATGTCTTGATCGGGTAGATGTAATAATATTGTCCTTACGTAAAGCCGTGAGAAATTGCCTTTCCCTTCAGAGACTTCTCGGCGAACTCAAGAGAAGTGGCTTCTTCATGATTATGACTTAATGGTGCACTCCCAAGATCAATGGCTCGCCAAACTTCCACTTTGATTAATCCGACTTCTTTGGATGCCTCTGTATCCTTCTTGATACGCTCATTGGTCGCGTCATCAACTTGAACCCGTTAAATTAGCAAATTGTTTATTCTGCATTCTCACTTTGGAGGCTTGAACGTACTGATCTTAACCGCGGCAAATTGAAGTTTGCGAATAACCCAGGATCCAGTGCTCGTAGAAAACTCGTCCTTTCCCTGGATATCACGCCACAGCATTGCGTCGTTTTGTCTTTGAACTGCGCCGCGAACGAATTTGCCATCGACGTAACATCGGAAACAGAGAACGTGTTTTCTGTAGCCCCACCTGTAGCTATGATTTACCTCGAAGCGGATGACGAACTTAGCGTTATCGGACGACTCGATATATTTTGACGATGTGGGCTGAGCAGGGTGCTCAGGAGGTTCGGGGTCATCGTACTCAACACAGTCTACGTTGTTGACGCGAATAGTTACTTTAACACCAGGCACCCCTTCGAGAACTGCCATTGTGGCTCGCAAATTGAGACGAGTGGGTGTAATTAAAGTCAAGTACGAGGAGAGTACTGCAAACAGCGCAGAAACATTGGGGATATTGTTGTTCGCATGAAATTAAGTCATGCAAGAAATAGGTGTTTGATGGGATGAGGTTAGGTAAAATTAGGCAATCGCAACAATAAGCCACGGCAGGTACGTATGTTAGGTATTGTACAAGTTTAGAACGCACTAAACTTCGCGAGAGATACACATATGTATTTCTCCGTGCACGTACCTCCGTACCTCAATTAATTGATCTGAGCGCCTTCCCAATAGATGTATCAGGTCCTAATCTAAACTGAGTAACTTCAACTTAGATAGGCTGAAAAATTCTCCATGTACCTAATTGCCACGGTTCTTCTAAGTAGCGAATACGCGTGATGGTATTTTCATCCTCGATTTAATATCTCCCTGCAAGTAAGCGCCTCGAAGCCACGGAACGGAGATTGGTATCCAAAATTGGTGAGTTGACATGGAACTTCTTTGACAGGACATCATAATAACTACCTAGAGATCGAATATCACCCCCCGCCGTTCTCCAAAGGCTACATATTTGTCGTTGCAATATACCTATTCATTGTCCATCTAGGCTATTAGTCTTATCAACAGGTGCTGGTTTTCAAGTTCCAACAAGCCGCTACCCGGTATCTTATCAGTTTCACGCCACCCGACTCCCCAGGGGCGGTGCGGGATCGATATGTCTCAAAGCTCGGCACAAACTATCGTCGAAAGAGATGGCGAGTGCTTTTTGTGTGGGAGTTCCTGAATATGCATGGAATCTAGGACCCATGCCCCGAAACTTCTTGCGTCTGTCTGCTGAAATTGGCGTGCTTGGCTGATGTGCTTGGGTATGATAAAAACAACTAGAATCGACTATCACGCAGCAAGTGGATTGGCATGAATCGTAACCTTCTCAATAAAAACCTTCTCCTTTGGACGGTTCTTCTTATCGACTTCGAGGGCCTCTAGTTTCGCCAGAGTAGCGAGACTGTCATCTCCAATGAGTTTACCGAATACAGTATTGAGCCCATCTAGATGCGTTGCCTTGTCGAAGATGACGAAAAACTGAGAGCCGTTGGTCCCGGGTCCCTTGTTCGCCATTGAAATGATTCCGCGCGCATTGTGCTTGAGAGCTGGCCGGATCTCGTCTTCAAATGTGCCGCCCCATATCGAGTGGCCGCCTTTTGGGTTATCTGGCGTGGGGTTCGCAGGGCCGCCTGTCTGGACCATGAAACCTGGAATCAGGCGGTGAATTGGCGACTGGTCGTAGTAATTAGATGCACAGAGAGCTAGGAAATTCTACTTTGTTATTAGTTGTCTCCCTCTATTACGGGTGAGTGCTAGCTCGACGTACCTCCGCAGTCTTGGGTACACTTTCACAGAAGACCTCTACCTTGAGGTCACCCTGAGTCGTATGTAGAGTGACGGACATGATATAGAAGAGCTTCTAAAGAGGACGTACACAAATTACGACCTTGAGGCTTCTCGGCACAACTCCACCATATGTCACGAGATCACGAGATCACAAGGAATAGTGGGCAACTTGATGTTGGAGGTTCAAAAAATTGCGATTCTACGATAAAGGTCGGTGGTGGGGTTACAGAGTGGAGGAGGCTAAAATGTACCAAATCCAGGGGCCGATGCGGGGCTCATTGCGCTCTAAATTGATTGGACAGGGCTGCTGGTTAGGGCTGCTAGGTAGCACCAAAGCTTTGCTTGTATGCAGGTCCATTTATGGCCCTATCAATCATCATGCTGACCATTTTGGTAAGTGGGCGCTAATGAGAAGCACCCCAAGAGCGAGACACGTGGTATCAACTCCTGCGAATCATTCTGTTAACAGTTTCTTGGGAAGCATTTCTTCGAACTGGGTTACCGCGTGCAAACTGATGGTGTACGGAAGGGTTGCATCGCTGGGCGGCAAAGACGCCATGCGCATGGCAGCTTGCAATGGATGGGGTGGGGATTCACTTCGTCTTGCCCACTTGTTGTAAGCGCTAAGCGCAGCTGACAGTGGAAGAGCCAGAAATGTTGCCAGAAATATTGCTCTGACAAAGATTTATCTCTGACTTCGTTGTCCGCTCTCGCCGAGTATAGAGCTTCCGTACTTTCATCTTGGATATGAGTTAGAGAATCAGTGAGGTAGTAGTCATTGGTCCCCTCTCTCGACCCCTGAGCTTGGTAAGTATTATTAGCATAAGACGAATGGCATTTGTGGGCATCCGGAGGCAGGGGTATTTTTCAGGATCGTCAGCCTCATCCGGTTGCCAGGTTCAGGCTCCCACACGGCCCCCAAACCACCAAACCTTCTCCAGGCTTTCTTCGAAAGTACCCACTGCGTACAGCACATCCGGAAAGCTTCCATGCGTCGTCTAAAGGGTAATCTGTCGCACCCTTAGGAGCACTTGCACGTGTGCCCCTGGTACCATTTGGACACCCCCTTTTTAATACCTACATTACTAAGCTATATCCATGCACTTGGACTTTTGAGAGTTGGGAATAGAACAAGAACTCCAATGCTACATGTAGATATTCACCTTTAGGCACTGGGGTACTAACCTAGGTATGCCGTTGTAATGACAGCCCTAGCCGCGATTACATAGTATGGTATGTACCGTGACGTTGAGCTAGAGCGTAACCGCCCAGGTACAGACATGGTGTCGTCATTAAAACTACACGTAGAGGAAAATATAATGACAGCCGGGAGATTTAGTAGAGATGAAAAGGTGTGATTCGTAACCAGTATATAAAATTGGAAACAATTATGTGCATATATTCGTCGATTTATATCTTTTCATCGGGCCGTTATGTGAAAAAGGGTAGACAAAGAAGGGGTAGTTGGTAGGACTTGTTGGTGGGTGAGGTGATCAATGGCAATGGACGTATGCCCTAAAGTATACCTTGGTACAATGCACGGTACCGCCTCCACACTAGGTACCATACCCTGCCGCCCCGAATCGGAAGGGCCGTCCATTGGCCTTGAATTCAGATGGAAAGTTTCCCCAAATCCTCGTGCTTCCTTACCTGCTGTGCCAATTGCCAGGCAATTTCCCCATTCAGCTTCTAAACTTTCAGGTTCAGGTAGGTGGTAATCTGTTCTGTCAGGTCTTTCCCCATTTTCCCAACTTTTTTTTATTCTATTGCTTCTCGTTTTGGAAGATGTCCTCTCGCTGCTGTTTGTTACCTACATAAATTAATTGCCCAGACTAGAAGTTCAAGACAAGAAATCAAACCCCCTGGCTTATCCGCATACACAGAAAGCTTGTGGGGTTAAGCCAGCAGCTGATTCTCTTAAGCCCGGTGCGGTACGGGTTCGTCACTCATTCACACAAAGCAAAAGTCCAATCCAATCCTGTCCTGTCCAATCCAATGTGAACTGGGCTGTAGATTCAACAATCGGATGTCGCCCATAACCTTAAACCCCTCCAACGTTGAACTCACTCGGCCAAGGTAGAAGCTACCTAGTACAGCCAAGTCCTACATTACGTGTAAGAGCTGGGCTACGAAAGCTACTTTACATAGGTAGAAACGGTAGAAACCTACCAACTTCAATGTTCATAATTCGCAACTAGTTCCAAACACAACACCACTCAGAAGCCAGCTCGTTACCTACCTACCTAATTACTAGGTAGGTATCGTTCGCTGATCCATCTCTTTCATCAAACCGAGTAGGCTGTGATCCTACCGCCATCCAACTTCGCGCGCCCTGCTTTACCTCAGCCACCATATTCGTCTCCATCGGCAACGCAATTCTTTGAGGAATCCCCAAACCTACCTAGGCAAGGTACCTTAGGTAGCCAAACGTTGCACTTGCACGTCCCGCCTTTTGCGACATTCGGCCCTCGATTTCTACCATAGGCGACACCGTTATCGACCGCTAATATCTTAGGCGATAGTCGCTTCCGCTTGCAGATTAGACCTACGTTGAACGCCGGACGGGATTATTATAAACGACTGAGATCTGACGTGTAATGCCCTTGATATTATACCTTGGACCGTTCGAAGTTCGCATTCCGTGAGAAGGCGGTCGGCTCGTGGCCGTCGATGAGGAATAGATGCGCCGACCCGACGCTAAACATTTACCATTTCTCCTACCACCGGCCGGACACTCTTCGCGAACATGACAGATCGAGTACAAGCTTCCGTCCGGGTTTCTGGCCCTCCTAATAGTAGTTTTTTAGTTGGATATCCCGGCATCTCGGCGACATTGGTGAGTTCATGTTTTCTTTCCTTATCGTGTTTATTTGCCTAGCGATTACCCGCTCGTCAATGTGGGGGTGCGTAACGCCGGCTACCCAAGCTCGAAGCCTTGCGATTTTCTGTATTTACCTAGTTGCTTTGCCCAACTAACAACAATTCGTAGCCGCGCATAGAGGGTAAAGTCGAGATAAGACCGTCAGCAGGGTATTCCGCACCCGTCGCCATCTCCCTAGTACGAATATGTCTCCAGAGAAGGGAGACAATCCACCCCGCCGCCGAAAACGTAGCCAAGCGCCACCTCGGTACACCTCGACGCGATACCACCGATGTTGTTGGAAAGGAACTCCTGTTATACCGGTGCACGACGGGTAGGGAAGCAGAGAACGTCATGGCCATGGATCTACCGTTTGTTTTGTTCATACCATTTGGGCGAAGCGGTGAAGAGACGAATCGAAGAATACCGCCGGCATCGTTACAACTTCCAAGTAGAACCGCAGAGACATTTTACGAGTTAGTGGTTACGGTACAACAGGGCCAGAGTTTGCAGAACAAATATGCATTCCCCGTGCCCCTGCAGCGCTACGATACTCTATCGACCTTTGGAATGTACAACCGACCCGAAAGCAAAGTCGCGTCGTCCGATAATATCGTGTCGCTCGGCATTTCGCTTCCCAGGTGGAGTTACGGACCTATGGACCCAATTACAGTATACATCAAATTAGCGCCAAACCTCGACTGGATGAGCAAGGCGAGGAAGGTTACGATAAAGAGTCTCACACTTGCAATCGAGGAGGAGATCACCTACAATCCCGAAGGAGATGAGCCGTCCAAGAAAATCAACAGGTTGCAGAAACACACTCAGAGCATTGGCATGAAATTGCCAGAGGAAGGCTACGTCACCAACATGGGCATCATCTTTCCTCACAAGGACCTCAGAGACGCGAACGGAATCATTCGAAGGGGACAGCCAGCTTTTCCGAACTACGAAGTTACCTCGTTCACAACAACGTCCACACTGTACAAGATTGAATTCTTCCTGAGTGTAAAGGTATGCGCGTGCGAATATTATGAGGTTGACGAAGGTTTTTTACCATCTCCCTCTTCATCCTCCCCTTATTCCTCCTTTTCCTCTATTGCGACTCGTTGCTGATACTCCTTAAACCATAGGCGCAATTAACTGCTGCCCGCGATATCACCCTTCGACAACCCATCGTCATATGTCCATTAGATCATCAAGCTTGCAAAGAGGAAATGGATGCAATTGAGCAGGCCGCTAAGGACGCCTCCTCCGTGGATCCAAACAGCCCAATGCTACCAGCGAGAACGATCGTCTTGGCCAATGACCCTAAAGCACTGGCGACACTAGGATTATGCCTAGTAGGGGGACAGAAGAAGCCGTTAATCGAATGAGAGAGCATCTTGTCAGTTCAAGAAGGACGGGTGCTTCTCCTTACTTTTGTTCGAACGATGCTGTATTCAAGGGATTTGGACTGCTCGAGTTGATTTAACGAGTACGTCTATTTGCGAGCTTTTGCGCGTTCAGCGATATTTTGCTAGGTTTTGGCGTCTGGAAAGACTTGCCTTACCTACGAGCTTCTGTGCATTTGAAGGAATACAAATTCCTCGTCGACATATTGGCCCGAACCAGTACGAGCGACGTTCGAAGCACCACTTTGAGAGAAGCAGCATACCAGATTAATGCACAGAAAAACGAAGCTGGTTGCTCACCTCACACTGCGCCACTTGCCGAGGAAGTAGAGCTTATCAAGTTCCCCGACCTTTGACAGCTTTTTAGCAACCACCATGGCACAAAGCATACCTTGATCTGCCTGGCGGACTACATAGACGGCCAGGTAGTGCGAAGGTAATATTCCAATAATCATAATAACAATCATCGCTAGGGGATGTTCAGGACAGGATGCAAGAATCGGAGTTCACGGATCCGCGACTCGGTAGGACTGTTTTACGTTTGACGGATACAGGTGCCACATCGCAACGGATTTACGGCGTTACGGTTATGACAGATTTCACAGGGGCGGCACGAGACCGGAAGGATACCAGCGCATCGGATCCCGGGCGTTCTAGGAGAATATGGCCGTCCAGGCTATCTTGACTTACTTTTCTCTTCGTCCATGACTTCAAGGAACGGCGCATTAGCCACATATTGTCGTTGACTGGCGAGTAAATCAGAGCACCCGATCAGAATAGAGAAGTACCTACACGCCCATTTAGTGGTACTTTAAATTGCTGGTTCGAGAAGTTGCTACCATTTGTAGAGCAATGGCTTGATGGAGTTACATGTACGTGTACATATGCTGTACCACTTATGAGCCTGCCTTGGAAAGGCACGTAGATATCATAGGAAAGAAGAGATGAAATGCAATTGCAAGGCTACGAGAACTTGATCTATGTTAGTGGTGCTATGCAATGTGTAGGCTATTGTAAAGTAAGTTTCTGGAGGTCGTGTGCACATCTTGATAATACGTAAGAATGCAACCAAATTATTAGTCACTTTCTGGGCCTAGGCCGTGATCTCACCGATCAACTTTCCTAGACATGATATACCAGCACCGTCTGTCGTCTACTCAAGCTGCGTTGGGAACTTGTTCACCTACTATGCTTGGGCAATGCTCTCGAGGCGACGAGCAGATAATGACCAGGCGCACGCACATGCACAAGGATACCAACGGAATCTTAAGGGATTTGGGCGAAAATAAGGAAGAACTATGGAAAGAAAATTTAAAAAAGGGAAAGAGCCTACGGAACACCAGACAGAGACTACAATAAAAATATCGCGATACGGCAAAAGTAAATATTGAGTGCTGCAGGATTCGAACCTGCGCGGTTTCCCACTGCGGGTTACTGGTTTCTCATGAGAGAAGACCTAAACACAGCGCCTTAACCACTCGGCCAAACACCCAGTTGGATTGAATTGTTGAGAACTAGGGTGCTAATGATACTATATCAAGCGCATCGTCTGTGCCCTCTAAACGAGGGGCGAAAATCGAGCTGATTGGACGGTGCTTTTAGTCCAGGAGTGGGTCTTGTGAAGAGCTTGATACTATGTACATACGGATTACATGTACACCTTGTACACCTTGTACTGCAATATTGGATTACGAGACTAAGCAGAACATCAGAAGAATTGAGTGTAATGGTATTCTTCTTAACTTTTTGATTCACACCATGCCTACCTAACTAAGTCTCTTGTTGGCCAGCTACAATCGTGGTGGCTTGTAAAGCAGGAGAAGAAAAAAACCCAAAAACCTTAGCCTGTATGATATGGTAGTCATCACTGCTTGTACCATTACACACCGTTAAAGTGGTTCCCCCATTGGGCATCTAATCATCAATTCAACCTCCTAACATATTCATAACAATGCCGTTTGACGATGAAGACCCGATACCCTCGTCGGCCTTGACAGCCGGCGCTGGGGAGCAAGGCACAGATGATGCGCCGTCTTTTGAGGACGCCCTGGCGGACGAGACGCAGGACTTCCGGCTCTTCGCCTCGCTCTTCGACAAGAAGCAGGCGTCAGGCAAGACGTTGCGCCGCGGCGAGAAGGACTTCGAGTCCCACGGCACGCGCGCGCAGGAGGGTGCGCTGGAGGCTAGTCGAAATGCCATGCACGAGGTGCTGAGCTATACGCGCTCGCACAAACCTAAGGATTATACCCGGGGCTGGTACTTCCCGGACAAGTGGGCTAACGTACCGATTGAGGAAGAGAGGGAAGGAGAGAAGGGAGCCGGCTTGTTTGCTAGGGAGCGCGTGGTAGGTGTCGAGAACGAAATAAGAGGACCCCTCGGCCAGAATACGGGACGGGTTGTTACCGGCATTGAGGGGTATAAGCAGACGCCCGGGTGGCTGAGTACATGGTTGCTACCCGAAGAAGCTCTGTACTTGGTGGAGCGAGGATCCCTGGACCTTTGGTGGCCGGCACGAGGCATCGAGGATATCTTCCCTGTGAAGAAAGACAGCACAGAGTCAAATGGCGATGCGGTTGAGCAACAGTTCGAGGAGCATGAGCTCGGAATCCCGCTCAGCTTCCAAGCAGCATATGCGCTGCTCATCGGCCAGGACGGGGAGAGGGGCAAGGTCAGCCTTGAAAAGTACCAAGTCTACGCCAACCTACGGAGAACGGGCTACAAGATCATGAGAGCAACGTTGATACAATTACCACCGGCAGTGCCCGAGAAAGCATCTCAGACGTTATTGGAGTGGTTATTCTCCCTCCTCCCCACACAGAAGTCTCAAAATTACCTACCTCACGGGCCCCTCGTCAAGCCGGGTCTCTACCGCTCCTACACCCCGATATTCACACAGCTAGCCCTCATCCCGCGGCACAAGCCCACTCCACAACCCCATACCTCCACGCCCCCACCGGAAGAACCCTTCAACATCCACTACCACGTCTGGAAGAGCAGCACGGCCTTCTCGAAAACCAAGCCGCCGCCGCCGGACTTCCGGATCGCCGTCGCGGACGCGCGCGCCTCCGCCGTCCCGACCCTCGAGCAGCTGGCGGCGCTGCTCGAGCGGCGCACGCCCTGGGACCCGCCGGAGGTGAAGAGGGACGGCGGCGGCGCGGGGCTCATGTACCGCCGCCTCAAGCACGCGTGGCGCAACGCGATCGTGGCCGTCGTGGACCGCGGGCTGATTAGCTACATCCGCTTTGGCGAGATGGCGTTTGCCGAGGAGAGGCTGTACGAGAAAGCTGGCAGTGGTGGACGGGGCGCGAAGGGGAAGAGGGGTGGAAGACAGGGGAGGGGAGGCAGGGGCGGACGTGGTGGGAGAGGAAGGGGTGGATAGTGGCTATCTCGACTTTGTGCTGAGGACCGGGTCGCTTAGGAACTTCTGAAAGACCTACGATCCACGATTCTTCTCAAGACGAACTGATCGTGAAGTTGAAAGTCTTAATATGTCAATACGCTACCTAAGAATCATGACTTCCTCTTGATGTTAGATCCTGTGATCAATCCTCCTTCACCAATACGTAGGATTACCTTGGGTCTCAAAGGTCGTCGTCGTTAGCAGAAACCAGAGGGCTCACGGAATGTTCCAAGGTTGCCGTGTAGACATATCGCCTGGGAAGTTGCATTTGGCTTGCTTAGTGTGGTGCAACCTGGGCCTTACCGATAGCCCGGCTACGTGCGCTAGGCAAACCAGATCAGAAACGTGAAAGAGCAACATGATCTTCAGTTATATTTAGAGTAGTATTGTGGTCTTTAAATTTTGATCAATCTATTTATAGTCGTGACGTTTTATTATCTCTGTTCCGATACCATGAAGTGATCGACTAGGTAGTGGCATCATCACACTTCTGTGCCACATAGCAATAACGCTTCCCGAGCTTATCGTGTTTCAACCCCAGTTAAGAGGGAGAGAACGTTGGTATTCCCGACGGTATACAACTTGATAATGACCACATTCTCTTCACTTTGCTTACCTTTAGAGCATATTGGTGGCTTCAGGGCTGTAGAAGTTCAAGACTTACCAACGATATGTTCAACGAAGAAATCTACAGCCTCCCCATATGCTAACTAATATACAATGAATGCTCATAATATCTACCTACCATAAGTGAGCATTGAACTCCGGGAAATTTGCATCATCAGCGTGGGGGTGGACGATGTGGAGCAGCTCGGAAAGGAAGGAAAGAAAACAACCCAAATGTCCGCGACATTTTCCCTCTAATTGCGCTGTAGCACGGCCGCGAACGCACAACAAACATGTAGGTATTAATTGGTGCTACACACGATGCGAAACAACCTCAGAGGAGAAAAAGACAAGCTTACATATCGTAGGTTGGTGCACTTTGGTGATACACCAGTGTCGGTATCCTGTTTCGCCTGTTGGGACACGAGATAAAGAAGTTGCACAAGACGCCTCGTACTACGATGACATTCCTGAGTTAGGTGGCACCTAAGGATCGCGACGCCATGGTCAATAACGACGGGTTTCCTTCCCCTCGTCTGCTTCAAAGGATGCCTGGTTCAGTAATCCATAAAACTCGAACTTATTGTCCTCGTCATCACATTAGTGGTATGTAGTCGGTAATAGGACGGACCACGAGTTACGGAAACAACCAACCAACCATACAAGAAGCATACATGTAGGAAAATTTAATAATAAAAGTTATAGCACCTATCACATGATTGAATTAAGCAGGCTACGTAAATGCCTAGGCTACTAGGTTAGGTACTAGACACTTAACTCGTAGGGAACTCGGACTGGTGAGTTCGCCCGGCTTTGCAGGGTTCTCGTATAAGAAAGTTACCTAGGTATGTAGGTAGTACTCTTGATCCTTGTCACCTATTCGTCCTCGATCAATTTGACAACTAACCTGTCTGAACAGTTTACGTTTGCGTCCTACCACAATCGTAACTGAAACTCGACAAATTCGAGTCTTATGCCGAGTTTGCCATTTTTAACCTCGAATTGGCAGTGCGAAACGGGGAGGAGTCCATGTTCGCCAACGCTATTAGAAGGATGGCCCGTAGGTTTTCCCAGGTTACTTTATTGCAAAGCTTTTTAGGCAGTTTGGGAGGGGTATTGAGTTTTTTATTATCATCTACTGGCGGCACCTTGTGGCCCCCTTCGCCTTCGGTCAAACCGACAAAGAGCCATTTCTACCTACATATGCCGATTGAATCATTTACTCAAGCCAAAATAACTTGTCGCACGAGCACGTAATGTTTATCAGCAGCGAGAATTGTGATGACATGATGGCGTAAGATTGGTGTATCATCATACCCTATTGGGCACTGGTGATTACTGAGATAGAGTCTAGTTTAGACATGCAGCATCAACTGTGCCAACGTAGCATCCTTTACGGCCTCCAAGCCTATTGCCAGTATCATTCGCCGACTTTCAAACTTTCTGCGACACCCCCACCACTCAACTTGAGACTTATTCATGTACACAGGAATTGGCGACTAAAATTCTGGCGATTGCTTGTAGACGTGTAATCGAGCCATCGAAACTTCTGGAGCGCCAATCAACAATTGATAACCTAGAATGGATGTCACGGGGTCGATTACATACCGCTCTTCACCTATATTAAACCAATGTTGATAGTCACGGTTAAGGCTAAATAGACATCGGCGCTATAATTACTAGAAACATCTACTATTGCTAGTGGCTGGTCGGTGCTGATCCATGTTTCAATTCATAGGTATCTATCTATGTAAGTGCCTGACGTGGCTGCGTGGGAAAATGTAAGCGCAGCGTCGCATACCAGCTAAGCCTTCAATGGTCTTGAGCACTCGGTACGTACCTCTGGACTGATATATAAAACGACCACAACAATAACTACAACACCAGATACCTATCTAAGCTGAGTGTAACTTTGCTTTCTGAGTCTATGAAACTTCATGGAAGCAATAAAGAAAAACAAGTAGTCAAAGAGCAGGCAAACAGGCTTTGCCCCTCCGCCGTCTTTGATGTTAGTGGAAACCATTAATAAGGACATCAAAGTATCCCCGCGGTGACGCGCAACTCGAAAATGCCAACGTAACAACCAACCAACCCAACATCTCCCTACATACCAAGATGATATGAAAAGAAAATCAGTTAATGCGTCTTTATGAAGATGTTTAGCTAAGGATTATCACAGTTTCGCTCGCCTCTTCCCAACTTCCGGTTATGGAGAGACTAAGGTTGGGATTGAAGTGGAGTTAATTGGTTGTCGCATAGCCCTGATCTGATACTCTGATACTTTTACCTGATCCTATCCTTGTGGTCCGTTCATCGTGCACAATGCCCGATTTCTCTTACTTAACATATGCATTTATCATTGATGCTTTACCTTTCTTTAGTTTTCCCCCCTTCACCAACGTGAAATGCAATGTGTTGGTAGGCGAGGGTAGGATCGATATCCTACCCATTGGATGCATGTTACACAATGCAGAGCAACACCAAAACTGCCAGCCAGCCACATGCGCTTTATATAGGTAGTCTAACCAAGCCAACTGCATCCCAAGTATAGAGCGAGCACCGTCGAATCAGAGTGGGCGATATATACCTCAAGCGTAGAAAGAATAGTGGAGGTTAGGTTACATCTGAATAGGTAGGCAGTGCATCTGCGCCGTATTATTAGCAATGTTAGGTAACAACTTAAGCAATAGGGTAGCGGTCTCAGTAATAATAGGCAAGCTCATATATTCCTTTTGCGGCGTTGCTTTGCGGCGTTGATCATTCATATGTATGTAGTACTAAGGTAGATAGGTACCTACCTGAGGTAGATACATACCTTACATAGATACCTCAGGTACCCGGTATCTCTGTACGATAATCTTTACGATTGGACTTCAATTTCTAGCGCACTATATCAACTAAGGTCCTTAGTGTGGGTAGGGTTTCCCAAGTAATAGAGTGATTCTACCAATCAGGTTTATCAGAAACTCGAATTTGGCCTTTCCCTAGTCGGGCCTTAACCAAGAGAGCCAGCTGGTATTGCACAATATTAATCCCCTGCTCGGGTTTCCCTTGGGTCTTGGGTCAGACAACTTTGATTAACAACCTAACCTAACGCTTACTTTTGCCGGATAGGTGATTATCACACAATACCTATTCCCACCTTTAACCTTTTCATCTTCAACTTTTTTCTCTCACACATTTCAACGGTGCTAGAGAAATCATCGGATCCATTCGATATCTCTACAATTCATCTCGAGTTGAATTGATTGCATTGATAATATTACCTAAATCAATTCTCCATTCGCAACTCGTATCCTTCACGCCTATTTCGGTAAGTTTCGCAAAAATTACTTGCTCACTTTCCCTGTTCGCGTATGCCCTTTTCCGACAATAAATTCACGCGGCCAATTGGATCTTATCGTCTCGGCAACTCGACAACCTGTCATCAAATTGTTTTTTTATCTCGTCACAAACCGTTCATTACTTGAAGCCACAAGACGTATTTCCCATTTAGTCTATCGCCTGCCAGGGCCATAGATTGATTGACCTACACGCCGTTCCCAGAACCCCCCAAGCTAGCAGACTACCCGTCGCATGCTAACTTACACCTACCAGACCTACATAGTCTTCTCCACATTACCAAAGAACCAATCGACCCCGTCCGCGCACCGTCAAAGATTATCTCTTATTACTTAGAGAAACCCAAGTCATCGCGTCTGATCATCAGAACCAACGTTATCAAAGCCTCACCTACTGACTTTGAGACTTTGAATGGTAGTCTCCTGAAGATAATCGGTAAGCAATTGGAGTTTTCTTTTCCCTTTCCTACTCACTCGACTTGCACAACTTTTGATAATCTCACCTCACCTTTCATCCAATTGAAAAGAAAATTCTTTTCGGTTCGTACAATTATCTATGCGCAGTCGCACCCTGACGCGCACTTACTCTACTGTGTTGTTGTTGACAATCTATTTACGATTACTACCTACTTACCTACTGCGCAACTTCCAAGTTGAAGAGCTTGGTAAACTTGCCTTTATCTATCGTATCCCACCTTTCTACATTTCCCCATCAACACAACTCCCAAACACAACTCAACTCTCAAAACTCTCAAACTCAATCAACTACATTAACGTCTCTTCACGACAACTAACTTCAATCGCAGTTAATCCATTATCTTTTTTTACAACAATTCACTACTCTCAATTGATACGCCAGCTACGTACTATTGACGATGGAGTCTGCACGCGAGGAGATGGATCCAAAGCCGTCGTCCCCCGGAGATACAGTCGACAAAATGTCAACCACAGAATCCGCTGCCGAGGAGAAGTAAGCGCATCCTTTCATTTCTGTTTTTACCCATACGGTCTCTTTTCACATCTGCTTTGGGGTTTCTAGCTTGTCATTGAAGCTGAGGCTATGATGCATCACCATCTACTTCCATCCCCAGTTCGCACTCTTGGTATCCGTCCGCGTCCACCACCCTCATCCCCAGTCTCAGTTTCTCTATCTCTATCTCATTCTCATTCTCCCTTCTGCTGTCCTACCCCGTCCTGTTGCCGCCCGTTTCATCGTGCTAGCGACTTTGCAATCCCTGGTCTGTTGATGTTGGACATGAAAAATATACCTTCACGTCAAGTTATCACTATTATGACCTATCATTTCCACCACTATCATTTGACATCTACATACCCCTTCACACAACCTGACCCCCTATCCGATGAGCCTCTAGCTTATCCTCATCCCTCACACACCTGATCAATAGTTTCTAACAAGATATTCGTCTGGTGTGAATCTCTTTCTCATCATACCTCCTGTCGTTACTTCTATCGGGTTTACCTATTGAAAGTCCGATTTTTAAACTAGCAAATACTAACGAAACTCATAGACAACCTACCATCGCAGACTCTAAAGAAACCGATCTTACGGAACAAGAGACCATCGCCAACGATCTGGCTGATGATGCTGCCAACGACGCCGATCTAAGCTCTCCCCCTGATACAAGTTCGGTTTCTAGTGTCAATCCTGACATGCTGGGTGATGAGATTGTTGTCGGAACTCGTGCCAACGGTGATAAGTCTCCAGCACGTCGAGTCGTCTCCGAACGAGGAGACGTTGATATGGCCGACATTGAAGATGATGAGCCTGTCGCTCATTATCCTAAGCGCAAGCGTGCCTCGTTATACAACGACCTTAGCGAGGATAAGATGGACAGTTCAGTGAAGGGTTCCGACAATATGAACAGCGGTCTGGTTATTGGCAAGGGAAGGCCGCGACAGAAGACTGAGGAATCTTCCAAGCATGCTCCTCAGAAGCATGTTCCCGTTGGTGTCTGGCGCGATTCCTCGGTCCCTGACGATGAACACAAGCATTCGGTGGTTGGGTTCATCGATGTACGTGACCGCCTACGTACTCGGCTCATAAGCGCTGATCGCTATGGTAGTCCAGTCAACACTCGCATCTTTCCCCTTCCCCCGGGCCCCGGCGGTGCGTGGGTTACGTTTGAACGCATCGTCTTCCTTGATCATCTGGTGGGACATGACCACAACGTCATTAAGGAGTATGTGAAAATCCGAGGGGAGACTCTAGCTGTTCAGACAGACGAGGCCAACGTGGCCGCTATCCGAGAGGCAGTGCGTCACCTTGAAGCTAATCCACCGCCCGAAACTCCACAGCTACCGGCAATTGCTTGGGGAAAAGAGATTCCAGAGAATGCATATAGCGGCCGCCCTGAGACAAAGCGTCGTCGTTATGGAAGCGGTATCGGAACCATTGCCGACCATTCTGAACGAGCTGAGCGTACCGAACAGGTTGATCAAACCGAGCGCGCTGTACCTGTTGAGCGCGCCTCTATTGTTCCTCAGCCCATGGACATGCCTCTGCCGCCAAGAAAGCCTACGCGGATCCTTGTCGGTGTCTGGGGCAAATCTAGTGAATTGGACCACAAGAACAAGCACGCCGTTTATGGTATTCTGGGTGCAAATGACATGTTCCGCGTCAAGCTTGTACGCGAGACTATGGACGGCAAATTCATCAATGGCAACTTCCCTAGTGGAGCAGGTGCTTTATGGATTCAGTATGACGACGTCTTGTTCTTGGATCATCTCAAGGATCTCACGCGCCCTGAGATAAAGGAATACGTTCGTATCCGCCAGAGCCAGATCGATGCTGGCGAGACTAGTGATGAGCAGCGAATCTCAAACGAGACAAAAGCGGTCTATGAAGCCCAAACTCGTGCAGCTGCAGTAGCGCTCTCGGTTGCTAGCCCCGGCAGAGCTCCTGTGCAAGGAAACCCGGGACCGGGATCGTCTTCTGGTCTTGGACGTGAGGCTGCTTACGAAAATCAAGACATGCGACATCATCTTCGACGCGATGCGCCATCACTTAGTGAGCCTCGCAGTGAACCGCTCCCACCGCCGCGACACTCTCTCCCAGAAGTAGAGATTCAGCAGGCCACTCGTCAAATGAGCAGCGACCCTCTTGAACGTGTACAGGGCTTTGCGAACCGCGAAGTGGCGAGAATGGAGGCTGTTCAAATGCGTACAGACCGTCACCAAGCTAATCGTACTGCTATGATAAGCCAGGCAGTTAACATTCCTATGCCCGACAATCATCGAAATTTCCAAGACAATATGCATAGAATGCAGCAAGTTTGGCAGGCGCAGGAAAACATGCGAATGGGTCCTGAGAATGGTGCTGCTGACGACGTTATGATGCACATGGGCATTAGGTACGAACGCAAGCAGAATGGGCCTTTTAAGAACAGACTCGTCAGCCAAGGCACAATCATCAACATTGATGGCGAAGACTACGTCGAGTATCGCGTCCTCACAAAGCCATCTTTCTTTTAGAGCAGAAGCTCTCTTTGAAACCCCTTAGCAACTCTGCGTTGTGCATCGTGCATCGTGCACCGTAGGTCATGGGGCCATGAGCTTATTCAAGCTCGCTACAATTGCGGATTAGGCAACTCTCTCTATGTTGCTTCCTACTGGCAATGATTTTCGACTTTACCTTAATGTCTCAAAGCAGGGTCTTCGACCCGTCTCCAGAACCACGATTATAATACGAATGCTACGACGTTTGCACAAGGCCTAAAGAAGAGTCAAAAGAAGAGGCCTATATGCGTGCAATTCAATTCTCACGAGGAGAGGGGTTCGGTTTTTCTAGCCCGTCGTCGGACGGGCTACGAGAAGCATTAGGTACCTAGTTTCACGATTTGCCGTTACCCTGTACAATATTTGCGGCTCGGCCCTTATGTACAATAGTAATGCAGGGCGAGAACGGCCAATGCGGTGGATGAAGTTGCGACAGATAAGGTAGTCGCAACGCGGAGGATACGGAATGGTTGATCAATACAGACAATTTGTCTTTAATACTTCGTCTGCCTTACAAACGTGATGTCTCTAACTATTACTGCCCGTACTGGAGCTCCTAGATTATGACCCAATGACTCTGATCCACGATTTTTCATGGAACACGATGAGGGAACGTGAAATTGTCCTTCTAAGAAAGTATTTTTTTTTAATTTTGATCAGACCAACTTTGATATTCATCAAAGCATACTAGGTAGGTTAAATTTGAACTATTCGTACCAGTTCTTCTGGTTCCTTTAACGTCGTTTCTAGGTATGTATGCTCCCCACGCTCGCCCCTGTCAAGCTAGACGAACGCCGCCCACGGGGTTCCGAGCACCCTGCCCTTGTCGTCTATCTTGACGCCTTCTCCGCGCAGCAGCTTCCGCTTCTCGTCGATGGTAATCCCCTCGCCGTCCTTGGGCCACTTGCCCTTGAAGCCGCCTAGGGTGCCGCCCGTGGCTACGACACGGTGACAGGGAACCTCGGGCGCGAACGGATTCCGCCGTAGTGCGTTCCCGACAGCACGTGGGGATGAACCTATATGTGCTGATAACAGGGCGTACGTTGATACGTGGCCGCGCGGTATCTGGCAGAGAAGATTCCACTGTGGTCGCGGATAAGATGTCAGTGAGCGCTCGTCTAGTAGCCAAAGCCCTTATGACGCCATAGCAGGGATTCATAGCCTCCTACTATGAGCCTAGCCTTAGGTAGGAACTTGGATTGTGCACATGGTAGTCTATGGGTAAAAGGGTCGACTAGCCGAGTTGTCACTTGAAAAACTTACCACTTTCTTTTCGAAAAGCGTGCGGTTTGACGCTGCGATGCGCTGGAGTTGGGGTTCCATGTCTTCGGGAACAGAGACGGACTCCTTGAGTATGGTGCGGTTGAGAGGGGACTTGGCTACCTTTTGCGGTAAAGGTACGGCGACGTCCACAGCCTCATCTGTGCGCTTGCGTTTCATTCCCACAGCCATGATTTGGTATTGACTTATGGATAATTGAGATAGAGTGACAAGACTTCAAAGTCTGGGTAGGTGTAGGTGTGGTGTAAACTTAGTTGGGCTGTCAAGGTAATATGAGATGTAGTAAGCCTAAACTCAGATTTCTACCTAGGTGATATTGTGATTCTTTAGAGAAGTTATTCATGGATCACAACGGAACGTGGTGTCTTTGGTTTATATGAAGCTACAGAAAAACGACGCAAGCTTCCTGACTCATAGCGCGATGTCATGCAAAGGGCGCGTCTGCCCCTCGTCGGAAATGCGTGAGACGCGACGCCATATCACGTGATCTCTTGGGATTACTCTTATGCTGCCAAGGCTCTACACTATAATAGTATGCTTGCTCATTTATACATGCTCATCTATGCTTGCTCATCTATACTTGCTTATCTATACTTATTCATTTATGCTTACTTGTTTATGCTTGCTCATTTATGTTTGCTCATCTATGCTTCTTCATCTATACTTACTAAACTTTGAACATGTTACTCTTAAGCTAGGTTGATATGTTGATCGATCTGTTTCAATACTTTACACCATTGCCTCCCCATTCTAATATGTCTGTTGCGCTGGCTGACTCGATTCCCCATTCAAAGGCTTCAATGAATCGAATAACCACACTCCGAATGGCATCACTCTATTCAGAAGTAACCGGGGTTTCCTCTAGCATCATCTTAGCAAAACGAAGATAAAGAGAGATACAAGAAAGGTGCTCATTTGGGGACAATATGTGCTACACGTTACGGACAGCAATTGTTGCTCTATTTTCTTGCCCTTGCAGCATTTCGACGATTAATAGCATCTTGTACATGGCCGCCACATATGGTACTAGTATTGGTTCTGACGTACCTTGACCTGAGCTTTCTTTAAGTTCTTGCGCATGGTACGCTAGAATCCGGGCCACGCGCTCGTGTCTGCATATGATGGCGACATTGTAAGTGTCCAGTTCACAGATCTGTGTGGCTGTTATGACCCGCTCAAGTAATGAAAGCTCTCTTCCTTTGCATCCATGCTTTTTTTCGCGTTGAAGAAAGGTATTGCTTTTATTAACTCCTAAGCTAACTCCTTCAGATCGTGCATCGTCGCTAAGTGAAGAGGAGTCATGCCGTCCATCGTGCTACATGATACATAAAGGTACCTAATCAGGCTAATAGAGCAATGCCGCTTTGATAGATTTCCGGGCTACCGTCAGACCTAGGACAGTGTCGCTTTGGATTGATGCCCAATGAAGGGCTGGGACTTTGGTCACTGCCAGCATGACTGGAGGCCACTTGGAAAAACAAGGGAAATAAATTCATACTGGTCTAAACGCGATACCAATTGAAAAGTGTTAACGTCGCGTTCTGATTTCTCACGCTTTATCTCCAATACATCGGCTCGGTAAAGCAAGGGTCCTAGCAGTGTTGAGAGACGGCGACATGTTTGCGATAGCCTGGAAATTTGTGAAGGCTCGTGGATGATGTCCTTAGCCATGTAATAAAATATGACGCGTGGTTGATCTTCATTAGGGAGACTCTTGGTAGTAGAACTAGATGGTTCCATACTGGGGACAGGTGATCGAAACCCTTAGGTTTTGAATAGAAAGATAACTACCTATACAGTGTTTTCACGATTGTAATTCCAAGTGTAGGTAGTTACCTAAGGTAGGTAGGGACAGTAACAAGACAAGGACTAAGAGGAACTTTGTACAGTTTATAAATAAAAACAGGCGCCAAATACGGGCTAGTTTTTTAGGTAGCCTAGGAGACTGTGCATCTTGGGACCTATGCAGTACATAGGTAAGGAACAACAATAGCCCTACATCGACTTACTAGGTAGTCCGACTCAGGAAATTAAATCATCCTCCACAATAACAACCAACACAGTGTATATATCACTATACCGTCGATTGTTGTCATGGGTGAACGGTTGTCGTATTCTACAAATATTGGTAAACCAGACAAATGTGTTTTAATATAAATATCAGCCCTGACTCGTAGTTTTCTTCTCTGATATTTTACTTCACCTGTCTGCAACATTCATCATAACACCTTTCCCCAGAACTACACGAAAACTCAGATTTAATATCTGCTTACTTGGACTTACTCTATAATTCATACATCACACACAACGTCCCATACACAACGTCCCATACACAACGTCCCATACACAACGTCCCATACACAACGTCCCATACGCGACGTCTCAAACATAGTTGTTTGTCTATTCACTCGCCCAAGAGGATTAGCAACATTCATTTCTACTTTATCGTATCCCCATACCCTTTATATACCCATACCACACACACGAAGGTACGTAACTTCCCTGTCACGACTCCAGCATTAAAGGCTAACGTTCGAGGTTGTCAATCAGGCACCTAAGCTACCATTAAACTAGCACATCACCATTTCCGACAAGAGCTTGACCGCCTCAGTACAGTCAACCAAGTTTGACGATCCCGCAATAAGGACCACCTCTTATTTTCCATTACATTCGTACTCAAACAAAAGATGGACAAGATGAGTCAACAGAAGACCATCTCGGAACAGAGCAACAAGGACATCTTCAGCTCCCTGCCGCAGGAACTGGTTGTACAAATTATAGACCATCTGGACTTTCCAGACATTCTAAACTGCCACCTAGTGTCTGACGAGTGGCGGTACAAGCTGTTCGGTGATCGAATTCCGGCTATGATCTCGCGGCGATTTTTCGCCGACAACACCCCGGAGGGCGCAGCACGCGCCAAGTATTGGATCATGCAAGGCGTTGCATCCAAACTCCACGGTATGCCGATGCCACCGCCGAAGATGATACTGGCTGGACTACTAGGTCTCGCTCGCCCAGGACACAATGAGCGAGACATGAAGGAGGGGCAACTGGTAGCCATCCAAGCTTGAGGCTGTTAAGGTCCCCATCGCGAACCTATTCATCATACAAGGGGCTCTGGAGGTAGGCTCACAGCCCGAGTCAAACGCCAGTGTGCCGACATACACCTAGTTCCCTTAAGTTCATATCGGGTTTAATACATTATTATCAAAATTCTTTGACTCCGTTCATATAACATACGTGATAGGAAGTTAGTGTGGCTATGCAAATCTTTTTGTCATCAGCTTCCTGTGTTAGCATAGTTGGTGTCAAGGGACTAATACAGGCCTAGTGTAATTCGGGATTGTATATGATCGTTATAGCTCCAGCTCACATTTTTGATCTTCTTCTAGTCGTGTTGTTTAGTACCGTTCCGGATGGCACCTCGGGCCTTCTTCGCCCACACCCCTCCTTCCCCTGTCATTGTACTCAGGAAGCTAATATGCCTCCTATTCAACAAGATCACTTAGATCAGTATCTTCCGAAGTCTGATAGTGATTGGTTTGTGGTATCTCCGCATCGGATTTATGAAGGATGACTTCTGGGCTCAGCTGACACGGAGTCCTACTGCGCCACACTCCCGCTGTGTTTTTGGCGGCCTCAGACCCCCCTTTGTTAGATTTATCATGACTAATTCCACTTTCGCTTCCAATCTTGTTTCTACCTCGTATATCACGAAGCCAGGGCTCTAATTTATTAAAATACAAATGTCGCACAATTTGTAGATTTCTTTCACGAAAATGCGATACTTTCCCTGCGACTACATTTTATCGAACCACCCTTTAAAAATATCGCAGAAAGAACGGTCGCAATGCGCCTCATCGACGCTAGGAGAACTCTTAGGGAAAACACCATCGTTTTCGACTACCAGGAACCCGATGATGTGCAGTACCTCGTTTTATCTCATTGTTGGGGCAGGCCTAGTGAGAACAAAGCCTGGGCGCATGATGATCAGGAGTACACATATCAAGACGCGTTAGCATCACCGCCGCCCGCAAGGAAACTAGCAGGATTCGATAAGATCTTCCTTACTTGCAAGCTGGCAAGTAGAGCAAAGGTCAGATACGTCTGGATCGATACATGTTGTCTGGACCAAACAAATTACTCCGAACTTGCCCACGGGATCAACTCAATGTTCGAATGGTATCGCAAGTCGAGCTTTTGCGTCGTATATCTCGCCGACGTTACGTGGACTCAAAGCATGAATCAAAACGAGCGGAGAAAACAGTTCGTAAACTGTCGCTGGTTTGAAAGAGCTTGGACACTACAAGAACTGATAGCACCGAAGGAAGTCCGCTTCTATGACAAGGACTGGAACTACATGGGTACGAAAGTTGATCTCGCTGACGAGATCAGTGAGCACACCCATATCGACAAACATATATTAAACGGGACTTCTTCTTGTTTGATGTGTTCCATAGCACACAGGATGTCGTGGGCTGCCAAGAGAAAGGCCAGGAAGCCTGAAGATATCGCCTACAGCCTACTTGGAATATTTAACGTGAACATGCCTATGATCTATGGCGAAGGGTCGAGGAACGCGTTTCACCGATTACAGCGGGCGATAACGACGACAACAAGCGAACTAAGCATTTTTGGGTGGGGCGACGAAACCCTCTCAAATAGCAACAACAGCAGTGTATTTGCAGACTCTCCGGTTGATTTCATATATAGCGACGGATTGATTGGCAACATTCCGGAAAAGCATTACGAGCTAACCAATAAGGGTGTTCTCATGACATATGCCCTAAGGAAAGTCAAATTCGAAAAGAGAGATAGGCGATATTATAGATTGTTCCTTGTTGTTGGATATCGACCGGCAAGGGGGGGTCCGGCAATGGGGGGTCAACTGGATGTAATAGGGATATTTCTACGCAAAATCGATAACGAGGTATTTATGCGAGCAGGGCCCCCGGAACGATATCCCATCGAAGAATACCAGAAGTTTTCCAAGACACCCACGCAGACATTTTACATTGTCTCTTCCTTGGATGATTACTACTCGAGGATGTCGGATAGCAAGGATGCGATCTACATCCCACAAACTAAAAACATAGAGATTATCAAAGCAGCGCCTGAAGCAGCCTGGGACCACGAGAGGGGAATGTTCTTCAGTCGTCCATACGACGAGTCTGCGACGGGTCTTTTGCTAAAGATATTACCGAACAACTTTTCAGGGGAAAAAGTCAAGGTGGTTGTGATATTCGACCGCAAAGAGAGTCCACCAAGGTATCAAGTGATCAAAATAGCCGAAGATCCCGAGTTCGCGGCATTTATATCCTTTTTATTCGGTAGTGGTGAGAGAATACGTTGGGACGCGATCCCGGCATATTACAAAAGGCTCGAAAAGCAATGGCCCTCCGAGGCCGAAGTTGATGTAAAAGACAATCGATTCCGGGTCTCGGCTACCCTCTCGAAGAATCAGCGTGATCAGAGCTTCCATTTGGATATTAAAACGGATTTGATAAACATCACCCTTCCGAATAATCCCTCTACCAGGAGCCCGTCACCGACTTTATCTATATCGCCAACTCGCATTAAACCAGACGAACTACTCTCACGATTAGATTACGATACATTACGGTTAAATCTTCAAAAGCTCTATCCAGGTCTCTTTGCAAGAAATCCGCCGGTATACAATCCCAGCAACATATATACTCTCAACAACTTAACTGCGAGTGTAGAGTCTTTCATAGCGAATTCGTAAGTTAGAAATATGGTAGATATAAGTACCTAGGTACCTATATATTTAATTGGGAGGGAATGTACCTATTTATATATTCGTTAAACTTTCAAGTCTGCTGTATATTTATATTATAACAAGGCGAATCAGAATATAAACACCCCCGAACAAAGCAACCACAAGGACATCATAAAATACTTGCCACAGGAACTAGTGGTACATGTCATCGACTAGCTAGAGTTTCTCGACATTCTGAATTGTCACATGGTATCCGACCAGTGGCGTTTCAAGTTACTTGGCGACCGAATTCCCGGTACGATTTCGCGACGATTCTTCGCTGATAATACCCCCGAGGGAGCAGCACGTGCGAAGTTTTGGATTATGCACGGCGTAACATTGAAGCTACATGGCATACCGATGCCGCAACCGAAGGTTATGGTGGCTGGATTACTAGGCATCGCTTAGGAGGACTAGATATAATGCCAGCACACCGGCATTAGACTCGGGTTGTAGGCCTCTAGTTCCGAATTCAAATTCCTACTATTTTCACAATATAAGAGAGTGAATACAGTTTACACCCATCGTGCATAACCATACCAATCCTCAACTACGACTTCATTTCTCTCTTCTCAGTTCGTATTTTATGAGTTTATTCCAAAATTTATTAATTTCGAAAAATACGTAGGTGTAAAATGAAAACCAGTATTAGTTATAATGTTCTTAGTTGGAATACATTAGGAAATAATAGTAAGTGGTTGAATGAATGTACTGATGATGTTTAACTCGTGAGATGACGAGGTTCGCGATGAGACTCTTGAGACCCTCAAGCTCAGATCACTTCTGAATGGTCCCTGCTCCTTTAAGTCCGTATTAGTTTTATTATATCATTATTAAAACTTATAGTTTTTCCCCTATAATATACGTGATAGTAAGTTGGTGGGATTATGGAATTCATTTTTTGTTAGCTTGTAACTATCCAAGATAGTTGTTGTCAAGAGACCAACACAAGCCCAGTGCAATTCAGGACTGGGTGGGATCGTTATAGCTTCAGCTCTCGCTTTCGATCCTCTTCTGGTCGGGTCGCTTAGCACCGTGCCGACTTGGAATAGACACACTCTCTCCCTCAACACAGTAAACCCCGTTCTCAGCAACCTGAGGCACATACTACATTACACAGTTTTGTAAACACATTGTCACATACTTCTCCAGGAGCACGAGGAACAATACGTCCTTGTCTAAATTCTTGACCATACGCTCACGCGTACATCCTTATATATACCACCCATGGTACGTGGCCTTTTTTGTAATGCTCGCAATACCTACTTACACTTAGGTCAACATTTGGGGTTGCCTACCAGAACCATTGAATTCATACTCGACTGGCATTATACCTCTACTTTAAACACGTGGTTTATCACTGCTACCGAAACAATCAAATCAAACGACTCCGACCGCAAGCCGAAAAATCTCGTTCCCGATTGTATCGATATTCTTCAAAATGGAGAATACAAAACAGCGGAAGGACATTCCCATCACAGACAATAAGGAGGTCACTATCGACAAGAAGAAGGATATTATTGGCTACCTGCCGCAGGAGCTCGTGTTCAACATCATAGACAACCTGGACTTCACCGACTTGCTTAACTGCCACCTTGTCTCAGACCAATGGCGTTATATATTCTTCGACGAGCGAGTGTCAGCTCTGATTTCGAGGAAGTACTTCAAAGATTCAACGGCTAAGGGCGCGCAGCTTATGAAAATTTGTATTATGCAAGGAGTGGCCTCAAAGTTGCACGGCCAGCCGATGCCCCCGACACGAACCATCACATCAGGGTTACTTCTTGGTGGTGGATTAGGAGGATTAACTCGTTAAGACCTTAGGATACAAGAAGGTCGCTTGCTAGGGAATATCAGGCTTGAATGGATGTATCAATTACGACTGGAGAGGAGGAATCGGCCATGGCAATTGTCGACTAACTAGATGACAACGAGGAGACGTGGAAGCTGGACCCAAAACCGTACCCTAGCCCCCCATCCTTCTAGTTAATCGTACTATGAGCCAGTATATTCAAGCCTACGAACATCGAATATAAGTTTCTTTTGCGTCGTGAATATTTCTTGTCAACGGGACAAGTGTTCAGGAAGTATTGCGTCGACGCGTATGTACACGTAATAGAATAGTCACACTCTCATTGGCTTCACTGTTACGTAAACATGTTCTAAGCTTACCTGTCTTCCCAAATACACATTTCCAATTGCTGCTTAACACATCCAACCAACAATGTAACCAAAGCGATGAGACATACCGATTTCGTGTTTAGAGATTTTATTCTAATCCCGATACGGTAGTAACTGAGTATGGTCTCCTACACAAGGAAGGGGAGCGCTAGAGACTGTAAGACCAGGGAACTTCGCTGTATTTTGCTGCAGCTGAAGATCTTATGCGGCAACTCCGGACCCCCAATACGCTCCTCAGGTGGAGATATCTCGGACCTTGAGCTTTTATTTGTATGATTGGCTACGTACCTATAATGTCCGACGCGTTAAGGCGCTTGGCTAACGCGTCTCGGGGAAACGTACACTCCTATCCACTTACATAACTAGGTGGCAATAATCGACGGAAATCGCCTGTGATAAACAGAAACGCGGTAGGCTGTGAACCTAAACTGTGTTAGGTACGTGGCTGAAAGCGACGCAACATCGCAAAATAATACCTCAGGGAATCCATGCGGAGGCTCTTCTAAAGGCGGTGACGATTTCGGCATCTTCGAAGTATAGTCCTACCGATGCATAATGGACGACTGCGCAAATTAAATTTAAGCCTCCATGCAAGCAAGGTGGTAGTATTAAGGTCTACCGTACGGTCGTTATATTACGCCTTCAGCTGCTCATGTCCCTTTCCTAATCGAGATGCGGAGAAGAGTTGGACGGCGACTAATTTGGGGGCTGAAAAGGCGATGGGTAATGGGCCATAGTCCATGGCGACAGCGACCGGCTGTAGTGAAACCATCGATGAAGTCAAGTCAGCCTCGCCTGCATTGAAAATGAACGCGATCGATGCAGTATGTAAGCCAAAATGCACTTTACACCGCATCTATAATTTTCCATGATGCAAGCGTATCTTCACCGAAAATTGGCGACTGAGTAGATAGATAAGACGCAATAGCTTTCTTGAAATGTGTTTATATTTTTGCTAAAAATGCCTCTCCTCGAAGTGGCCCCTTTCTAGCAAACGAAAAGTTATCTTTTAAAATAACTTTTAAGGTTCTACGTACCTGTCATATTCCAAGATGCCGGGATGCAATAAAACGACAGGATGCCACAAGCCGACAGGGTGTCCCAAGCCGCCGGGTTGTTCCAAACCTCCGGGATGTCCTAAGCTGCCGTTATGCCCCAAGATACCATTGTGCCCCAAACTGCCAGGATGTCATAAAACGACGGGCTGTCGCAAATCGTCTGGATGCCACGTAAAAGTATGTTGTCAAGTCCAATGCTGCAAGCTGGAGGTGGTGCGTAAAGATCAGGTCTCCTCCCGATATTGTAAAAAGCGTGAGTGGTTCCTATGACATACACGATGAGAGACTTTGATAGTTGACGATGATCCAAGACACCTGCGATCATTTTTGGGAGCCGTATTACGAGAACGGGCCGCCATGCGAGCTCAAAAAGGAACCGACAGATTCCGTCTGCAGTCATCGTGAGTCTGACATGCTAAAAAGGACATGGGCATTGGGTTAATCAGGCGGAAGACGTATCATGTCTAGTGACCCTCTGTACGAATGGGAGGATGCAATATCAGGATCCTAAGAGTGGACCTGATGCACCGCAATATAAGCGACGGAGATATTGCTGCGAGCGTAAGAATCACCGAGACCAGACCATGTTGAAGAAGAAAGTTAACACTGATCTCGAAAAGATACATGTTCGGACCAGGGTTGCTTTAATCAGCGGGTACAAATTGTGGACGAATTCCGACAGTATTGCGAGACTCGTGAGCCAAATCCCCCTACTGCCGAGAAGCTCACAGTAGGCTGATAAACAAGAAGATCTTTGCCATTTTGCTGGCGGATGCTCTAATAGATCGGTGGATCCGAGCGAGTTTTGCCAGAGACGTATGTGACTTGAGCCCCTGCGCAATGGATTTGGACTCTAACTTCCGAGGCAGATAAATGTGCAATGTGCTTGGCCCCCGCCGTAGACAGATCGACCTTCTGTCAAACCCGTACGTATCTGCATTCTGTTGTAGAATGAATGATGTCATTAATTCAATTGGATAGACAATAGATGCGAATGGCCGATGCCGCCCTGCCCTAATCCCAAAGAGAGGGGACAGATTCATTGCAGATTTCGTCCGTATAACAAGTTCCTAACACTTCCTCTGCGCGGCGACACTAACGGGGACCAGATATCACATGCGAAGACCCCAACTGCCCAGCACCGAAAGCGCCGGACTCACGACATTGTGGCAGACACACCTGTCCCGTCAGGAATTGTCCACGTTCATCTGGGGATCACCACCTCTGCGACAATCGTCAGTGGAGCTCTATCTTATATCATCCTGTTATATGATCGAAGAGAGAATTTAGCTAATTACAGGCTTTGCTAGACCGATGTCATTACGAGGATTGCGAAGAACATCAAAGGACAGGAGGTGGGATGTACTGCTCACGTCGTATGTCCTTGCCTTCACCCTTGACTTGGTGTACCATGATAATTGACCACCTAGCTAGACTCCTGCCGTAGTGACGGATGCCCAGATTGTGTCAATGATATGGGGCTGTACTGCGACAATCGTAAGTAAATCCTCTGTATCGAGCGAGGTTGGTATGCTGATAAAATGATTTCACTAGATGCCTGCGGCTGGCCCTGTTGTTGCGAAGAGGCGGAGTATGAAGGGAAATGCAAGAAACGTAAGTTGTTCCTATACGGCATAGACTGCTTGGTACTTGCTAATGCTTTCTTCGTGTTCTAGATTTGAAAGCTTGCTTCCAGGAAGAAGCCGAAGGATGCTTGAGAAATGAGATAACAGAATTGAGACAGTCGCTCCAAGAGAACAAAGTTCAAGTCGAGAACTTGAATCGGCAGCTCCTGCAGAAGGATGAGAAGATCCGAAGGCTTCAACAGCGAAGCGGCACGTGCTGCCAACATACGTAATTTACAAGGGGAAGCACATTGCATAGTGCTCAAAGTGCTCATATCGGTGAGGGTTGAAAAGAGGCTTTCGTGGGAGGGCGGCGGATGAATGAATGAACGTATGAATTACACGAATAATGACATATTAATTGAACTTATAATCCGTTTACTGCAATAACTTGAGTTGGCATTTCCCTGGTTTGCGGTGCTAGGAAACTGAACGACCCTCGGTGGCGAGGTGCAATTGAGATATGGCTCTATGTACCTAGGTAAGTATGACCCTCAGCGTCGACTTCAAAGCATTTTAAAGCAGCGAAACGAGTATCGGCACCTTTAGGAGACAGAGCACGACATTGAACAAACTGTCGGTGATTGTGTTCGCCCAGTTATCAGAATCCCCAGCATCCGCCTCTTGAGATTGTTTCCATCCATCCTTTAATCACCAGTATCAACTTCCAGATCCAGCTGAACCCCGTTGCTGATTTCGTAGTCAGCCAGGCTGAGCATGTCCTTGAATGGTCGCTGTCCTTGTCTCTTCAGCAAGATCTCGTGAGGCTCTCGTCCAATGCGTGCTGCCACCATGACCTTGAATTCCTTGATGCGATCCGATGCGAAGCATGGAATGGCTGCCTTGGTGCCCAATCGATCATTAACATGGACGATGATCATCTCTTCGCCGCCACCAGTAGTAGGCGCAGCAGGTGGTCGAACAGGAGGTTGGGAGGTGTCTCCACCGCTGGATTTGGATTTGGACTTCTTGGTGGATGAAGAGGCTCCAGCGTCGCGGTTGCGGTCAGGATCTCGATCTCGGCGACGTGGTGACGGTGAGCGATTTCGGTAGCCTCTGAATGAGCCACTGCGTCGATCATCATCTCGGTCTTCTAACTCGTCGCGGCGCTTGTCCTTGAACTTGAAGCCTCCGAAGCCTTTCTTCGGTCGCGGCCGATCTCGACCTCCATCACCTTCATTCCTATCTGGCTCTCGTCGATCCGAGTCTCTTCCTGAGTCTCTTCCTGATCGATCAGGATTATCCTCCCTATTTCGATCTCTCTGATCCCTCCGCGAGTCGCGTCCTCCACCTCGGCTTCGGTCTTGGCCTCGTGGACGGTAATTGTCGTCTCTTCGGGAGTTATCTCTGCCCTTGTCTCGTCTGTCACGGTCGCGACGCGGTGACTGGCTTCGTTGGTCGCTTCTGCTGCGTTTGCGAGGTGGCGGGGACGCAGCTTTGTCCGACATTGAAACTGATTGCCAAAAGATTGGCGATGATTTCAATGCAGTGATTTATTGTTGTGAAAGTACAAACTTGACGTGCTGGTTAAAAAGGAATAGTTGTAAACGTTAGCAAGGCGACGTCAGAGGGTTACAAGATTGAAAAGTTTGTTCCACTTTCTACCTATGCAACAGTCTTAATATGCATCTATGAGGAAATATACATTACCTGGTACAACACAGCACACATATGCAGCTGCCTGTTTGCCTGTTTGCCTGTTTGCTTGCCCGGCTGCCAGCTGCAGATATTTGCTTTCTTGGCATTTTTCTCCCACTAGAAAAAGCCAAGACCTTCCCGTTTGGAGTAGCCAACATTACATCGCCATACGTATTAAGCCTAGCCCACATCAACCCCAGTGCCGATCCCTACTAGTGCGAGATACGCATACGCTAGGAAACTAACATGGCCAATCTCGATTCCCTAAAATGGGCCCTCAGACAGAAAGTCACGGCAACGGCCTCGTCCCCGTCCCCGAAGCAGACCTTGTCCGATGCACAGTACAGCGCTGGCTTCAACATCTTGAAACGAGATTCAGGACCGACGACGTACCAAGACTTCATCATCCCTCAACTATCTCAACTACTATCCTCTTTCTTCAACTCGCGTAAACACATCTCGGCGCTAGAAATCGGTCCCGGCCCGGAGAGCGTACTTGGTAATCTACCTGGTCATCTGAGACGGAATGTCAGGAGATACGCTGCATTTGAGCCTAACGGCTTGTATTCTACAAAGTTGGAAAAATGGCTATGCTCTACCTCGGAGACAGGGTCACCGCTGCCCTGTCTGGAAAGGCCGCCGGACATCCATCGAAACCCATTTGTTCTGGATAGCAAGATAGAGGATGATGGCGACGAAAAGTTCGACGTCATTCTGTTCTGCCACAGCATGTACGGCATGAAGCCCAAACACAAGTTCATCGAGCGAGCGCTGGAAATGCTCGTTGAGCGGCCAGAAGGTGGAATGGTGGTGGTTTTCCATCGCGACGGGACCCTGCCCCTCGACGGCTTAATATGCCATCGAACGGCTTCTTTCCCTACCGGAGTCACTCGCGTGGCAGATGACGACGAGGCATTGGACTGTTTTGCTCCGTTCGTCGCCGGTTTTGTCATGCAGGATGTGGACGTGGACAAGACTATCCGAGTCGAGTGGCGTAAGGTGTGCCGTGCCTTGGGCCGTCGCGAGGATGCCCACCCAGATCATCTCTTGTTCAGCTCGCCCAACATCATGGTAGCCTTTACCCAAAGTGCGACCACGTTGCCGGAGCTGACGGCGCAGGTGCCATTGGCGAAGGGCGATAAGACGGTCAAAAACCGGGAGGCTCGCCTCCACCGTCCCGCTTCGATTGTCAGACCGACAGAGGTCCGACACGTCCAGCAGTGCGTTCGATGGGCTCTGAAGCACGGGGTCGGTCTGACTGTGGTCGGCGGGGGTCACAGCGGCCAATGTCTCTGGCCCAACGTTGTCTCGGTCGACATGGACGCCTTTAACCAAGTACACATTCTCACAGCCGAGGAGGATGGAGGAGAATCCGGTTCCCTGGTCGTAGCCGAGGCCGGCTGCAAGACGGGGGATATCATCTGCAAGGCCATGGCGGCGGGTTTGACGGTGCCCCTGGGAGCCCGACCGAGCGTAGGCGCGGGGCTGTGGCTACAAGGCGGCATCGGGCACCTAGCTAGACTACACGGCCTCGCGTGCGACGCCATCGTTGGTGCTGTGATAGTCAGCGTCGACTCTGGCCAGGCCCTCTACGTTGGCTGTATACCAAGCCAACACCGGCCGGTTGGTGCCGTGCGCCCGGAAAACGAAACCGATCTGTTATGGGCGATGAACGGCGCCGCAACCAACTTTGGCATTGTGGTCAGCGTTACTTTCAAGGCTTACACGGCTCCCACCTATTCGGTTCGAAATTGGGTTATCCCGCTGAGTGACAACTTCGAGGCGTGGCTCAAGCTCAGCGAATTTGACGAACTCGCCGTCAAGCTCCCTCGAAACTGTTCCGCAGACGCGTATCTGTACTGGAACGCCGACCAGCTGCATCTTGGTGTGACCATGTATGAATCTTCTACAACTAGGCTCACCTTTGAAACACCCACGCCTACGCTCGTAAGTGACATTTTGGGACCTGAAGACAACTTCAAAGTCGTGGATAGTGTCAGTCTGTTCGACACTGAGATGTACATGTCTGGGATGCACGGCGGGCACGGCGGAGGCAAGACCTCCTCGTTCAAGCGATGTTTATTCTTGAAATACATCGGATTAGGGAACGTCGTCGGCATCCTTGTGGCAGCTGTTGAGACTCGTCCCTCGCCACTCTGTTATCTTCATTTGCTGCATGGTGGTGGAGCGGTCAGCGACGTGGCGGCCGATGCCACTGCGTTCGGCTGTCGAGACTGGGATTATGCCTGCGTGATAACCGGTGTCTGGCCTCGCGACCAAGATGAAACCGAAACCGCTCGAGCTGCCGTACGGTGGGTTTACAACGTCGCCGGGGACTTGTTGCCCTTGAGCAACGGAGCTTACGGTGCCGACCTCGGGCCGGACCCAAGAGATGCTGCGCTGGCAACCAATGCCTTTGGACCAAACCGGCCGCGTCTGGCCCGTCTCAAGCACAGCTTGGACCCGCGCAATGTGCTAGCTTACGCCTGCCCGCTCCCGAAAGCGCCGATGGGACCGAAGCTCATCATTCTTGTCACGGGCGAAAGCTGTGCCGGTAAGGATTATTGTGCTGACATCTGGGTCTCTGGGTTCACCACATGCGCCCACAGAAGCCTCACTGCACATGTGGTTAGTATTAGCGATGTGGCTAAACAAGAATATGCGGCGGCTACTGGTGCTAACCTGAACCGCCTGTATCGGGACCGTGCCTACAAGGAGCAACACCGGCCAGCGTTAACGGCATTTTTCCAGGACCAGGTGCGACAACGACCCCGGCTGCCAGAGGAGCATTTTCTGAATGTGGTGCACGGCGCCGTAGATGTGGATGTGCTGCTAATCACTGGGATGAGAGACGAGGCGCCGGTCGCAGGCTTTTCGCATTTGGTGCCAGACAGCAGATTGATCGAGGTTCACATCAAAGCTAGCGAAGAGACGCGGTGGTTTCGCCGAGGGTATCTCAGCGGTGATGGCGATGGTGATGGCGATGGTGGCGAGAACCAAAACAACAAGGACAGCAAAAAAGGCAAATCGAACTTGGTGCCCTTGGACTACTGCCCCAGCTTCATTTTCCACAATGACACGACGGGAAACGAGGCCGCAAAAAGTTTTGCCGAACATTACCTGCTTCCCTTCTTCCACGAGGACCTGCAGCGACTGGCTGATATGGTGCGCTCGGTACCCGACTTTCCACGCCCGGGCATCGAGTTCCGCCACGTGCTCGACATCTCCCAGCAACCGGGTGGGTTAGCCCTGTGCACGTCTCTGCTGCAAACTCGCTTCACCGGTGACTGGGCCAAAATCGAAGTGGTGGCTTGTTGCGAGGCCGGCGGCTATGTCTATGCGTCGGCGTTGGCCGCGCGAGTCGGTGTACCCATGGCGCTGATTCGCGAAGCCGGCAAACTGCCCCCACCTACCGTTTCCGTTGTCAAGTACCCGTCGCATATCTCATCCACCGATTCAAGAGAAAAGAGGATTGAGATGGACCGCAATGTGGTCCCCAAAGGCGCGTCAGTGATGGTGGTGGACGACGTGCTTGCCACGGGGGAGACGCTTTGTGCGGTGCTACAGCTATTGAAGGAAGCTGGCGTCGGGGCTGAGGACGTCAGCGTCATGGTCGTGGCCGAGTTCCCGGTTCACTGTGGCCGGGAACTGTTGCGCCGCCGTGGCTTTGGTAGGGTCAATGTGCAAAGCCTTTTGGTCTTTGGCGGTGCTTAGGAAAGGAGAGCATCCTCGATTATGTGTGGTTCGGGCGACTTGGTACTTCTTCAAGGAGGATCCCCAGTTAATGAGGAGCTTGGAGGCCGCCCCCGTGTCACTTGTCAAGATAACATAGAATCGCATGCCACACGGCTTTGAGGGGGAAAGGCAACATAAGGGGATGGAGCAAGAAGCACTACGGATGAGGCGGATAACTTGGTAGGCAGCCAGGTAATTTCGGATAACAGGGGAGAAGGGTTTTCTGGAACATGGTCTTCCTTTACGAGCCTCATGAATACTGTAGTTTTAGACAAGAGGGCACTCCCCAGGGCTGCCGTAGGACCCGAGCTTATTAGTAATCTCCAGATTCGGATCCTCCACATCTACCTTTATTGAATTCTTAAATACGCATCGCTCCGTAATTCGAGCTTTTACCTATGAAGCGAGTGCGGCTTCTGCACATATAGTTATTCAACTTTTAAATATCATAAACCAACGCTCATCCATCGGGTCAGGTCTGGCTGCCGTCCTTGGCCCCATAAAACCGGCCGACGTTTGCTTACTCATCTCCGCATTGGTCCGACCTACTTTCCTTTCTTAGCATGCTTGGCAACTGGGAGCCCCACTTCTGCCGGCAGTCATCGGCGGCTCCAATTTTAAACGACCCAGAAATAGTAAGGAGAATCTAACGGTGTCAAACTGCGCAACTGATGCGATTCGGAATAGGATATGCAGAAGCAAGTAAAGGTACCTATGTACAGAGACATTTTTAAATATTCTCTTTTGTTGCACCGTAGGCTGGACGTTCAAGAATATAAAAGGGGATGATACGAAATGATCAAAAATCAAGTGCGCTGTTAGCATACCCGACCATGGCAGGAGCTGATTGCGTGGCAACAAACTCACATAATGCTAGATTAAATGGATATCTTTGACTTTATCTACGGTCCACTGTTTCGTATACGGCTTTGAGGCTAGAGTTTACTACTCTTCGAGTATCTAAGGGGTACTCTACTGATGTAGAGCATTATTGTCACGGCAATATTTCTAATTTTTAGCACAATTAAATAGGTACCTTATGTACCTACGTGCCTTAATGAGCAGAGCTAGATCTAAGTGCGATACTAGAGCTGTCTAACGTTCGACCGTATCGTAGGTGCTGCGCACAATACCAGTACGGGTTACTAGAGCAACCCATCTTTGGCAGTCGCGCTCGTCAACAACCACGGCTTTTGGTCGGCAGACCACCCAACTACCAGCCATTGGGTTATATGATGTAATAACATTCTATTTTTTAACCCTTGATGATAACCTATTGTGCCAGAGATGTATGGGCTGCAACTCAAACCTTAGAATAGAGGGCCAGACAAAATCCGAAAGGGTTTTTCGTATAGGTCGGGGGTTCGAATCCTCTACAGGGCGCGTCGTCATGAGGCCCATTCGTCAGGTCGCCTGTAGGGGGGACGTCCCAAGACCTTAGCTTTTTTGTCTTTTTTATTTTACTTTGGTTTTTTATTTTTTATTTCAAAAGTTTCATTTTCAATTTCGGATTGTAATATTACGTGAAGGGTCTATTAGATGGCGTCGCCTAGTCTCATTACCGAGGTCTAAAGTACGATCATTACGATAAATTTTTATTTTATTTACTAAAATCGACGCAGCCCATTATTTTCTCCTAAGAAAATTTGTCTATTTCGCCTGGCAAACTTATGGTTGTAGGATATTTGGCGTATGATGCTTTCTCATCTCTAATAAGTATGTGCCGAGATATATGCTGGGACTCTGTCTTTCCCTCCTGCGCCATGAGTGTGAACAGAAGCGTGCGACTTTCTCCACCTCTATTCGCTTGAGATTCTGAAAAAGGTCTCCAGGGGATGTGTTTCGCGCAGCCAACCCAAGACCACCAAGAACTCGCAAGTCGTGGATCTTGTAATGGTTCATCGTTTGTCTTTCCCACGGAGTCGCCGCACCACAGTTGTCCAAACAGCTGACGTTGAGCTTGACGTGTTTAGTGTTGACAAAGGCCTTACTGATCATGCGCCACACATATTCCCAGTCTTCTCTCCGATAGGTCGTGCCATCCTCAACCATCATTATGATTCTTTCCACTCTCTGTAGGAAGTCTGCTGACATTCTTACTATCTTGCTCCAGAGTCTCACACCCGCCGGGCTCTCGTTAATGCTGTATACGCCGTCATGAAGGAGCCAGTGGTTCTTATCGTTCCAATCCTGGAGGAGGAGGTTCGGTTGGTATGCGACGCCGTCCATGGCCTCATCTCGGCCAAACTGATCTAGACCCTCGCCATTAACTACTAGAGTGTCTAGTTTGTGGCTGAACGGGATCCCGTGTCGTTGAGGTACGCCGTAGTACACGAACGATAGGTAGCGGAACGCTCGACACACTCGAGAAATGCTGATGTCGGCCCAAGTCCGCGGCTTATAGAAGATGACTTGTGTTGGTTCATAGAGTAGGTATCCATGGTGAGATAGTCTGTTCAAGCTTCCTTGGAGCTCATATGAATCTACCCCATACTCGAAGATCTCCTTGAAGATTTCGACAGGAAGGTCGAGGAGCCCGCATTTATGCTGTTTTCTGGTTGCTTTTGGAACTATAGTATTGTCCTTATCTGCCTGTGAGTAGAAATTCCGGATAGGTGCGTACCAGTCTCCTGTATTGTCGTAGTATATCTTTGGGAGCTAATAGGGTACGGGAACATTAGTAACTGCGCGGGATTTTGGATTAAGGTGCCAGTACTTGCCTGAGATGCCAAACAGCTTTTCCAATCCCTGTAAACCTTCTGATCAGAATCCCAGAAAACGTGAATTAGGTTGTTGTTGGTGTAACATCGCGAGTCATGATTGTACTGCTGAGGGCAGTTGAACTGATGGTTGCATCGCTCCTGGCACTTGATGAAGGGTAGGATTTGGGAGATGGCACACGCCCAAGCATCAGGACAAGCAGGGTTCACAGAAAGCTGAAGGTGTTTGTCTCCGTCTTGTCCTTGGTCAGCCATGTTTGTGAAGATCTAGAGACTCAGGGGTGGAACGATGAGGTAAGTTCCTGGAAATAGGGAACTGTGATTAGAGGGACAATCTAATAGAAGAAATGAAGTTAGGAGAAGGGAAGCGAATGGGTTGAGAGGAAGTATGGATGAGAAATGCAACGAACATAGAGAATATTGAACATAATTTAAAATATATAAGTAAATTAAGTTTGTTGCGTGGTGTATAGAGTTGGATAGCCTTACTTGTAGATTAACACGTTCTACCTCAGGATAGAACGTAGTCATCTACCTGTCACTCTCACGGGAATTTCGAAGGGTAAATGATGGTTATTACGAACACTGTGAAGAATAGCACGAGGCTGTTACCTGAGGTATGAATATTCTAAAACTGTATCCTACCAAGTTGAGAAGGCGGTATTAAAATAAGACTTCTGTAGGATTTATGTACCGTATTAAAGTACCTACGTACCTACGCAAGTGTACATATGCTCATTTTGCTCTTATTTATCATTATTTTTTGTTACATAGGTGTCAGATAGTCAATACCAGGGAGTCCATTACCTCGAGGCATTATCTATCTTTTCACTGTTTCATATGTATTTTTTAGTTCCTAGGGATAGCTTTCCGCAGCAGTCTATCAGCACCAGATCTATATGTAACCACGCACCGTGATTGGTGACATACAGAAATTAACTGTTGCAGTGTACTAATTGAAAGTTTAAGTGCACTTCTGGGAAGTATACTAGTCGAGTACTATTTGCTCCAAAAACAACAATATCATACCCTGAATTCATCAATCGTATAAAGCTTAACCGTGACTAATGGAATAATGAGTGTATCACTTAGTTCCTGAGTTTAGAGGAGGCAGGCGTAGTGAGTAAGATTAAATGGGGGTTTTACGCAGTACCAAATGTCACGCCAAGGAAGGGTGAATTAACCAGTCCACGATACCCTTAGATATCCCCCCTTTAATTGGCGTATTTGGCTATTCATCTTAAGTTCTGGCCACCTGATTATGTGATGGTTTGTAAAATTGCGTTATTGTAACACTTTGCTATTCATTCATACATTTCTCGTCGTTCTTACCTTAAGCAAGCCTAGGTGCCTAAGGTACCCAGGTAGTATCCCAATGAAGAAGGAGTTCATCCCAGAGTTGCGATGAATCAAAGTTACTACAGGTAGGTGAAAAGTGTGATTGTTCTACAATTGTAACTTAAATCACGTAGTAGGAAGTCGCCTGCCAGAATTTTCTGTGCTTGGTACTTCGTGATTGCCCTGTGATTAGGCGAATTAGGTGATTCTTCGATCCGTACCTGCCCTTCGCCGCACCTGCCCTTCGCCGTACCTGCCTTTCGCCATTGTTATTCTGCCGTAGTAACAGTGCGTGACTACCATCAACTCTAGAAATAAACTTTTTTACCTGCTCACAGTTTATAAATATCAACCCAACCGCCGCTTGTCTACCAACTTTCGTTTCTTCAACTGCCAGACAACAACAACATGTTTCTTCATCACTAGACCTTAAACTAACAAATAACGTACGCCGAACCTGTAAGTACAAATATTAATCAAAACATCACACTTTTTCATGCTAAGACATATTTCAGCTATCGTCATAATAACGAACGCGTTTAGAAATACATACATACCAATACACCTACCTTTCATCAAGACACTCGCCAGTTCACAGTAAGTTCTTTTCTTCTAGCCTATACAAAGCTATTTTTACTATTCAGTACTTAATTTTTCATGACATATTTTATGAAATGCCTTCTAACAATTGATTTGCAGATGGAGAATCTGCAGTTCTTCGCACCCTCCGAGCAGCTCACCGGCGGAGCTTACGTGAACCGCAAAGGCAACGGCAACTATCGTGGCGACATCAATCTGCCTGTGAACCGAGGAACTCATGTTCCGGAGCAGGCTAACACAAGCCTGTGGATCACCGGCCTGCCTGGCTCGACCACAATCTCAGACCTCCTAGGCAGCATCACCAACGTCGGCCGCGTACGATCAGTCGTTGTAAACCCGCCGAACGAGACTACAAGCAGCGCAGCGGCGACAATTAGCTTCTTCCATCGACATGATGCAGAGACTCTGCATCGCATAATCCAACAAGGAAGAATCATGGTCGGCGGACGATTCCCCAAATCCCAGTGGAATCGTAACCGCGTTGGAGGAGAGGAGGACAGTTCTGGCCAAGCTAGCCGTGTGGTGCTCATCGCTGGCGAGCCGGATGTCGTCAACGAGCAGTTCCTCAACTACTACTTCTCCAAGAAGTTCGTGTACGACATCGATACTGTCATTGACCACGGCACTGTTTCTGCCTTCGGCGGCCCGATCAGTCGCCTCGAGTATCGATTCGGATCCTGGCGCGGACAGGCCATCTTCGCTAAAATGGCGCTGACCAAGGAACTTCCAGGATTTACCTTGGCCGAATACGGCGAGGATCCATGCGCTGTTTGAACCCGAGTTCCCATTGCGTGCGTTGACGTTTCTCCGGGTGTTTCACGGCAAGCCTCTGATAACGCTGGTCCGTCTCGACTAGGTATTTAGGTTACTGGCCTGGGCATGAAGAGACTGGAACCTGGCTTAGCTTGAAGGGTGGAGGATAAGGCACGTTAACAAAGTGGTATTGCGAGGGCTCTAATCAGGATGCATCTTTTTCTTTCAAGTAATTTGTTTTTAATTGATAATCGTTGCTTTCACGAGTTAACTTCTCGATGGATTGTGCTCTATACCGTCAATGATTTGCGTGTTCTCTCTAGCTTTTGATACATCTCGCCCTCGCCTCCTTAAGTTCCTAAGAAGTGATTTTACGATTAAAAATGGCTCAAGAAAACTACCTGTATATCGTAGAATGAGATATGACAAGTAATATGACTCACTCGATCAAATCATCAAACTATATAACTGAAGAACTGTCACGTACCTTAAGTACCAAACTAGGTAGGTACCTATTTGCGTTTCAAAAATCCGGATTTAATATCCTTCCATTACAGGAGAGACGTCTTCATTTTAATCATCAAAACTTATTATAATACGTATATATTATTATCAAATGTCCAAGGGGCGTCGGGAACAAATGAATTGCTCGCCTTGAATAGCCTACCCTAGTACATACTATCCTGCTGCCTGATAGATGAGAAGATACTGAACTTACCAGTGCTCTCTTAGGGAAAGGATAATGTTTGCCGCTTCTAGCGCCTCCTTAGCAGTGGTCTCCAATCTAGCTTGGCTGCTGTCTGCGATATCGAAAAGAGTAGATATGGGCGGCAACCTAATACCAGCTGTCATATCGACATCCATGTTTTCTGATGCATCTATAGTCTCGCACTGCTCGGGCATTTCTTCCATAGAGTGCGTACTTTCATTGTCTGAGTTTTCGGCGTTGGAATCATTGAGTTCTGGGTCAGGGGTACTATATTCGGCCTGCCGTTGAAGATTGTCAATCTTACCTTTTGCCGTTTGTCGCTTTCTCCTTCCCTCCTTCAAGTGATACGCGCATGTCTTTTTGTTACGTGCTGGCGCATTAAAGCAATTTACTCTGCGGCATCTAGGATAATTATCGATTTCATCGGACTCCTCAGTATACTCTCCATCATGAGTATACTCTCTATCATGTTTGTCGATCTTAAAATGCTCCGCACACATTTTGGAGTTATTTTTGAAGTCGATTGGACTATCGCATTCTGAACATTTCCCTCGCGCACGTTTCGAGGCTCGTCGCTGTTTGGAGGGATTCATATTTGCAATCAAAATCGTTTTTAAAGTAGGTGGGTATGTAGGTAGCCGATATTTCTTCCAATTCAAGTGCCCTCAGCAAGATCTTTTATAATTATAGTGATCCAGTTCAACAATAACATTGATCTCAAAAATATATAAAAAGCTTTCTACCTAGGACAATGTATTGTTTTCGGCAATGAAGTTGTACCAATGAATTCTTTGTTAAACTATGTACCTAGACGTTCACGCCTTCGTTTATTCTCTCTCCTTTAATGATTCTCTTTTGCGTCTTCTTCGCCTCTACACTGGCCTTCCGTGGGTTTTTCGCTTCGAAGATTGCATCCAACTCTTCGAGAGTAACCCCCTTAGTCTCAACAAAGAAGAAATACATAAAGGCTAGCTCGAAGGTATCCCAAAACACGAAGAATACGTAGAACCAATAGCCAATTGAGCTGAGAGCGATAGGACCAACGAAAGTATTCAAAAAGCCAGCGGCACCGGCGGTTAGCTTAAAGGTCCCCATTGCCTTGGCTCGCATCTTGTTAGATACTACTTCAGCTGGATATATGGGTTGCATTGGTGTGTAGCCTGTGCAGAGATTAGCTGTCTGCTTGTTACGACGTTGGTACGATGACCCCTACCAGTTGCAAAAATAGCCCCGAAGAAAAAAATGAAAACGATCGACATTGTAGCAGCAGCACTGTTGCCGTACTCAACTTTTCCAGCTGCACCTGCAGCAACGAGAGCAAGGCATATGGTCATTCCCAGGGTGCTGCCCATCAGCATCTTGCGACGTCCTACGACATCATGTAGCCGGGCTCCACCCACGGAGAATACCCATCCAACAACGGAATAGATAATATTCAGGATCTGTCGTACGGTTAGTTAGACTTGGACAGACAAGAAGACAGTATATGCTTACTAATTTGGTATTGGTGTCGGTAATACCTATGCCATTCAGCATCAGGGGAAGATAGTAGCTGACGATGCTAAAGTGATAGGTCAGCTCTAGTTCCTAGTCCATCAATCGGTTATTCAACGTACTTGTTGCCGCTAAATTGGCCAAACCAGGAGAATACCACATTCAGCATCAGCCTATATCTACTCGAACGTGTTTCGACGAGGACTCTAAGGTCGAGAAGATCCTTCCATGTGGCTTTAGACACACCCTGAACCGTGCCAAGCATCTCTTTCATCTGAAGGGTTATGAGAGGGTGGTTAGGATCACCGTTAGTATGATACTTGGTGATAATCTCTTTCGCTTTCTCGTGCTGGTCGTTTGCAATGAGGTACCGTGGAGATTCGGGAAAGAACTTGATAAAAAAGCAAACCATCCCAGGGCAAACCATCTGCAACCATAGGGGGATACGCCAATCGAGATCACCTCTATCTGCAAGGTGGAGATGGCACGCATAGACGGAAGACGTAGCCAAAATCGAGCCAACGTTATAGAAAGTGTTGTACGCTCCTGCTATTGTTCCTCGGTATGCGGCTGGCGAAATCTCGACGAGGTAGAGAGGCGCTGCGGTATGCGCACACGTCGCAAAGAAGGACAGCAGAAAGCGACCACCAATGAACATGGGAAGGCTGGTAGAAAGTGCTGTGATGATAGTGCCAATGCATACACCCAGGCAACCGAAGAATATATGCCAAGTTCGTCCGTACCAGTCAGTCATCCAGATGAACAGAGCGCCGCACATTTGACCGACCTAGAACTGTCAGCCCCTTTAGGTACAACTTCACCCATGCGTCCACCTACTTGAAAAATGGCAAACACGATTCCTGTTGAAGCATTTCCATTAGTTGGGAGCCCAAAAAATTCGATGTAATTCGGCAGAGCCTACAAATGGTACATATTAGATTGTATAAAACCTAAGGGATAAATATTCAACAGTTAAGCAGGGATTGGGTAGACAATGCTTACATTGATAGAGCCCATCAATGAACTGTCGAAACCTGTCAAGCATTAGCATTGGCTTCGTAAGCCAACAAGGCAAGTATACTGACCATTCATAGTAGAGCAAAGGAAAATCATTCCCGCTAAAAGGTAAAGCTTTATATAACCAGGGCCTCGGGGATTTGGTCGGTTCGTGGCCATGATAGCTGCGTATGTTTCCACACTAGGCTCGATACCTTCAACATCGTCAAGAGCAACATGTTGGGCCTTCTTATCCATCGTGTCGTGACTTAAACGAACCTTCGACTCTAAAGAGGCCCGATTATCTTTACCTTGGTCCGCCATGAGAGCGATGATGAGAAGCAAATATTTGAACGCTTAACTACCTGAAGTGGACACAACGACTTAGAATTGCGAAGAAAAGCATGCACGAAACCATCATCTTATACGGGTGGTTCATATGATGAAGAAGGCTTAGGGCAAAGTCGGTAACCCCAGCTTTCCACACTGCCGGTAAATACCAGAATGCGGGAACCCCGTGGGGCATGCAGTTTTCGCACGCGATGTTCCTAGTAAGTGGAGGTAATTAATACCTTACGATCTGGGGTGATGTTGCGGCTTCAAATCGGACGGAGTTGATGCTCGGGAATTTGAATTACCAGGTGCCTGGATAGCCTACCTTAGGTACCTAAAGGCCCTGGAAGCCCCTGCGTGAGGGGGGCCTGTTAGCGCCTGGGGCTCTACTTGGACGGCGGCATTATATAAATCCTCCTGCCAAAAACTGAGTACGGCTTAACAAAACACCGGTCGCTGCCACGCGAAAAGCCCTATCGTCAACAGAATCGGCCACGGTCTAGAGTATGGCGGGTCTTTATAGTTAGAGATCCATCATTGCACTAGGGAAATATGAATTGACGAGGCAACAAGCACGTGGTACAAGGGTGCTGAAATGAAACGGTTAAGATCGGAGCAATTCTGGGCTACGTATCAATTGAATGATCTATTTTGAGAAGAAGCATCAGGGCGATCAAGAACTCTTCATACATCACCTAGGGGCGGGAGATTGATTGGTTTCGTTGTGTTAGTAAGGGTTGGTGATCATGAGTCGAATATGGAATCTGGTCGAAGGTATGTGAGCTCTACTAGACAGGTATGAACATGCTAAGATCATACAGTGAGCGAACACAACACCCAGGATAGTTGTTGGATGGTTTTGCATGGAAAGGTCTACGATGTGAGTGCTAAATCTAGATAACTGTGTAGCCGGGACACCAAATTGACATAAAGGGCTCAGATCACTTCCTTCGTCCCAAAGCATCCGGGAGGGAGAAGCATTCTCCTGAAGAATGCGGGGCAAGATGCTTCAACGGCATTCGATTCAGTTCACCCAGTTGAGATACTAGAGGAGTATCTAGAACCCAGTCAATTGCTAGGAAGTGTTGAATCAGCAGATATCTCAAAAGACACAGAGATACGAGAAACCAAACATGATGCGCGAACGGAATCAGAAGCCCCTACATCATCCACATTGCCATCCCTCGAGTCAATGCTAAGCATAGCTGAGATTGAGTCGTACGCAATGCGACAATTGTCACCGAAAGCAATATCGTATTATGTCTCGGCAACTGACGACGAGCTCACGAAAGCTGCAAATGGCCAGATATATCGTTCTATCCTTCTGCGACCGAGAGTCTTCGTGGACTGCACCGATTGTTCTTTAAAAACGACCATCTTAGGCAATAAGGTTGGTTTGCCAATCTATGTCTCTCCAGCGGCGATGGCCCGCTTGGCACACCCCGCTGGAGAAGCCGGGATAGCAGGCGCATGCTCAAAATTCAATGCACTTCAAATCATCAGTAAGAATGCGTCGATGTCGCCATCCGCAATTGTGAGCGCTGGCCCAGGGGCGGTCTTCGCTTGGCAGTTATATGTTCTCAAGGACATTGCAGCAACAGAAAGGACGCTGGCCCAGATTAGAAAGATCCCGCAGGTTAAATTCATCGTCTTGACGCTGGATGCTCCATTTCCTGGTAAACGTGAAGCAGATGAACGCTTCAAGATGGCTGAGGTAGCGGGCGGGGCACCCCCGCAGGCTTGGGGGACGGAGTCAGCATTAACGTGGCAGAAGACACTCGAATGGCTGTGTAAGCATACGAGTTTGCCGATAGTGCTGAAAGGAGTCCAGACACACGAAGATGCATATGCCGCGACACTATTTCCTGCCGTCAAGGGCATTATTATCTCGAATCATGGCGGGAGAGCTCTAGACACGGCGCCTCCACCAATCCAGGTTCTGCTAGAAATTCGAAAATTCTGCCCGCGAGTGTTTGATACGATTGATGTGCTTGTTGATGGGGGAATCAAGCGGGGTACAGATGTGGTGAAGGCCCTAGCGCTAGGAGCTAAAGGTGTAGGTATCGGCCGAGCTGCTCTCTACGGGCTTTCTGTGGGAGGACAAGACGGCGTTGAGAGGGTGCTGAAAAGTGAGTAGTCTAGAATACACGGTGTGCTGGTCGAGGCTAACGTGTGGCATTCAATCTAGTCCTGGCGGATGAGACTGCGACTGCGATGAGGTTGCTTGGTGTGAAGAGTGTGTCCCAACTTGGCCCTCGACACGTAAGCGACATATTTGCCCCTTTTCTTCAGACTTGAATTGACCATCTTGCAGATAAATACAAGTGCCTTAACGTCAAGACTATTTGATGGAACGTCAGGCCTTGAGGAAATTGAAACGGAACTTCGGTCTAAGTTATAGCATACCTGTTCTGAAAGGTGAATAACATGAAGTACCAGATTGTGTGCATCAGGATTCAATTGAAGGTTTCAGGGCAACTTGAACGATATCTAGGAAGGTAGCCAACGTAGCACATAAGCCACTATAATTGGGTAGAATGACAATATATCTGTCAATTCTCTCTGGAACTTCATTGAGTTGTAAAAAAAGCCCCCTGGACATCCTCGTCCATGAGAAATGAGCCCCAGTCCAGCTCGGTGCCAAAAGTGAGTTGTTCGTCGTACCAACCAAAGAAATTTGAGTCTCCATCTTGAGATGGAGTTCGTCCAACGCCCTCGGCCTCGCCAGTAATTGCTTCGAATATTGCGGCCACTATGTCCGGTCCTCTGTCAGAGGCCCGCATCCAAGGTTTCATTTCGGAAAAAGTCTCGAGAGCTTTGACTAAGCTAGCACGAGCCGAGATCAACGACTCCGCATTTGGGTCGGATCGCGAAGTCTCGATTGCAATAGAGAGTAGGGGCACCATACAAGCTTGGAACAGATACCAAGCCGAGTTCCAGACATGTATTCGATTCGGTGTCCAGTAAAGTGCGATGGCGTCTATCGTTTCACTCGCAACAGCACGACAGGTGACGATGATATGAAGCTCCTCGGTGCTAAGCTGAGCCTTTTGGATGCGGCTTTGAGCAAGATAAAGTATTAGAGACCGCATCAGAATCAAACGAATATTCAAGTATCGATTTCGCATGAACTCTCGAGCAATCGTGAGACGCGATGGTGAATTCGTTGGAGACCGAAGGACAGAAGGTAGAGTGGTGTACCATGCTTGTAGTTCTTGGTCGAAAGCAACAGCTTCGGAAATCGTCAACCGGTTAAACTGTGCAAATCGATGTTGTATGCGATTGCATATGAGGCAGAACTTGATACTAGCACTTAACGATATTGCCATATAGTCGTCCTCGGCGACCAGGTTAGGAGAGTTGGTATCCATTGTGGAAGGTTCCCAACGCCCACAGGTAGGGCGCCCTAGAGTCATACTAGCCCATGTATCAAGACAGAACACGCTCCACCAGGTTCTACGCCTAGTTTCAAGCCGACTCACCACGGTTGACTTTGCATTTGCTTCAGCTTCAGCGATACTTGTGATTCGACGACGCGACTCCCGGTGCAATCCTAAAGCAATGGCAACGCGGTGTGCAGCTCCAAGGACAGCGTAAGCCATGTTAGGAGCATTTCGGTAATGCAGATACAGTCCACCTAACAAGCAAAGCGCCTGCAAGCTCTCTAGATTGCCCGCGCCAAAGCTATCGAGGTCCAGAAATGTCCGAGCTTGTTCGTAGTACTGCTCATGCAGTGTATCACTTCCCGAAGCTATAGAGCCAATAGTTATTACCATATTTAGCAAGCCGAGCCAGCCGGGGTCCTTTCGGTGTCCGAGAGAATAGGAAGCACGAAAGTCTTCCTCATCTAGCATAGGAATAATTGGATGAACGTGTTCGAAGTAGAAGTCGATACAACGTTGCTCTTTCAAGAGATGGGTACCCAGGTCGCCGCTTAAAAAGGGTGCAGGCTGAGGCTGGATAGGGGTTTCAGGCCATCTCTTGGCTTGTTCAGCAACGCGACACTTCGCGGAAGGACAGAGCCGGAAGACGGCTCGAAGAATGGCACTGATTGAAGTCACGCCCAGATAGGAGCGACGATGGTGATCTGTCGCAAGATTAATGGCGTTGATGTCGTCACCAGCTTGTAATACGGGCGGCTGATGACTTGACTCGTCCCATTGTCGATCGGCGGCAGTCTCACCATTCTCGGACACTTGAGCAGAGTCGTCTACTACTTCGGGGTCCGGAGAAGAACGGCCACCCGTTTCACCCGTTGGTAATTTAGGTGAAGGGTTGACACGGAGAATATCCAGTAACTCATCGCGACTCTTGCCGATGAGCTCGTCCACAGCTTTGTCCGGGAATAGTTGTTCAAGAATATCATTCCGTGACCTCAGTCGGTCTGATACCTCTTCAAGGGTACTAGGTATAGTCAGTCTCCCGTAACTTGCTCGACTTGGAATTCAGGGGTTGAAAGCCGCCGGTCGAACAGAGGACAGTGAGAAGATCTACGTACCTTCTGCTCACAGCATTCCTCTTATTACGCTGGCGGTAGCTACACAAGTGTGAAACCTTGTAGTACGTGCAAGAACTACAAGTACGACGTATATTAGTAACTACCAATTAGTCCGCAGATATTCATTTATGTCTAGCATGAGAACACTCGCCTACAAGGGTGACCACCGTCACACTTCACCTTTCGCCTAGTGTCGTCGCTCAAGTCTTAGCAACGGAGTCGAGATGATTCGTTCTCTTGGTACTACTCACCTCGTGCATTCCGAACACGACTTGTTAAGGCGTGCCGGAGCCGGTGGTGATGGGCTTGTTTTCTTGTGGCTGTTGAAATTGTGGAACATCAACGCAATGGGACATGGTCAACCTATCTGTGACCACTCATTCATCAGGACCTTGATACCTATGTACGATCAGGTGGGTGAACTTCCCAGCTTCCCCGGAAGATCTGGATATCGAAGTGGAGTATCGCTGAAAAACCATGCATATTGCAAGCCCCTAATTCAATCTATCTGCTTATAAGCATGACATCTTATGCGATAGTAGGGGGTTTCTCACAAACGACGCTTACGTTGGTCTCCCCGCACGAAGAATTGAATCTCCGTATGCCAATTTCAGCATATCCACACTACTTGCACCCGACAACTGAGCGATGTCGAGGAGCTGTGCTGTAAATGCACCTTGGGCATATATTTCTGACAAGGATAACTTTTTAGGTCAATATACCGGCCCGATGCCTTAATGGGAAACCGGCGGTAGGGGTTTCATATAGGTTAAGGTACCTAGACGACAGTATCTTGGCGGCATAACTTTAGGTACCTATGTAGGTGCTAACATCACTCTACCGGTAAAGGGGGAACTGCGCACCCTCTTTGCTTTCCCGAATATATATGTCCGAAGTCATCGGTCTTGTTGTAATTTTTATTCAAGAGAGAGGGAAATCCTTCAATCTTGTCTTGCATTGAATTTACGGGCTGCCTAGTTGTTGATCGTCTACCTACCTACCTTAGGTGCCCCTACTTGACAGAATTGCACACCCGTTCAAGATGGCTCTTACAAGACATAACCTCGACCATGGGTGGGCATTTCGACAGGGTGACAGCTCTTCAGCTGATGACTGGCTTCCAGTGCAGAAGGTCCCAAGTCAGGTTCATATGGACCTACTCGCCAACCAAAAGTCAGGTCAATGAGCTTTGGGCTCGTCGCTATTACAATGAACCAAAAGCTTACTTATTTTGACAGAATTTCTGACCCATTCATTGATCTCAATGAATTAGCTGCGAGATGGATTGCGGAGAAGAACTGGACATACAAAGTCCAATTCAAGAAACCCACAGAAACAACAGCGGGAGAACCCATCATCACTGATATTGTCTTTGAAGGACTAGACACATTTGCAACGGTGCTCTTCAATGGAACTGAGATCATGAAGTCGGATAACATGTTCTTGTCTCATCGAGTTGATATTTCAAGTCTTCTAAAAGACGATAACGTGCTTGAAATCAACTTTGACAGTGCTATGTTGCGGGGTCGCGAGCTGGTGAAGGAGCACAGCCATGAGCACACATTTTATGTGCGCCAAACCGAAGTCAGTCGAGTCCCTGTGAGAAAGGCTCAATACAACTGGGGTTGGGATTGGGGGCCCATCCTAATGACGGCCGGACCCTGGCGCCCTGTTTACCTCGAGCAGTACGTTTCAAGAATAGACGATGTTTGGACGCACTGTGAGGTTAGCGAGGACTTGAAGGCTTGCTCGGGTCGGGTCTTCGCTAAGGTAACCGGTACGAAGTCCAAGCTAGTTACACTCTCAATATCTCTCAATGGAACGACTGCGTGGGAAAAAGATTGTTCTCTCGACACCAATGGGTTGGCAGTAGCCGACTTCCAGATCAACAACCCGGAGTTGTGGTACCCATTTGGTCATGGAGCGCAGACCCGCTACGAGTTAAAGGCAACTCTCGCTTCAAGTGATTCAAAGTCTAAACTCATTGGCTTCAGGAGGAGTGAGTTGATCCAGGAGAAGGATGAGTTTGGGAAGTCTTTTTACTTCCGTATCAATGGGAATGACGTGTTTTCTGGTGGTTCATGCTGGATTCCCGCAGACAGCTTTCTCTCTCAGATCCCCGCGCAACGATATCATGACTGGATGAAGCTCATGGTTGAAGGGAATCAGAACATGCTGAGAATATGGGGTGGTAGGTTCCCGGTGCATCTATTGGATGAATTTCTATGAGGATCACTAACAACCTAGCATAGGTGGCATTTACGAGGACGATGCTCTCTTTGATGCATGCGACGAGCTTGGCATCCTCGTTTGGCATGATTTTCAATTTGCGTGTGCAAGTTACCCAACATACCCGTCCTATTTAGAGTCAGTCGAGCAAGAAGCAAGACAAAACCTACGCCGGCTAAGGTCTCACCCATCCATAGCAATATGGGCTGGGAATAACGAGGACTATCAAGTCCAGGAACGTTATCATCTTCACTACGACTACGAAGGCGACAAGGATCCCAAGTCATGGCTAAAGTCTAGCTTCCCGGCCAGGTACACTTACGAATATCTGCTACCGAAGATCGTTCAGGAAGAGGATCCATTCATGGTTTACCACCCAAGTAGTCCATGGGGAGAAGGAAAGCATACCACAGACAAGACAGTGGGTGACATTCACCAGTGGAATAGTAAGTTCACCCATGATCTATTAAAGTCACTCTTCATCCCTCATCTTCATATTGACAACCTCAAGTATGGCATGGCGCTATGAATAGATACCAAGAGACTCATTTGCTCTCGGGTCGGTTCATCAGCGAGTTTGGTATGGAGGCTTATCCTCATCTCGAAACAATTCGCGGTATGGTCACGGATCCACAGCAACAATACCCGGGCTCGATGATGATGGATTTCCGCAACAAAGCCATTGACCATGAGCGTCGAATGATTACATACGTCACGGAAAACTTCCAAGTCAAGTATGACCTTCCATCGTACACCCATCTTACGCAGATCGTGCAAGCAGAGACTATGCACTTCGCCTACAAGACTTGGCGTCGGGAATGGGGTAAGTCAGGGGCACGCAAGTGTGGAGGTGTATTAGTGTGGCAGCTGAATGACTGCTGGCCGACAATGAGTTGGGCCGTCGTCGACTACTACCTCGTCAAGAAGCCAGCATTCTACGCCATTTCGAATGCCATGAAGCCGCTGGCTGTGGGCATTTCGCAAACGTACCATGAATGGACTACAGGCCATGCAGATCCCACGATGTCTTCTCGAGATTCGGCATTCGAATTATGGATTGCAAGTAGTCAGCTCGAAGTCATTCAGGTTGAGGTAATGGTGCGCTTCATTTCAATCCGGACTGGCCAGGAGGTCCACCCTCCTTTAAAGCTCAAGGATATACCTGCGCAACCGAACTGCACTACTGAAGTCTTCAAAGGCCATGTCGTCAGGCCAGCGGACCTGCAATTAAATGATATGGATAAGCCATTCGATCTTGCGAAATACGATCCTTATGTTATTCATGCCATCATCAAAGTGGAGGACCGGACCATTGCGACGGATACTTCGTGGCCGCAGCCGTTAAAGTACCTAGATTTTTCCAATCGGGATGTGAAGTTCAGGGCTGTGTCTGTTAATCAGGTAGCTATTTTTGCTGCCCGCCCAGTCAAGGGCTTTGTCTTCGAGGAGACCCGTGAGACGAAGTTGAGCGATAACGGCTTCGACCTTGTTCCAGGAGAAGAAAAGATTGTGGATGTAACGGGTGTGAGCATGGACTCTCTGCGCTACACTTACATCGGAGCGCTAGAGGGGTCCCTGAAAATGGTCGTCTCTAGTGCCGAAGGGAGCTGGACGAGCTCGGTGGCAGGCTTAGTGTCAAGAATTGCTCCATGAAGAGAAATGTATTGAATATGGTAATCGGGAGATCTCGATGGGCTACGAAGGGTTTCAGAAGCTCTATCGTAACATTCCTAGGTACCTATTTTGATGCATCCACGTCACCTATTGGCCTACATACCTAGGGACTCGTTAAAATAGAATCAGCAATGAGCTCACCTTCTCAAGATCGAGTTCAGAAATAAAAACTGAACGTACCTCCTATTTAAAACTTGTTTCGTAAATGATAGAATCCTTCATTATTTGGAATACTCAACTCACACCACATAGAGAAGTAAATGAGCCCTCGGCATCGAGTTTGCCCTAATTAGGTAGCTTTGATTTCGTGGTCGATCATTGACTAAGGAGTCAGGAACTCAAATGACATATAGGGAAAACAGAATTGTTTTTTTACTACTGGGTGATGATGTCACACAAATCGAAACTTGAAGTTATCCTCCTAAACTCCGCGGACTTCATGCCTTGTAGTTGGTGCAGCTTTCAAGAAAGGTTTACGAAAGTGATGAAAATCTATAATGTATTATGTGACATATATGGACGCTACGCAGAGACGGTTGATCTGACTTGTAGATCAAGGCCTGCGAAACCGGCGCCGAATGTACACCTATCTCAAGTTAAGTTCCTGCCATGTCCTTGTGGCCGAGTCTTGTATTATGTAAGTAGAGTAGCGGGATTGAAGTCGAGCTGACTTCGACGAGTCTGGCAACCTTCAATAGAAGTGTCGCGTAATTTTCAAGAGAATTGTGTCCTAACCTGCTAGGGGTGCTTTTCATTTAAGCAGCCTGGTTGGACGGAGCGGCGTTTAGTAAGAGGGCGATGCCTCTGCATCATAAGTTGAGTTGTCGGGTAGACCCGATGGTGTAACGCATACCCTACGTGTCTTCAAGGAAGCACCCAGTCTTTATGACCGCAAGATCCATCCATGCGCTCGGTGTAGTCTTTGATCCGGTCAACGATCCACCCCGACTTTACTCGCTCGGCGTTCTCGAAAATGTGATGCCCCAGCTTGAGGCCCGTGGATGTCTTGCAAGACTCGCGCGAGAACGAAAATTGAAGACAATCAGGCTGACTCTCGCAGGTTTTACGACAATCTTCAATAGATTTGACCTCACTTTGGTCAACATCTGATAGGTTATCCCACTCATCTCGCTCAGACGAAAAACGGGGCAAGACATAAAACCGAAATACATCTCTGTGGCGCAAGCGGAAAGCATTCTGTGAATGATTATTGCATTAGTAAATGGTTCCCATTTATCTGAATCAGTCACTCACCTCTTGATTCCAATTTTGTTCGAATTTGGCAAATTTGGGATATTCGGCAGGGGGTAGGTGATGATAGCTTGTGGCGAAGTAGCACCAGGGCTTCTTGTCTTGGCCCCCAAACGAAGTGTTGAAATCCATATCCGCAGGCTGGTCACCAGAGAGAGTCGGGAAAGACCATAGCAAGTTCACGCCCGCGTCTGCTAGAGCTTTTCCTAGAACACAATCGCCAGCCCAGTGACCACTGGTGAAGTCATCGTAGAAATTCAAGTTCCCTCTACGATGCTCTACCACCTTCTTCAATGCCGGGTTAGAGATAGCAAAGCCAGCGCCGCCATAGGCAAATACGACATCGCCAATCTGCATTTGCATGCCAAGGTAGTGCGGCTTAGAAGAATCGAAGTGCGATAACCATTCCAGCAGAGTTTGCCAGAGCATATAGGTGTCTGACTCGATGAAGATATACCATTTCGCGTCGGGCTGCTGGAGGAGAGCTTTCTCGGCTAAGGGGAGGAACTTCCACTTGTCTAGCCGCCAACCTGGGCTATCTCGCCCGCCATTGGTGTTCTTAGCAGCCGCCCACTGCGCTAGTTCTTGGTCGGTGAAAGCCTCTCTGCCTCCCACCTGTAGACGGCGGTAATATTCGAAATCGGGATGGGTAGCTATGATTTCGGGATTGACTTCGTCCAGAGCATTGTGTATATGATGGCCTTCGATATCTTCCTCATAGTCGGAGTAGATGGCATAATGGGGAACGCATCGCAGAGTAGTGGTGAAATGCACAGGAAGTTTCTTAGGGGCCTCGGTGGCTCCAGTTCTAAGAACCACGAAAACATCCTCGAGCCCTTTAAGTGAATCGCATGATCGAGCGTCTTCTTGAAGTTTTCCCTCGCTTACGGATACTGACTTGCGGAAATAAAGATACTGCTGCAGTAAGAAAAACACCAAAACCACCGCAAGTACTCGATATATCGAGCGCGAAAATAACGATGGCAGAGGAGAAAACATCGTACAGACTTAATTGTACGGACGAAACACCATCAACAGCAACAAGTTGACGATATTAGGGAGTGGTGGAGCTCCTGTGGACGGCAAAGAAAGACACGAACAAAGCCGCGTTGTGAAGAGCCACGCTGGGCAAAGAAGCCTAAATTAGAATAAAGCGCTTGCTTCTGAAGTGAACAAACCATATGATGGTCGCGCTAAGATCGAGACGCGAACAAAAATTGAAATGCCTGAACATCTTTCAAGATCAGAATCCAAGTAGGCAGTAAGGACCCATGCTGGCCCCTCCGCGGAATGCATTCAGGGGTCGGAATTTGGGGTCCACGTATCGTAACCCTGACATAGATCGGCGGGATAGGACTTGACCTAATCTGTCGTGGCTGAGCCCACATTGCAAAGGTCGACAGCGTTACCTGATATTATTGGTGAAGATCCAGTTATTCTTCCGTGCAAAACCCACTGGTTCCCACTTGATGCAACAATTCGACGTATTATTTGTCTGCCTTACGACCAATAAACAAGGGGTATCCTTCGCGGTTTTGAACAGCTCAAAATGCGTACAGGATATGACAAAAAATAAATTGATGACAATTGGAACTTACCAATACTCCCATAAGTATTATAAGGGTGGAAGATAGTTTTAGATATTACTAAGTGTTAGGATAATGTCTACAGCTTCTGGGTACCTAGGTACCAGGCATCTATCATAATTCATATTCGACATTATGTAGGGTACTTTTCGTTACAGACCGGTCCCGTCCCGTTGGCATGTAGTTATTTGGGTACCTAGGCTGCTAGGTAGACTATGCATCTGACGATCCTGATTCCGAACCAGTCACCCACTTATATTTAGTATACACCATTGCGATAGCTCGCAAACTACTGCAGCGCTTGAGTTGGATAGTGCTTAAGAAATCCAAGAAATTCACAAAACCGAGAATTTCAAGGAGGATAAGCTGTTTTAGTTCTAGGAGAACCCGACGGGTTGGTCACTCTTTTGGGCGTAACCCTCCCATCCTCTTGCCAGAGACGGAGGAATAAATATACCTAACAAGGGCCCTATAAAACTCAGCTGTGAGACTCGCCTGAACCTATCACAAGCCAAGGTTGAAATAGACTACTGTGCCGCAGTAAGATCTGCGTCTCATCCCAATCAAATCAAATGCGCCTCGTTGAGGTAAGCACATGCCCAGACCAAATCCATGAATGCGGCTGGAAGACTCTTTAATTAGCAAGTTGAGTGATTGTCGCACTCCTACGTTTTCCTTGGGGTCTTTCTGCCTATTTTCCTCCCAAAACCACAACTCGTGGGATTTTGATTTTGCTCACCCTCTTTCTTTCTGTTGGAGTCGCGGTTGGCTATACCTTATTGAGAACTGGCTCGTTCGTTTGCTAGTTAGCTATGTGGTTTCGACCGCTTGTAACGCTCGTCTTCCTGAGCTCCATCGTGTTAGCACAGGATCTGCCGGGACCCGGAGAACCCGCTCTCCAATACACAGATGGCGCGTTCACAGAACCTGCCGGGAGACAGTCCACATATAGATTGGGAGCAACGTTGAATGTTAGTTGGCATACAACATACGAAACCTCGAATCTTTGGTTGATAGTTGGTTGGAGTTTTAATAGCCCAGTCCAACTTGCAAGTGAGTCAATGTCGCACAATAACGGTCTGCATGTCTCGGGTGAATGAATGCTAATTAACAATCCACCAGCCAACGTGGCTAAGAATTGGTATGAATGGGATGTATCTACCGACTCGACCAACACGTCAGAAATATACGCATTTCGCGTAGTTGACGCAACGGGTACGACAGAAGAGCAGCAAGGCGGCGGTTTCTTGAGCGCAGCATTTTTGATTGATGGCCTACCTTCATTATCATCGTCAATATCTTCAACTGCATCTCATATATCAACTTCTGCATCAGCTCCTGCCGCAACATCTGGTTCGTAAATTCCATCCGGAAGGAAACCCCGCATCGTGCTTAACTAATACACAACGTAGAAGCCGCAGTGACAAGTGCCACAGGGGCCGCGCAGACGACCGACAGCGCGAGCGAATCTCAGTCAAATGGCCTGACAGCCGGTGGCAAGATCGGGGTTGGCGTTGGGGTTGGTCTCGGCGCAGTGGGCATTATCGCACTTATTGCCGGTATCTTGCTTTTCAAGCGATCGAAGAACAGCAAGACTCAAGCGGCCGACAGTATGGAACCGTATTCGCAAACACCACAGACATTTCCTTCGACGCCGCAGACCTATGTCGGAACTCCCGGTCCACACGCGTACAATGAATATTATAAACCGCCTGAGCCAACTGAGATGGAAGATACCGGAAGAGGCGCGGAGTTAGATGCAGGGCATGGCTACAGATTCACCCCTGAGGTATACTCGGACAGTATTCCTAGACCACGCCCCACGGTGCACCCTGCAGAGCTTCAAGGATGAATGACTTTTTTTGACGGTCAGATTGTAATACCTCAGTAGATACCCATGATTCGATTTGAAATGACACACTCAAGCTTAATAGATACATAATCTACCTCGAGCTACGATACAGAGTGACACAAAGATCTGACATGGCTTACATTGCATTGCCCTTGCTTCGTTACACTACAGTTTGTGGGGTACATGTGAATCATGGCAGACATGTTGGTCTCATATTAGTAACATTTACGTCAAGGGGCTCGCTCAAGGTGTCCCTCTACTCGCATCTTAAATTAACTATATTCAAGTCTGAGTGGCAACCTACATCTACTTGGGATATAAAACTTGGATAAGCTTCAGTTGGTGTAGCATGATTGTTTACAATGCGGTAGCCTTCGAAGCATGTAGAGATTCGCAGACAAAGAGAAGGACCCTCGGTTTACTAGAGAAGGTCATTAGATATCCAGGTAAGTATTCCATATTGTCAACCACTGAGCCCGGGACCCAAAACGAATTCATCACATTGAGCCAGCCCTATTCAATCACGAGGAACAAGGGTCTTATTTTCAACAAAGCATCGTAATAAAAGAACGGACTATTGTTCTAATTACAAGCGCTTGTTGATTGATAAGTTCTCTAGTTGGAAACCGTGCAAAACAAAGACAGTGAATAGACGTATTGGGGCTTTATATATAAACCGGTTCATTTCTAGGTAAACTAAAATTCCCGAGTCGTACCATTCATCTTCAAATTCGTCAACTCAGTAACACGCAAACAACGCCCACCTCGTTTTCACGTACAACGTCAAGTCAACAAATCTACAACATGGCATTTCCATCGAAGTCTTGTGTGTTTTGTGTCTCCCGTGGTGTTGCTTGCGAGCTGAGTCAGGTAAATACAAATAACCCCATTGACTCCCGTTGTCTCGAATGTATAACGGCAGGTACAGGTTGTGGTATTCCAACGGATGATAGAAATTGTCTTGAGAGCGGTATCAATACGGCAGGTCCGGACATGCAACCAGGGCATCGAAAATGTATTAACTGTGCAATGAGCAATAAAGTGTGCACATTCTCCGGGGGCCATCGGCCACACCCTTGTCTATTTTGCGTGCGCTACATGGCTGCTGCGTGTGTAATTCCAGCACCAGCACCAGCACTACCCGCTCCCAGCACTCAATCAGAGAGCGCGACTGGTTTCTACTATAGTAACGAGGACTTCAATGCTAACATTATGCAACCTATCGACTTGGATGCTCAGTCTCTTGAATCGCTCAACCCAATACAATGGGCACAGTCTGCATTTTCACCACCGCCAATTGCAGCACCTCAATATGAAGAGAATTCATTCCTTGGGACTGGCTACGCAGTTGCGGACACTCAGTATAGTCAATTTGGAGACACTTCACAGGCATGCTACCCACCGCAGAGTGAGCAGTACGACCCATCATTACCACGCGAACTTGACGAACAAGCCATTGGATGTGCGTACAGCATTTACGAACAACCCGTTGAGCAGCCCGCTGAGCAACCCATTGAGGTTCACTACTACGACGGATTTCCAGACACCCAACAAACCGCCGAGTCACAGTTGGAGCAGCTGTACAATTTCAATGCAACTGACGCTCCGGCAATGGATGAAACAAATGCAGTTGTATGCACACCAGCTAACACCTTTGTACCAGACGTTCAGGTCCAAGATGAATCAATGCTAGGTCATATCAAAACGGAGGATCAGTGATGTAGTCTCTGTATTAACATATTCTCTTGTAGTTTCCTTGCAAGTGGAATTTTTAGTGTTATTCCCACCTCATAGGTAGGTCGGCAGCTTTGGGTACCATCATGACACGGCCAACGATCCTTTTCTTACCCCCAACCCCTTTTATTATGTCAGTCACATCGAAGTTACACACGTCTTTAGTCGCAGGGCAAATCTAGGGTTGCCGCGTTTCTTTAATGTTTTGGGTGGTAACGTATGTTATGAATGCAGCTGAGGATAATTCGTTGGCGGAAATGAAAAAATAGACTAATAATAATTAAATACCTGCAGAATTAAATTTAAGATTTCACGTTTTGCAAGTGATGAAAATAAAAGACTACTCCATGTTCTACCATGCGAGAGATGACTCTTGTATTGATTCTTAGGTACTCGTTGGACATCAGTAGCATCTTGCCACTCCACGATGCTAGAGATATCCCAGTTCAATCGAAGTTGAACCCCTTTAGGTAGAAATTTACGTGTGATATTTGTGTACGTGAAGAGTATCGTGTCAATAACCTTCATTCAGGTACTCGAAATTCGAATGCTTCAAGATTATATGGCGACAAAGTTGTCAACCATGTTCAAACCTCCGGCTCCGGCTAAGTCTGTACCATCAAGACTATACGTACAAGCCTGTCGAAGGGTTTTCGGATGAAGAGGCATCCTGAATTGATTTATTAACCGGTCTACATCGGCGTATGTCAAAGGATCATCATCAGTTGTCCAGTTTTTGAATAGCTCTAACGAACATTAGCTGCAAAGTACGGAGCCTGGGTCGTGGCGCTCTTACGAATTAGAACACTAGGCAATGTCCATATCCTCGAAAATTGCTCCAGGAAGAGTAGCATAATATTCTCGGCCCGAGCCAAGCTAGCTAGTAATGGAGAAGTCGCATCTGTGATGCATCTACGATGCAGATTCATGACCCAAAGAGCATAAAGCACTATCAGACATATTGCAGGGTCAACCCGAGATGAAAATTGGTTGTTCCACTGTTCAATGATTTTAACGATATCTTGGCAACTTGCAAGCGACTGTTGCCACCCATCCAACCAGTTCGTTTCATCGATCCCAAAATCTCGTGGTACCGATATAATAAGGCGGGTCATATGTAAGTGTAATAAATTCGTAAGTCTGGTGGCGTGGTGTGCACTTGACTCGGCCGTCAGGGCATTCTGGGCTGGATTCAGACATCCGGGGGGTAGAGCAAGCCGCAATGAAGCAAGTGCACTTCTCAAGGCTTCAGCCTTGGTATGAACCCGTTTCTTCGTACATCTGAGTGTCAAGGTACTTCCAGCTTGGCGTAAAATGGTTGTAGTGATGATGTGCATATTAAATCCCTTCTCACCAGGTCTTGACACAACCTCTTGCGCAACTCTCCAAAGCTGACTCAGATCATCGGGCAAGAATAGCTTTGGTACGTTTGGAACTTCACCATCTTCACATGATCTTCTAACAAGTGAGGTGTCAATGCTCTCTAGGTCAACTAGGAAGGGCGCTCCGATAGCGATATTGGAGTAAGAATCTAGGCAGTAAACACACCACCATATACATCTCCAATTTTCGATCTCGGCCTCGGTCATGGGACCGGCATCGTAAATAGAACAGAGATCGCAGTTCTCAATTTGGTTAAGACCCATATCATAAGCTCTCCGCGTTAGTCGGCCTATCCTCATCCAGGATGACGATCCGGGGAATTGGTGAAAAGCGTAAGCAGCGAGTAGACATTCTTGCCTGTACCGGTCTAGATCAGTCTGAAGGCTTGATGGGGCATTCTCGTAGGCCGTCGCTGCAAGAAGTGAATTCATACACACATCGATATCTTCGGATTGCCAGAAACTTATCGGTCCAAGTATTTTAGCTGTAACAGTAACAATGGTCACAATCAGATCGCGACAAGCGGCACCGTCATCATATGCTTTGAGAAATTTGCGTCTCTGAAACAACGGTATGGCAGAGTGGATGTCTTCAAAGAACCGCGATAGACTAACAAAATGGTCAAAAATACGGACACTAAATCATTATGGGCCAAGTGTAATGGAACTGACATATTTCTCTCTTGGATAGGACTTAAGCAGTAACCAGGGAACACAGATTGGTTCATGAAGGGAGATGGCGAGAAGCTTAAACCCAAGTCGTTTAAATATGGCGTAAATGGCTGCATGGAAGAATTATCATCAAAGAAGGGATAATTCTCAGGCGGTATGTGAGATTGCGAAGAAACTGGAACCCAGGCGCCATCGTGGCTTGTTTGGTGAGTTTTTAGATTGGCTGCTTCTCGCCTGGCTGCTAAATTTAGGCGGGTTTTAGTTCGAGCACCCCGCGGCCCAGGCTTTCCCTTCTCCTTCGAATATGTACAGGGACAACCAGCTTCTGAGCAGCGAGAGCAATTTGGTCGTTGTTGGTTGCCTATGGACAATAAGATTAGCTCATTAGTAAAGTTTTATACTGTGAGTCTGCTGCTCCTACACTTGACTTTTTTCCTGAGACGATATTAGCACCTTTAGCATGATTCAATGGCCGAAGCTGGCGACGTACTTGATACATCGGTCACAGACGCGACTGTTCGGAGGCATGATGAGTACCTAAGGTAGCCGGATTAGTCAGACCTGGCATCTCTTGGAGATAAATAACTGCATAATTCTCTACTTCCGGAGAGAAAATCATTGGCACCTGTGGACTTCTGAATGAAAAACAATCAGTTTGCGGGTTGTTTCTGTTGGGACTTCCTATTGGATTCCCCGCTCATTGACTGTGGCTGAGTCCTGGGACTCTGGATCCACACAAAGCCCCTTTTCCCGTACATGGCTGCAGCACTTGTTCAACTCCTTTTCATTTATGGACTTATCAACTGCGAGAACAGTTCAATATTGATTGAACCATGAATCACCTATACACAGGATTATACAGGGGAGATATTAGAGGAAATATCATGAGCTCTGATAACTGCAACTATCCCGGACATATGCCTCAGCGATTTAATTATGGTTCTTGTCTACTCATTGCAAAGTCATTGCAAAATCGGACCTTACTACTTTGATAGTCTAATTCATACTATTCCCAATGTTCTGAAGAGACTGATCCCGATACCAGGTAGAAAAAAGAACCCGCCGTTTAAGATTTTCACTTCAAAATATTCAAAATGACACTGGACGAGAGTTGAAGCTACCTACACCTACATGCGACTAACGAGAACACGAAGAATGCGCCTTCTGAAAGACACCCAGCATCCTTATTTCTGAGAATCCTAATGGATATACTCACCACATTTCACAGTGAATACGGTATATTGCCTGTAGCAACGCACAGGGGAAGTGAGGTGGTGCTCGAAATTCCTCCGCGGAGGAACCCCACGCATGGTTCCGGAGAAGCTGGGACACAACTATCTCCTTTATTCCTGAATGGCCGCCTAAATATGCGGTGGAATGAACTCACTGCATTTCTAAGATGGTAACACCCGACGCCCCGCATCTTTGATTTAGCTATATAGGTAGACGACCTTCCTTTTCTCTCCCCCAGGATTTGCTGAACTGCCTAGGTGTGTCTACTGATGATTGGAGACCTCAAAGAGTATTTTCTGACTACTATAACCCCTTACAAATTTCTAGACTCATAGTATTGAGTATCACAGATGGAGAAGACAGAAGTTGTAATTGTGGGTGCCGGCCCGGCAGGCCTCACACTAGCACTCTCTTTAGCTAAGTTCAATATCCATGTGAGGCGTGTTAATTATCATCAATCGGGTGCTAGTGATCGTTAACAATGCCGATAGTGTGTAATATTAGAGAAGGAATTAGAAATCACACGTGACCCAAGAGGCGTCTTTCTCGCATATGATGCGGTTCGTATCTTATGGGACCTTGGTCTGGGAAATTCCTTAAAAGATATTAGCCACGGTATGTATCTAATATCTTGATGATATCGCAAGAGATGCATAAATAGCTGATGACAAAGCTCCAGAGCTACACACTGTCAACTTCTACACAACGTCGTTTGCGAGCGACCCCTTCCATGTGCTAGACATTAACCATGACGGATTCTGGCAAGCTCTCCCTAGTGGCGTACATCACATTCAACCAAAGTTAGGTGAGCTTCCTGACCGATTGCTAATGATCTGCGGAACTTTCTAATATGATCAAAGAGTTTGCGATGCGCAAGAGGATTACTGAATCTCCATTTTGTGACTTGCGGTGTGGCTGTACGGTAATTGGCAGGCAGCAAGAAGGCGACAGCCTAGTCGTCGAATACAAAGATGAGGAAGGTGCCCATCGAAATATCATGGGCTCTTTTCTAGTTGGAGCCGATGGGAAGAAGGGCGTGGTACGAAAAAAAATTCTTGAGGCATCCGCTGGAATCAAGCAAGTCGATAGCTCATACCGCTATGACGGAACATGGGTTGCGGCAAACCTCAAGCTTACGACTCCGACACCAGAAACACACCCGGAATTTCCACTCTGGAAGCTTGGTTTCAACCCTGGCGACGTCTACGACCTCTTTTGGCCCAAGGGGTGGCACTTTTGTAGCCCACCGGGAAAAGCTACGGCAGCAGGGAGGTTCGGTCCCCACGAAGCGCATTTCTGGCGCCACGAATTTGCACAACCTGACTGGAATGATTCGATGGACGCTGAGGAGCTCCTATGGGATCACCTTACACCTATGATTACACGCAACAAGGATGACTCGAACCAGCCATTTCCTAGCGGCGAAGTGACATATCCTTGTGATTGCATTCAAATTCTTCGGTGCCGCCCATATCGGTTTACTCACAAAGTTGCCAACAAGTGGTTTGATGACCGTACCATATTGATCGGAGATGCGGCCCATGTGTTCCCACCATTCGGCGGCCAAGGCATTGCGAGTGGCTTTCGCGATGCGCATCAACTTGCCTGGCGCATTGCCCTGCTTCAACGGTTACCTAAGAGTAACAAAGCTTTTCGAGACGATCTCCTCGGAGCCTGGGCACGAGAACGCAACCAGAGTGTCAAAGACGCAGCGAAGCTGACAGAGTTGAATGGCAGAGCATGTAATCAAGCAGATAACATCTTTTTCTGGCTGCTGCGCAACCTTGTCTGGGTTTTCAACCACATCCCCTTTCTTCCTAATATTCCCGAGCCGCTCTTTTCTGTCGAGGCTAGGGGATTTATGCCGGTTGTAGGAGGTTTCTTCTCACCAAAGTTTGGTGGTGGGAGTCGCTTAGCTCAGATATATGTTGAGTCAATCCACCAGACCCCTATGTTGTCGGATGAGTTGATACGACGTACGGACACTGTGATGACCTTGCTCGTCATATTAAGAGATAACTCTGAGGATTTAGTTGCAGAGGCTCAAGAAGTCCTCAAGGCAGTTAAACTAGACCAATTGATCTTGTCCGAAGATTCTATCCGAGTTTTCTCGCCCGGCAACCCGGACAACAGTAAAACTCAAGTATATTTTCCTACGCCATCTTCACGTCTCGCCCACTTAGGAATCGCTGTCCAGTCAGGGTATAATGGTTCTCACTATATACGACGTTTTCGCCCGGCAACTAAGTTCGTCGTTGTCCGTCCTGACTTCTACGCCTTTGGTCTTGCGGACAATGTCGAAGAACTGGTTGAATGTCTCACTAATCTTCGGAATCGACTGCAGCAAGACGATTGAGCTGACTCACACTCTAGTACTGTTAATCTCAGCGTTGGATTTGCTATCAATTTAACTGCACCCTTGTTAAACATCTTGCTGGGCAACGTAAGGGATAAGCTTATTCACGCTAGTTCTGCTGAAGACGGCTGTGCCACTCGCAAACGGATATTTCGGGCGGCACAGCGCCTTCTTTAGTTTTATTCTATAAATTCCAGGACGTCGTCCCGAGAATCAGTCTTCTGGTGCTTGACCTTTGACTTTTTTAATACGTAAAGTTCACAGTGTTATTATTCACCCATTACTTGACGTCGTCAATATGCCTACTGGAACCTGCTTATGTGGAGAGATCAAGATCGCCTATGAGGGTGTTCCTGTCTGGAGGGTGAGTGAGCTGCCTCGGGTACTTTGATATCTCTATATCTAGGTAACTAATTGCAGAAGTCAATATGCTACTGTCATGACGATCGCTAGATGGCGAACACGCAGGTCTTTCAGGTACTGAAGACCAGCTTCTCAGTAACCCAAGGCCAACCAAAGACGTATACGAAGGTCTCTGATCATGGGAATGGGAGTGCCCACACTTATTCTACGTTTCGAAGTCAATGAGCTAATGCCGTTCCCTTTAATGTAGGAAATCATGAACTACTTCTGCGCAACGTGCGGCACAACTTTGTACCGCACTGGCGGGGCGGAAAGGAACAGTGATAAAATCGGTGTTCGTGCTGGTGTGCTAGATGATCAAAGTTTACTGGACAATCCGCCGGCTATTGAGGTCTATGTTGAGAAGCGCCCTCCGTGGGTGAAGCAGGTCGAGGGCGCCATACAGTTAAATGGAAAATATGAGGTGGTTTCATGATATCGATTGATATGGGATGAAATGTCGCTTCCTGGGTACCTGGCTGATCACGAATAGGAAGCTTCCGTGCTATGAAGAGGACAAGACGCATGGGCCTCGATATGCTTAGTTATAACTTAGCTAAAGCAAATACAGTCTTGCTTTCATCACCGCTCGATACATCGTGTGGACGTGAGGATATCATGACATCATGAATAATACCAAAACCAAGAGATATTCATTCCAATCATAACCGTCACGAGGTCATATGATAGCCACATGTCCATCTTCACAAGTTACCCTGGTAACCTACGTGTTACCTATTGCAGAGCTAGCCACCTCCTGCTCACCGTCTCCTTCTCAGCCCGATCTCCAGAGCAAGCGGCTTCCTCAGGAACCCCTCGCGCGTCTTCATACCTTCTTGTCGCAGGAAGACGTCGTACCGTCGCGCCCACGTCGCCACGATCATCTTCATCTCCATCTCAGCGACGTTGCGGCCCACGCAGGCTCGGGGGCCGGTGCTGAACGGTATGAACGCGTTCTTCTGGCGCGTCGTCGCATCTTCCCACCGCTCGGGGCGGAACGTGTCCGCATCCGGACCCCAGATCTCCTGTGAGTGGTGGATGCTGTACGTCGGCACGCTAAGCACAGTGCCAGGAGGAAAGTAGTGCCCACGAATGGTTATGCCCTTCGACTCGGGAGGAACCTCCCGCGGCAGGCCGATCCCGGACGTGCAGTGGATGCGCAGCGTCTCGTTAATAACCATCTGCAAGTACGGTAGATTCCTGACGGCCTCGTACTCGGCTACCTTGATATCGTCGTCTGGAATTGCTGCGTCGAGCTCCTCTTGCAACTTCTTCAACACACCAGGGGTCCGGGCGACATGGTACAAGAGTGCACAAGATGAATTGGAAGTAGTGTCAGATCCTGCGATCAACTGAGTTAATGCTTCGGCTGCTAGCTCCTCGAAACCTAGCGGCTCGCCTTTCTCGTCCCTACCATCCTGCAACAGTGCGAGGAGATCCCTACGGTTGATGTCAGGTGGATTCTCCAGACGGTCCTTCACTCTCGCTATGGCTATGCCGGCTAGGTTTTGCACAGCCGCGAGGCCCTTACTGAAGAATGGGTCGGGAAGCCACGTAGCGTACGGCTTCAGCTGCACTAAACAGCCTAAAGTAGCGGAAACTTCGCCGCGACGATTTAAGATCTCCACCGCGGGGGCGTAAATAGGATCCGAGTCTACCGCCGTACGGACCTCAGCGATGTCTGCTCCGGCCTTTAGCATGCCGAATGGGGCGCCGAATGCCAAGTCGCCGATAGTATCGAAGGCGACATAATTGAACCATTTTAGACAGTCGATATGCGCCGCATTGTCCTCATTTTTGGACTTTTCGACTAGCCCATCCCATTTCTCAACGAACGTTTCAAGGTTCTGGTGAATGTACGGCTCGAACTGTGTTATCGCCTTTGGCGCAAAGGTACTGGCGATTAACTTCCTCTTGCGTGTGTGCTCAGCGCGGTCTCGTGTGTTGAACAGACCACGTCTGATCGACACGAAAGCGTCATAGAAATCAGACTTGAGGAATCCGTTTCCATGGCCGTATATGACCTGGATTGCCTCGTCATCGGCGATGCTGACATGATTCGGCTGGATCCGTACGACGGGCCCCAGCTTCTTGTGGACTCGGTCCACGATGAGATAACGTTTGCCTCGCCTGCATGCATACAGGAGCCACAAATTGGTGAACTGTGCCGGAAGCGGCGCGGGAATATGTTTTAAGTGGCTGTACGTCACGAGGTACGGGTAGACGTAATAATAGATAGCATAAGCCAAGCATCCAACGACTAATATCCAAGGTGACGAGAATTGGTCGAAGATAGGCATTTTGGTCGTGAGATGTCTGTCAGTTGAAGATAGGCGGTATGAATTCCACTGGACCCAGTCGTGGGATAAAAGCCTTCTTAACTACACCGCCGAGACTCGGTTCTTTTATAATACTTGGCTAGGAAAACTCCTGGCAGCCTGTATCTGCTTCTTGTGTTGTATTGTCTCGATCTCTATTCCATGGCGAGTGCGGGGACGCTGTACATAACAGAGCACCCCTCAAATTCGGTAGAGGGTACGGAAGCTAATGAATACATATTCATTAGTTCCCGCACCCTTATGTAAGGGTGCGGGAACTAATGAGAAAGCTACCTATCTCGACAATATCTGCAGCATGGAAGAACCATGGCTGAAAGCACGCACCAATGACAATGTCATTATAGAACTTGAAGGAGGGAGACACAGCATTATATGTGGATGGTGGATGTAGTTACCTACCTAGATTTGGCGTTCCATCTTCCAAGGTACATTAGGTAGCTGACGCGGACACCTGCCCGCCAATACAGCTCTGGAATGAGGCATAACTGGGAAGGGAATTTCATATGGAGATATGCGAGTAAGTTTAGCACTTACGATCTGTAAGAGAGCGATATATCCTGGTGGTTGCACCATCATGACTGACTTCTCTACCAAATAATGCCAGGTCCCGTTCTATGGCGAGTTGCGTCTGATTAGGCACCTTTCTACACGGGAATTCCCCATCGGTGACAAGAAATAATGCATGGTAGGTTGTACATAGATGACTATGCGCTTCAAGTGGTGGATGTTATTTTGCCTGCCTGCATGAAGTCCAGTTATGACTGAAGTTCGAAGAAACATTTGACGTATTACGCCGGGTCCCGCATTTAGTCAGGAGAAAAAGAAATCTTGGCAAGTGTGGACAAGTGGATAAAATGCATTTAAACAGGCGATTACTAATACCACTGCATAAAAGTAAGTGTACAATATGACATCTTATTCCTTCGTCAAGATGACGTAATGCCACTTGATAAGTCATGTCTTGTCTACATTTCGTACCAACTTGGCTTTTACGCGGTACTTATACAAGGCAACATTCACGATGAGGGGTGACCTGCCAATGAAATATGTATATTGGTGCCGGGTATGTTGTGCTATGCCGAGGTCATTGATGGGGTATTATATCGCGATCCGATTCTTGGCTATTATACGCGATTCCGGCTTTCGGCTATCTGCGTTGGAGATTGTGACGCGCTGCGTTACCTACAGCAGGGAGACAATTGTAGGGCCACTACCGTGTGTAAACGGGCTAGTGATAGCTAGGAAACATAGGCAGATAGTCACGATTAGTCCAATCAATTGATAGCAGAAAAATGGAAAGGCTTCAAGTCAGATTCTATCAATTTTTGACCTGTTTAAACCACGCAGTAAGACGTCTACCTATGCCCGACAACGCGACTTCACGGTAACCTGCTTATAGTTGTCCTGCGGTGTTGAAATCTTGGAATGCCTCGATGGTACGGGCCTTCATTGTCTTCTCGCCCTCTCTCACCCACACACGGGGGTCGTACTTCTTCTTGTTGGGATTGCCAGCTCCTTCAGGGTTGCCGACCTGTGTCCTTAGGTAGTCGATGTTGTTTAGGATGTAGTCTCGGTGGCCAACTAGGTACGCCCACTGGAGATCTGTGTCAAGGTTGACCTTGACCACACCATAAGAGATGGCCTCTAGGAATTCGTCCTTGCTCGAGCCAGAACCACCGTGGAAGACGAAGAAGACAGGCTTCTCCTGGCCATCGTTCAGCTTCTTGGCGACGTGGGCCTGGTGCTTGCCGAGTAATTCGGGGTGGAGTCGTACGTTGCCAGGCTTGTATACACCGTGGACGTTACCGAAGCCAGCAGCAATGCTAAAGTACTTGGAGATGGGGCTGAGGGCCTCGTAGATGGCAAGGATATCCTCGGGCTGTGTGTATAGGGAGTTGTTGTCGACATCCTCGTTGTTGACCCCATCCTCCTCACCACCCGTCAATCCCACCTCCATTTCCAACCACAGGTTTAGTGGCTGGGATCGCTTCAGGTATTTGCTTGTCGTCTCGATGTTCCACTTTAGCTCTTCCTCTGATAGATCGATCATGTGGCTGCTGAAGAGCGGTGTGCCATGCTCCTTGAAGAAGGCCTCATCAGCATCTATCATACCATCCAACCAGGGTAGTAGCTTCTTGGCGCAGTGGTCACTGTGCATGATAACGGGAACACCGTAGATAGGGGCAATAGAGCGGACGAAGTGTGCCGCAGCAATAGCACCAGCAACGGAAGCTTCTTGGTTGGAGTTGGGGACCGATTTTCCGGCGAAGAAAGCAGCACCTCCGTTGGAGACCTGGAGAATGACGGGGGATCTCGTCTCCTTGGCTGCTTCAAGGACAGCGACCACGGTAGAGGATGAGGTCACATTGACGGCGGGGAGAGCGAACTTGTGCTCTTTGGCATATTGAAAAACCTGGAGAGGAGTGCATATTAGCTCTTTCCCTTCGAATGAATCTACACAATTGCATAGGAAAGGTATTAGCTAGCTTACCTTCAAAACGTCCTCGCCGTAAACGACGCCAGGCTTGAGGCTGAGCTTATCCATTAACCCCATTGTGAATATAACAATACGAGACAGTTACGAGGATAGAATATTTTGCTTTAGCTTGTGAAGTAGATGATGGATGTATTAGGGTGCGACAGAGAGAAGTAAGAATGTTAAAGACTAGTGTTTGTTGTGAAAATGGCGAGGGTTCTGAGGGAATTAATAAAGTAACGGACGAAAAGTTGAAAGAAGAGGGGCCAGGGGTCGTGGAGGGGTTGTTAGGTCAGACCTGATCCACGGTGACGCAGAGGACCGAGAATTATTATGGAGGCTGCAGCCACGACCCGGATTATTTCGCAAGATAAATTGTACCTATCAATTTTCTTAATATTTTTAAACCTTCCCGTCTGGTTAAAGCTCGCTTGGGCAATTTTTAGCTTTTGGCCTTCTACTAGTACCTAGCACATGTGCCGCCCCCGGGTACTTGACGGAGCAACGGACAGGTATCTCGAATTTCTACAGACATCTAGGTAAAATGCCGGCTAGCTTTGACTCTTTATCCCTCCAAATGTCTAGTCCTGGCTCGGGATGTCATGGTGGGGTAGCCCGACTACTCCGGAGTGCAATCAAGCAATGGCATTCGATATTTTAGCAATACGGTAGTCATGTAGCTATCAATTTATGGAATGTTGAGATCACCTTCATACCCACACTTACATGTACATCAACAAAAAGTACATGTACTATGACCCAAAGACAACCCGATGGTGAAGTCAACTGTGGAGTATCTTTCACCATCAGGCATGCCAGGCACGCACGAAAATGCCCCTCCAAGCTTGCAAGCCCCGCCATCCATTCATCGGACCTCTTATCTTATCGTCAGGCCCACCCTGCCACCGCATTGTCAGGTACGTAACCCTGCAGCGATGCACCCTAAATATTTCCTCTCGCGTTACCTTACCAAATCCACTCTTTAAAGAAGCTAGCAAACTTCATCTCCTACCTACTGTACCTATCTTATGTGACCTATCTGCCTATTAAGTATTCATCTTCTTCTATTCACCATAAGGCCCGACTCGGTATCATTCGTGATGCCAATGTTTCATTAGTTGGGTCTGTTCCTGAACCAGCCTAGGATATAAGTCAAGCGCCACAATAAACTCAAGTAACTCCGGAATGAATCTTGGCTTGAGGCTTTTTCCATGTGGATTTGATGACTAGGCACCACGTGGGATAGATTTCCCAGTATGGTATGCAGATGCCAAACCATAGGTAACAATAGTATTCTTACAGGTAGTATTGAGGTATATATATATATATATATGTATTTGAGGCTCGAAGGATCAGCAAGATGGCATCTAACAGTGTGATAAGTAGCCTCAACCAGAAAACCCCGCGTGTAATGCCACACTACCACCCACGGCAAAGCATCGAACTCGACGATTATAGCTCACTCGTATTTGCATTCTTCTATGCCCTATTCGAATTTCTAACTACCTAGGTATCTACCTACGTGTAGGTACCCCCGTTTTTCTCCTACAAATTCCAAGACAATCAGCTAATTGCGCTACTACGAAGCCCACTCTCAACACTAACACTAAATGTTAGCTAGTGGTAGAGAGGTTTTATATTACATTGTGACTGGACCAGTACCAACGTTCAAGCACCAGTTCCAGCACGGCGCAGTGGCAGAGTGGTCTAATGCGCAAGACTAGAATGTCTCTATTCTCAGGGAAGCTAATCTTGTTCCTTCGGGAGCGTCTGTTCAAATCAGGCCTGCGTCGGTGAATTCTTTTTTCTCCCATCCAGATGTATTCTAAAATTGCAAGCTTTTCCCTATTTGCTGAAACCGAAACCCCTCCTGTATGAGAGGGCAATGAGTAATATGCATGTTTAATACTTTGGTTGTTATCAAAAACATAGTGTCCATGATGAAACAGCTTCATCCTATTTTTGAACCAGGTAGGGATGCATATAACATGGTATTCGAAAACGGGAGACCAGCACAATTATAGATATTGTAAAAAGACATAGTTGATAACACTCTGGCCGAGAGAGATGCAATGTCTATGGTATGATGAATTGCCTTAGGTAGTTTGCCAAAATGCTCTATAACCTCAATAAAGCTCTCTACAGATCAGGGATCGTGCCAAACGCGAAATATTACTGAAGGTTGTTAGGAAGTACCTTCTTAATTGACTCATCGGTAGACTTAGCATCGAATGACTTCAACATGTATAGGTATTGACAAGAGTTGATATGGCAAGTGTTGCATATTCACATAACGAGTAGGTAAGCTCTATAGTTTATGTGTAGACTTTTAAAGGGTCTCTTTATCCTCAACCCTTTTGATTCGGTTTATATTATGCCGTTGAAGTAACTTGATATTCTCAAGACTTGTAGGGGGAAAATGCATGCTGTGGATATTACTACGTCTTTTAGCTGTGTGCTTTGGGTAATGTGCGAGTGTTTTATCCAAGCAATTCATTTAGCGGGATTTATGCACTTCGATATTTACCTAGGTACCTAGATTCCGCAAAGTGTACTATTTTCCTCTGCAATCATAGCCCCCTGCTATGAGGAGGCTGAGGAACATCATGGAGTATCGGAAGCATTTCGTTCCACTCGAGTCAAACCCAGAGCTCTTTACCGAACTCATTCATAACCTTGGCGTCGCAGAAGCCCTGGCCTTCCACGATGTCTTGTCACTAGAGGACGTCGAATTGCTCGCGTACATCCCACGTCCAGTATTAGCCCTTATTCTAGTTTTCCCCACGACTAATGAGTATGAGAAACAAAAGGCCGAGGAGGAAATGATACTACAAGGCTATGCCAAGAAGGGCGACGAAGAAATCGTCATGTGGTACAAACAGACGATCAACAATGCGTGCGGTCTCTATGGGATCCTACATGCGATAAGCAATTGCTGCGCTAGAGACTTCATCGGTGAGATCAATTTTATGAAACATCGCATCCTAAAAAGACAAATCTACTGACGATATTAATGGAATGTTCTAGTCTCAGACTCCATTCTTTCAAGTTTGCTAGCTAGATGTGTCCCTCTAGGCCCCTCGGATCGTGCTCTTGCACTCGAGGACGATGAAGCTCTCGAAGCAGCCTATAACGAGGTTGCTATCCGTGGTGATACCGAAGCACCTGCCAACCCGGAAGAAGAAGTTGATTATCATTATGTGTGCTTCGTGAAATCCCATAAAGATGGACACTTATACGAACTAGATGGAGACAGGAAAGGCCCGGTAGATTTGGGAAGTCTCGAGCAAGATGATGATCTACTTTCTGGCGCGACACTTACTACCATCAGGCATTTTGTGCAAAAAGTACAGCTTGGTATGGGATTCAGTTTACTCGCATTGGCACCTCAGTAGGACACTCTTGGAGCGAATGTGATAGAGATATCCCTTGCGACGCGCTTAAGCGAAGTGCACCTTCCCGGCCTCCTCGGAACCCGCAATGACTAAGAAAGAGAGACTACTAATTCGAGCGTAATTCAACCCGAGCCATAGAGCAATTCCAAGCTCCCTTCGAATTTACTAGAAACTCAAGCAAGGACTTATCCACCCAATTCAGGTGTTGCTGGAAGTATTGCATTTCTATCATTTGAAACATTGCGATGTCTTCTTCTGAGATAGCTGGGCTCTCTATGCAAGCAAGCATTACAACAGATGTTGTTGTGATCGGGGCCGGTCTCAGTGGGCTTCAGGCTGCAGTGGACATACAGGGTGCGGGGTTCTCATGCCTGGTTTTAGAAGCCACTGATCGAGTCGGCGGCAAGACACTCAGCATTAATTCAAGCTCTAAGCCAGCTGGCACGAACGACATTGGTGCGGCGTGGGTGAATGATAGCAACCAGTCCGAGATCTGGAAGTTATTTGATAAATACAATGTCGGGGTCGTGGTGCAAAGAGTGACTGGGACTAGCTTTCGGCAATTCGAAGATGGTCGCACGGTAGCTCATCCGTACCATGAGCGCCTATCAGTGAGTTAACGAGCTGTTGCAATAGAAACAATCGCATCGCTAATACTTCCATGTCACACGAAGGCAGAGAACAGCGACATAACCGAGGAACTCCGGCGAGTTAATAAAGCTATCCATGAAGCGGTCGAAACATCGAATCTCGAGTTTCCCGAGCTCGGAGACAGGGCGGAAGAGCTTGACAGCATAACATTCTCTGATTTCTGCCGGAAAGTCGGGCCCAATGTAGGCTCTCGTATGGCGTCGGTGGCTACGGCCGCATTTCTAGGCGTTGAAGGCCACGAGGTCAGTGCTCTGTACCTAATCAACTACATTAAGAGTGGATATGGCCTGAAGATAATGGTATCGGATGGAAAAGACGGGGCCCAGTATATTCGGGCACAACAAGGTGAGAATGAAGGTTTCTTTCCAAGAGTGAACATAGCTAACATTGAAGAATTGTCGTACAATAGGCATGCAATCTATATCAAAAGGTCTTGCTAGTGAATTAATGCCAAGTTCTCTTCACTTAAGAACGGTGGTGAAGTCTATTCGGCAGATTCAGAACGGGTTCTACGAAGTTCATTCCAGAGCCGGGCCCGTATTCGGAGCTAAACATGTGGTGGTGTCCGTTCCGACAAGTCTATACCGATCAATCAATTTTACGCCACCGCTGCCAGAGAAGAAGACAAAGCTTTCTGAGAGTACCACTCTTGGGTATTACAGCAAGATGGTCCTAGTATTTGATAAGCCGTGGTGGCATGAAGCGGACCTATCAGGTGCGATGGCATCGTATAAAGGACCTATATCTTTCACCAGAGATACCAGTGCGCCAGAAGACGACCAGTGGTCTATAAGCTGCTTCCTTGTAGGTGATATGGGACGTACTTGGAATAAGTCCTCAGAGTCAAAGCGCCGCGAGGCTGTTTTAGAGCAGTTCAATGCTGTGTTCTCAACTGCTACCATCGTGCCTCAACCTATTGCTACCCACGAAAAGAGATGGGCGGAAGAGCCGTACTTCCTTGGCGCCCCATCTCCTGTCATGGGCCCCGGCGTTTTGACGTCACTCGGGTCGGATGTGCTGCGAGAGCCCGTTGGAAATATACACTTTGTTGGCACTGAGACATCGGTGGTCTGGAAAGGGTACATGGATGGGGCTGTGCGTTCCGGGCAGCGGGGCGCTGAGGAAGTGATCAATAGCCTAAGAGAATGAGTATGTGTCTTCATTAGGTGAGAATCAGGAATGGTCGTGAGGATAGTTGAATATTTATTGCTGTGTGAGATCTCACTGCAGGATCAGTTCTTCGGTGTATGTGAATATGTAGTCACATATCATATACGCCTTGGGTACACCAATACACGTTGTCATCCCTGAGTGGGCGGGGTTAACGAATAGCTGCAGGCTGTAAGCCGTTATGTAACCCCAGGTTTTTTCAGGTCGACAAACGGGCCACAGCTGTGTCAAACAAAATATGCCTTGTTCTTCGTTCTTCTTTCTTCAATCTGGCTCCTGATCCTCCCTTTTAAGTTCTACGCCATATTAATCAAGCCCACTCTGCAGATCATAACATCTTACTTTAAGTATCGCTGAGATGGCTCCTCCTTCTAACTTCAGTCGTGCTTTTTCATGGATATCGGAGAATCCGGGTAGAGCCGCATTATACGGGCTTGCGGGCGTCGGAACGGGCGTCGCCTTAGCCCCGGGGGTTGTTGCTGCTCCAGCTCTGGCTGCAGTGGGCTTTGGTGCGGATGGAATAGCGAAGCGTACGTTTTACACTTGAAATATCTCGATATCATTCAGGCATGTGTGGGCATTTGCTAATCTGACTTATAACTTCTATAGTATCGATGGCGGCGGCCATTCAAAGTGGAATCGGAAATGTTGCGGCAGGGAGTGCATTCGCAACGTTGCAGAGTGCCGGCATGGCTGGCTCTGGAGCTGCTGTTGTTAATGGTGTGGTTTCATTTGGGGGTGCGCTTGTTGCGCTTGCCTCTGGAAGTGCTGCTAGTAAGGCAAAGCCAGCTCAGTTCAACCCAACTGAAGTTCTATGGTCTGTTCTGAAAGCCAATATCTGGAAGCCTGAGGACTTGGAGCGACTAGCAGACGCCGTGGAGAAGAGTTGGGCTAGGATCTCATTTGACATGGACACGCCAACCACAACCACTTCCATGCAGCGGGAATTTGAGACAGCCACTGCGGCAAAGGGGTGGGATGTCAAATACTAAGCAAGATGCATTACAGATTTTGACATAAGACTATATACCTACCTACCTAGGTACCTATCTAATGGCAGGTATTTGTGTAGTCGAGAAGTGGCCTAGCTGGCCAAGCGACCAGGTACATAGACCGTGCTGTGTGCTCCAGGCAAAAGGGGGTGGAAGTAACTACCTAGTACTGGCTGGAGGGGATTAATTAGCAGCAACCACCTTCTTTCAAATATGTTCCAGGTTCACTCTATGATTTGAGACATCCATTTGGGTTGACCGTTGTGATTATGAGGCGCTTGTTTTCTTCCTTCAACTATAACAGTGTTTCTCCAAGGCATAATTGAGGTATTGGCAGAAAATCACCGAAACATCCATAGGATTCATTCAACAGCGGCTGCAAACGGAGAACAACCAATGATATCAAGATTCCTGAGGCCTACAAACTAGCTGCCTGCAGGCTGCGAGTCGTCGTGCCACCCAACGTGTGTTGGCCCGACAGGCCGACCATGGCTGTACTCAAGATAAAACCTAAGCCCTGTCCTCTTCCTCAATTTGCCATTTCTATTCGGAATCCTCACACTAGAATACTTTGATACTGCAATAACACTGGACTATCATACTCTTTTCTTTCCAGAAACATTAACACCAAAATGAAAGCTTCAGGCCTTTATCCAGTCCTTGCCATCGCCAGTGGTGCTCAAGCGCTTGGCAATCTTCCAACTGTCGCCGAGACGTATTGGGCCCAAACACAACGCGCTGTAGAGGCTGTCGGTATTCCTGCCAACTTGGCGGCTGCAGGCGAGAGAGCAAAGGAGTTCGTACGTGAAGATGCAGCTAAGGTCGCTGGACAAGCCGTACAATGGGTATCAGAAAACCCAGGAACGGCTGCAAAATACGGGCTTATGGGTGTCGGACTTGCCGCCGTCGCCGCGCCAGCAGCCATTTCCAGCCCCGCTTTGGCTGCCGCTGGGTTTGGTGCGGACGGGATTGTAAAAGGTACGTTGAAGCCCCTGACCGCCTTCTCCTCCATCGATGTAGCAGTAACTGCTTAGAAAGAAATGAGCTAATCCGACTTCTCGTATTTTGCAGCATCCATCGCAGCAGGTGCTCAAAGTGGCATCGGAAACGTGGTAGCACATAGCATCTTCGCAACCTTAGAAAGTGCTGGGATGGCCGGATATGGGACGGCTGTTGTCAATGGCGTAGTCCAAGCAGGAGGCGGGCTTGTTGTACTTGCTTCTGGGGGTGCTGCTATTGCTTCTGGAGGTGATGCTGCTGAGAAGGCGAGGCTCTGACTTAGACTTCCATATTCGATGGGATTTATAACGACTGGGCTAAGGGCTGGCAATTACAGTCATTCGCCTGTAAAGTGGTTAGGGGAGTCGCGGAGAAGTGCAGATCACTGGACCACGACTGAGGAGCTTAAGGACTTGATGACGGAACAGATTGAAAGTGTCACCGAAGCTAGGGTAGAGTACCTAACGGGCTAAATTTCATGAATGGTAGCCATACTGCCATAGTAATACCTAACCCAAAGCTCCAGTTGCCTACCTTACCTGCTTATCTGCAGCAATAAGAAGAAAACTACTCCGAATGGATTGTGCGTAATGAATGAAGTACTAAAATACATCGAACTGTGCGTTCAATCCTCCCGGATATTGAGCTTTGAATTACCTATACCGTGGAAATCAAGCAGCCTCAAGCTTCACAAAACATTGTGTAGGAGGCCGGAGCAATTGTTCGGTAGCCTGAAAGCTATTGAGCTCAGGAGGTACTGGAAGGAATTTGAAGCTCATCACGGTCAAGGTAATCATAATGCGTAGCTCCATCATAGCTAGGCGTCGTCCTAGGTACACAAAGTGGGTCTGCATTAGCGCAATACAATGGACCTAGCAAGTCCTTTTTTTGGAGTTCAAACTTACCAAAACAGCCCCTAGCTCCGCCGCCAAAAGCATTCTGGATCATCGCATTAGAATCAAAAACCTCATCCCCGTTCTCATCAATTTTAAACCATCGCTCAGGAGCGAACTTTTCTAAATCTTGGGCATTAGGCTTGCGAGTCCAGTCGGCGCCCCCACTCTTTTCTAGTGCAGCACGGCTCGTCGGGCTTCGCTGCTCCTCGGGCACTGGTGCTGGGTGCCATCGCGACGTCGTGAGGGCTGTAATTTGTGTGCCGGCTGGGATCTTGTGGCCAAAGATCTCCGTGTCAGTTGTCGCAACGCGCAGAATGCGGCCCACCGTGCCAGCGCATCGTATTGTCTCCTCTATAGTGGCGTTCAGGTACGGCACATCTCTAGTAATGAGGTCCGTGACGTCTGGCAACGAGTCACCAGGAAAGGTTGATCTTAATGCTTCCCGGAGCTTCGTTTGCGCTTCCTGGTTGTTGGCCATGAACTTCACAAACCATTGCACTGTGGCACCTGCGATTAGCAAGCAAATCGACCTGTACAGATCCCCATTCATGATCCCAATCGTGCTCGTCGTGTCAGGATTCATGAGGCTGGGGTCGGGATAGCAAGATAAGTTCCACCCTTGTATCAGAGGAAAAGCGATAGGAATTGCTTCTGGTACATACAGGTTATACTTGTGGTGTCATGACCCTGCATCGCCACGTCAGAAAAATGATAGTCGACTTTCACTATTACTAGACTCACAGCATATATGAAGAGGAGGAGCTCGTCTCTCAATCGCACATCTTTGGTCGGATCTGGGAGGGGCTTTCCGGCCTTCTGGGCAGCAAGCATATTACGCCTGAGGACAAGGTCCATGGCACATGTGTCATGCTCATCACCGTCGCTAGAGCCGTCTAAAAGCTGCTGAAAGCGGGCTGAGGCGTCGAGGAGGATACGATCGACTTCACGGTCTTTAACTTCCATGTACCTGCGGTAGTTGGAGCTCCTCTGTATTCGCCACTGGGTCAATGCCGGCCAGAAAGAGCCTCGCCATGCATTTGCTAGGTCGTTGATGTATCCGACCGTGCTATGCATGTCCAATCCCTTAGTCTTCACCGTCTTCCCTGTCTCGAGCATCTGGATCTGGGCCTTAACTGTGTCCAGTCGTTCTCCGAAGGTTGCTGTCCAGATGGCATCAAGAGCCGCAAAGGAGAAGTCACCGCTAACGTCCACTGGATGGCCACTGGAATGTAGGTATCGTACTTCCCAGAGCTTTGTGAGATCTTTGGCTGATGCGTAGATGTTCTTGGCCACAACTCGACGCAAGAAATCCGGGTGCATGGTATCTTGCCAAGTCTTTCTTTGTGCTCTCCATTCGGGTGTCGTAGATTGCGCAATAGTTGAGTAGGGGATGAACGTTTGCCAAATACCTGTCGCAGTACTCCTGTCGAATTCCTTAGACCTTCTCAACGCGATGTCGGATACCTCTCGCGGATCGTCAACCATAACAATCGGTTTCGTGAACGGGTTCATGAACAACTGATGGATTGGCGACCCGAACTGTAGTGAGCGGCGACCAATGGGTGTGGACCATTCCGTCAATTCCTTATAGACGGCTGCGATAGTTGGTAGGTCACCCGCAATTCTTTTAGCCGCCTCCTTGTCAAAGGGTATCCCGGGGAGCGGGCGGGGATAAAGGAGTCTCCTAACCAAAGCTCGTAGTAGGACGACGGCCAATATACCGCCTATAATGAAAGGGATATCCATGACTTGATGGTCCAGGCACAGGACTTGATTGAAGACAGTGAACAATTTCATCATGAGGTCCAAAGGTCGGTGGCATTGTGTATTTATAAGTCTATGGGTGTGCAATCAGCTTGCTGCGATTGGTACTTCCAAATACTGGGACTTTTGCACAATTATAGGCCAATATGGGTCTTATGACTGCTAGTCTGCTACACTATGCACCTCATTGGAGGTTAATTGATATCACACCTACTTCCGAACCAGGGTATTCGTGTCCCTTCTAACTAGGAGTTATGCCGACAGGCTATGTCGTATCGGAGGGTGCGCTTAGACCTACTGGCCATTCACATGCGCGGAATAGAAGATCAGAAGTTTGTGTACGAATTGTCGAATCATAATGAAGTCGGCATACAACACGGAAATGCCGTAATAGTTAGCGTTGCCTATAATAACTTTCTAAGTAGGATATGAAATGTACTCGGCCGATGCATACCGCCTCAGTGTGGGGTCTGCAAAGGGAGGAGATGAGATTTACAGTATGGTAACCACAACTAGGTAAGTAATACGCACATATAGGTCTATCAATATCCTATTGTAACGCAGGGGGTAACTAACTGCAACCAATGAGGTGTCGGACAGATTGAATCGCATCGCGCCTCGCGACACAGTTCGGGCCCCGAAGGATTCACCGAACACGCCTCCACGGTAGCGGACATGCTTGTCTTTTGAGGGGCATGATCGTCCCGGTTTTTTCGGGTATCTTCCGGGCATTGCAAGCTCTCGATTTAGGCGTCGTCATACGTCTGCAGCTATTCTAATCTCCAGAGCGGTGTGCGTCACACAGTTTGATATTTTAAACCACTTGCGGTTTGAAAAGTTGCCGAGTACAACAAGCATAAGTTCAAAGTCCACCATAGTTGGAATATTGCACGTTGTAGTGAAACAAAATTCCTTTATGAAAATATTTACCTGTTTTATGTAATTGTTGACCAAAAACGAGTAGTCCCTAATTATTCCTAACATCCATCTCTGAAGATTGATGCGATAGTAATACTGACAGCAATGTTACACAGCTAGTGATGATAATCATTACTCGTAGAAGGAAATATCACAATCTTATCCATGATAAAGGCACTATGTAATTTACAGAGATAAAGGGGACACTAATGGACGAAGCTGATGCATATTCTGATGTAAACGCCTACCTAAAAGGGCCGTTTAGACATCCACATAGCCTTGGATTGTGACATGTAGAAAGCCATTACGACTAATTGTGCAAGTCACCTGAGGTCACTTGGTAGGACTTTACTGTAAACTTCAGGGTAAGCCGCGCTTTCATATTCCGACGGACGGACGCCGAAAAGGCGAGATGCCTAGTGTCAGGCACGAGGGAGTGATCAGAGTAATGGATGATACGATTCGACAACCTAGCTAATTATGAGCTAGAAACAGTATAATCCTAGAGCTTCTCCATAATGCCATGATTCCTTCCAACTAGAAGATGGGAGGATGATGCCCCTTTTATACACCTGTGAGCTGCCAGCTACCCCCCTGGGAGTAGCCCTAGCCATGATATCTCCACCTATACCACCTACACCAACTGCCCCTGACACTTGGACAATTAACATACCTATCTAGATAGGTATCCATACTATCACTTCTAATCATAGGTTACCACGTGTTAATAGTAAGAGTTATAAACGTCCCGACATAGGTACAGATCTAGGTAGTATATAGATTGTATAAATATAAATTTTTCGCTAGTTGAGGCGAATTAGATCCGAGGACTTGACTAAGACCATGCCACGTTTTAGTACCCTTCGTGGCCCTTTCTCACGACACCATTTTAGAATCAATATGTAGATGGTATACTAATACCGCCGCTCTATGGATGCCTCTTCTCAGGTGCAATATCTAAGCGAATGTGAAAAACAGCTTGGTCATTTAAATTATATCAGTTGCCACATTTGGTAAGATACTTGCTGGAGATATTTTACGCAGCGACATAATTGAATAAACCATTTCATTAACCTTCTCACGAGTAATTTCGCGGTATAATTTCCACTATTCGTCTTGTTATGAGGAAGAATGAAATAGAGGCATGCTTGTATGCATAGGTGAGCTATTGCACATCATAGTATTGCTATGCAATCTAATAGTCACTAGACCTATATAGTCCAAATAGAGGCTAAGGAATGTCTCCAACTTCGCTTGAATCCTCATTTTCCCCTGTCCTAAGAAACAATAGTGCTAAAGCCTTACCGTTTCCATTTTGCGGGGAACCTTGTTATTGTTCTAGATTTATATGCTTTCTCCGACTTAGAATTTCTCCAGAAGCGGTGTTGGATGGGGGAAGATTCGGTAAGATTTGCCCCGGCATCTCGCTTATGTAGGTTAAAGAAGTACATTCAGATAAATAAATATAAACCCTACTCGTGGACAACAATTCATGGCTACTCAAGCTCGAGCTTGACTTCAGCAGCCTGATAAACAGCCATGGCTCTCTTGCTAGTTGGCCTCGCCTTGTTGTCGGATTTGGCCTTTGGAAAGATTGACAGGTATGTATAGACCGAAGTAACTTCCGAATCTACTGGACTGGTCTAACTTAAGCATATCAAGACATGCCGTTGTTACTAAGTACAATGTTAGAAGAGAGACGTTGATTGACAATGGCACTACCCCTTTACAGGTTGGGAACGGCAACTTTGCATTCAATGTCGACAACACGGGGATGCAGGTAACGTAATTTTCAGGCCCACGGTTCAAGACAAGTTCCTAACATGAACTCAAGACCTTTTTGCCATTTAATACTCTCTCGAGCTGGGCCTGGCACAACGACACTCTACCTACTAATGGGTATGTTCGTAGCCTATTTCATTGTGCGGTTTCACTAGCTGATTTATGTCTAGTGAGAGCTTGAGTGACTATCATGGCGTGGGAATGATGACCCATGGTAGGAACGTTTCCTATGATATTCCCGATCCCGACCTCCCGCAAATCTCACAATGGGTCATCTCGAACCCTAGCCGCATCAACCTGGGTCGCATTGGCCTTCGGTATCAAGATGCCACTTTGGCGGCTTCTCAGATCGTGAACCAGGTCCAGGAGCTTGATTTGTGGAATGGAGTCATAACTTCAAGTTTCGAGGTTGCCGGGGAAAGTGTAAAGGTCATCACCCAGGGTGACTTCGATTCTGATGCAGTTGCTTTCCATGTCCAATCTCCACTGCTGGCATCGGGTGACTTAGAAGTCGAGCTCGACTTCCCCTATCCGCCGATTCATACCACGACGTACAAGTATGAAGTATTCGCCGGAGTTTATGACTTTCCCCTTAATCACACCACTTTTATTGTCAAGGGTTGCAAGGTAGACGAAGCACACATCTACCATGAGCTACAGGAAACAAAATACTTCGTCAATCTGCGATGGCCCGTTGAGAATACCCTCAACCTATCTAGGCTCGAACCATCAGGCTCAAGTGCTGTCACAGCTCATCGATACACTTTGTCAGCTTCATCCAAGTCTCGCCATCGACCTGACACCCTAGATTTCACGGCAAATTTCTCCCCTGACAAAAAGACCGCTGCATTGCCGTCGTCAATTCGAGACCGGAACTCCGAAGGTTGGCACCAATACTGGAACGAAGGTGGTTTCGTCGATCTTACGTCCTCGTCAAGCACCAAGGCTGACGAGCTCCAGCGACGGATTATCTTGTCGCAGTACCATGTCCGGGTTAACAGCGCAGCAAAGGGGCAGTCACCCCAAGAAAGTGGACTCATGAATAACGGGTGGTATGGTATGTATTGATTTGCCCTTCCCTATGCTGATTATGGCGCTAAATTAACTTAGGAAAATTCCATATGGAAATGGTGGTGTGGCACAACGCTCACTGGTCCACTTGGGGCCGACAAAAGTATTTTGACAACATCTTTCCTGAGCTTTACGAAACTTTCTTGCCTTCGTCGTTAGCGAGAGCGACATCAATGGGTTGGGAAGGCGCAAGGTAAGTACCTATTCACCATGTCATAGTTGAAGATCCTATCTCCTCTAATCAGGACTAGATGGCCAAAAATGACCGAAGTCGTCACCGGGGTTAGTTCGCCGGGCGGTGTTAATGGGCTGCTGTTATGGCAACAGGTTCGTATCAAGATAACCCGATAACGGGGGTGGATAGAATTGACCGGGAATTTCTTCTAGCCTCATTCTATGTACCTGGCAGAACTAGCATACCAGGCTTCGCCAACTCGGGAGACTTTAGAGCGGTGGGATTCCGTTCTAACTGCCAGTGCGGATTATATGGCCTCCTACGCTTGGAAAAACGAGAGCTCTGGCCACTACGACCTCGGCCCGCCTAGTTACGGAGTGACTGAGAATACGCCTCCCGCAGAGACTCTGAACTTAGCTTATGAAGTAAGTTGATATGATAGTCAAGTCTCAAGGACGCAGAAAAGCTAACTAATTGCGATTAAGGTTGCGTACTGGAGATACGGGCTTGATGTCGCTCGCGAGTGGAAAAGGCGGCTAGGTCAGTCCATCCCGGAGAAATGGACAACGGTTGCCGAGAACCTTGCTCCTCCTCCCCAGGTTGACGGGCTGTACAGTGTCTATGAAGGATTGGATAGCTCCTGGTGGGAGAACTCGAAGCTTAACGGAGACCCACGCAGTCTTATTATGCTGCAGGGTATCCTTCCTGACACACCCGCTGTCGACTCCAAGGTCGCTCTCAAAACGGCGGACAAGATTTGGGAAGTCTGGACGGACGACAAGATTCGTGGTTGGGGTCGACCTGTACTTGCGATTAACTCGGCTAGGATTGGCAACCCCGAGCGCGCTATCTATCATCTAACAGCGTACGATTTTTGGATTTTTGACGATGCTGGGTTTGCCGTGCGAGGAGGTGATGGTAGGTGTTTTCTTCATGGTAAAATTTCATTTGCGTGGTTCTAATAGTATTCGATAGGTGGTACCCCTCCCCCTTTTATGCCCGGCAATGCGGGGTTCCTCTACGCAGGTGAGTATTTCACATTGTCTGTTCGGAATTGGCATAAATCTAACAATGCCAGTGGCGTACATGGTTGCTGGCTGGAATGGATCGGAAGGAGATGCCCCTGGTTTCCCTAAAGATGGGACCTGGACTGTAAAACATGAGGGTTTGTTGAAAGCGCTGTGACCCAGAGGAATCGATAAAAAGGGACAAATATCCACATATGTGTATAATGAAATAATACTCGAGATAGTAATTCGACGGTGAACGAATTCATAAAGCCGAGCATTTGTACCAATCGGGAAAAAATCGATTCATTCCCACAGTGGTAACCAATCAAATTTTCAGGCATGGGGGCGGAGGTTTACTTCCAGCGTCTCCACATTTTTGTCGGGGCTTCCCGCAGCTATGACGCCAGTGGCTGCATCGTCACTGCTCGTAAGCTCGTGATCTTCCATTCTGTTGAGTTTGGTGTTGATCCAAAAATTCAACACAAATTCACCAACTAGAGGAGAGCCAGGCATCAAATATTTCAAAATGGCGAGGATTTGGTATCGCACATTTCAAGACTTCTTCTCCATTCGCCGTCTCTGGCTCTTCCCGCTACTAGCTGGCTTCAGTTGGTTCATGACCCTGACCATCCTGCTACTGCGCTGGTTGGCTATCGGCCGTCCTCAGTACCCCAGACAGGTGAATCCATATGTCCCATTCATCAGCGACATCGCTGCCCACCAGTTCAAGCCCGTGTTCATCATCGGATGTGCAGCAACAGGCGTTACATTCTTCGGAACCGTGTTCGCGGTGCACCACGTGCGCTACTCGCCTAAATTTTATGGTCTAACAGACGATGCGCCATGGCGACAAACAACGAGCTTAATTGCGCTAGTGGCTGGCCTCGCCGCTGCCGTAAGCTTGGTGTTCCTTAGCATCTTCGACACTGACGATGCGCACGTACGGCATCGCCATCTCCTTATGGGAACCTTTGGAGGTCTGTTTGTGAGCGCGATCACCACAACCGCCGTATGGTGGGATCAAGTATGGGGGCCCGCTGTATTTTCTGGACTGCGCAAATGGTACGTCTTAGGAGATTACAATTGCCGAGGCGGAGATTGAAATACTAATACAGTGAAGGTGTATCTTTAACACATTCCTGGTCCTTTGCCAATTTGGCTGCGGGCTCGCATTCGTTATTCTTATGTACGATGGCTATTATAAGTCTTCTGGAATCCTCGAGTGGTGCCTCACCTACCTGGGTTCGTTCTGGCTGGCCTCGTTCGTCGGCTTCATAATGTGAGCGAGTTCCTTCCAAGGCTCTTTGGTCCTAGGTGTTAATATGTAATACAGGTTCAGAGAAGGCTATGTGCCTAGAGTCGAGAATGAGGTTGAGCGACAGCCTTTACTTGGCTAAGTTCCCCTTACATTGCCATGTAAAACGACACTAGAGTGGATGGCCTTGTGTGGGTTGCTAGCATGATGGTCTAATAGACATCTCACGCGTTTCATCTCTCTAGAATGCCATTAGCTGCACGCCCGTGGAACGAAGCGGCCATAACCCAGCGCACCCTCCTCATGGGAACATTGATCCAGTACCACCAGAGAGGGGAAAGAGATATACGAAACCAAGTCGTGCCTACCTTTTACGGCCAACCTGAATGCAGGAAGTTGGTGTGCCGGCGGTTTCAAACCACTGCGGGGTGATCATCATAACAGAATTGTCTGTGGTCTATTGATGAAATGCGATGATACACGGTCAATGTTTACTCTCTAGACCAAACGCTGGAGGATGCGGCCGCCCCCATCAATCTCATGGATTGAATATTCAGGCCTAATTGCCAGTAGTAGACCAATACCTAATCACCTGCGGGTATGTAAAGTAGGATTCAAGGTAGCGGCGGAAATGGATATCCACCTTCATACAATTTGTCGGTACATCCGAGTACATAAGGAAACAGGTCATACTATACACGATTAATTTCAAAGTGCGATGGAATTATTGAATGAAATAGATGCATTAAACTTACCAAGTCGCAATATTCCCAGGCTGCTTAGCTATTGCTTCGCATTGGCCACAACCCCTCTTCACGCCTACGGTATCCGAACCTTTCAAACCTAACAAGAAATCGACCTTCCGTATAGATGATCCATCAGATATTTACTGAATGAATCAACAATCTCTTTCATGCTACCTGGTCCTTCCCATCGGTACTCTTTGGGCTTTGTAGTCACTAAATATAATAACAATTTCTCCATACAACCATGAGACAACTCATAAATATCTTGATCTCCGGAAATATGAACGATTCTTCGACCCAGATTAGATGCCATCTGGATCCACGACTGGATGCAGGTCTTTCACATCCTGTGAATTGTAGAACATGCCTATAAAAAAGCCGGTGGTCGAAGCCACTAGGGACCAGGGGGCAAATCAGAGCCTTCAGGGGCTTCACAGCCAGGACAAGCAGGCTCGTATATACATCCGGGACCTGCCCGTGACCACAACATAGTTCCCTTTCATGCTTCCATAGTCTGCATCGTGACACCTGAGGTATGATACTCCTATATATACCCTTTGCTTACCCTGTAATTCACCGCAAGAGAAGAGAAGAATGACGAAGCTCATGGTGTGTTAGTAATAAGGTAGGTAGTTAAAGTGTTGTATAAAGTTTTGATCGTAAATAACAAGAACAAAGTGGGTATCTATCCAGGTTCCAGAGAGCGCCCAGTAGTATTAGCCATCCTCCCATGTTCCTTTTCCCATGCATTCCTATGTATCCTCGTGTATCCTTGTATGTATCTGTCTATCCTAGGACCAAAACACCCCTCCAGTTCGGCCGCAGATCACCCAATGAACCTATGCCATGATAATGATTCTTATACAAAAAAATGAAGTGATATCTTCATAATTCATCTCAAATTCCAGTCCTTGAATTGTCTGACGTAGTCGGTGGCGCTGGGAGCTGCTGATTCGTTTGGGCAGTAGTTAATTCACCGTCCACTCTCTTCAACCCAATGTCAGACGGCCCTTCATCATTTGGCGCATAATTATATTCTGGACCGTACTCTTCCTCGTCGTGGATCCTACCTGGGACAGTGGCCGCCGGAGATCCTGTTTCGGATGGCTGATGTTGAAATCTCGTCGGAATAAATTTTTTATACATTGTTTTTCGGAATGTGCGTGTAGTCCCAAATACGATAAAAACCTGGAATATGAGAGGTTAGCGGTCGACTACCTACCTAGGTTTATGGCCCGTGTATGTGCTTCTTCTATGAAGCATATAGAACACGAGGGCTTATAATAACAATGACAAGAATCTTGCGCAGACTTACGAGTAGACTTGTCGACGCACCCGGCATGAAAAGCAGAATATCATGTCTGGCCTTCTCGGCCGACAAGTTCGCTGATTCACCTAATTTCTCCTTGGTGTGGTTTGAAAGCTGGGCCAACTCTGACAGAATTGTGATTAACTGGAAAGCTCCTAGCACGACGAAGCCAATAGAGAAGCGCAGCACTAGCCAGCGGTCGTATATGCTGCGACGACCATCGCCTTGATCCAGAACGTTGATGATTTCTCCACCTTCCTCTTGAGACCTCCTAGAAAACAGATACCGAGCATTCCACGAAACGAGACGGTGTCGAGTGTAAATGTATTTAACGAGGATCGCCATCAAAAGGAGGCTTCCGATAGTGACACTGATCATGACTGGACTTGTGTTAATTTGGGAGTTTATGTCAAGACAATAGTTGCAACGAAGGATACGTACTGTTGAAATTGGCTAGTGTTAAGAAAGCTATATGCGAACTCTGTACAATATCAAGTCGCAGAAGACACATTAGGATAATAGGAAGGACGACTGCCACGACTTTCGCTAGTTGATTGGTCTTATGCTTGATGCGTCTAAAGGTCGTCAGGTTCCTAAGTTTAAATACTGTATATGTAAGTGCAATGGCCCAGAAAAGGGTAAGCATTGCTTCCACATTATACGTGTAATATTCTAGACCAACAGTTAGCAGCGGTTTCAATCAGACCAGGGGCTCCGTAGACTTGCGTATATAGAACAGTACAAGGTCCAGGCCGACCGAGGGACCTGCGATGGCTATCTCCGGGCTATGTAGATGGGCAATGGTATATTCATACTGCTCAACCTTAACGTCTCTCCACCAAATGATTGTGTGGAATTGCTGAATGATATTTGTGACAGTGCCCAAAAGGGTGGCGTAGGAAAGTAGCGCGACGTCTATAGGATGTCGGTGTCAATTAGAATGGCCGATTTGATGGCTTCGGTGACCTGTAACTTACAACTATCTCTCTCGTGATGCGTCCAGACAAGCCATATCATGATACAACTAGCTGTCAAGCACAATATTGCGTAGAAAAGGACAGCGACTGCAATGCCAACTACTTCATCAAGTAGTTGAACCACCATGTCGACGCGACAGGAGGTGATTGAGACATTGGCGGTCGTCGAAATAGGCGTGGAAGACATAAAACAAAACAAAACAAAACCAGAGGCCGGAGTCCCCGGGAAAATAAGCTTTCCTATCTAGGGGCTTCCCGGCCTGCTATTCATTTATCTGGCATGACGATTCAATTTAGTACTGCCGCCGACTTTAGAAGCCAAGACCCGGTGTTGTCACCGTTACAACCCTCTTCGGGTATGTTACCGAGATAATCCATATGAGATTTCCCTCTGAGATCGGCGTGGGGGGTACCACGGCTAACTAGGGCCCACGGAGCAAGGATAGCGCAATGCTAAAGGGAGATGTCAAGCGAGAAGAGCTTGCGTAGCCAATAAGTGGAGTGGAGTATGGACAGCGTTGGAGTCATCTACCGAGAATATCACGTCGATGAAACTTGACCCCACACCGCAGACAGGACGCGAGTCCAAGCACATAATGTCGATAGGAGGCCATGATGCTCGAAACGTGCCTCTATTTGAAGTTATTCGTAGTCTTAGAGGAACAAAGAGAGTTGGTGTTAGATTTTTAACTTGGATAAACTTGCGGCGAAGCCATATGATGACGGGTGACGATGCTTACTATGGCTGTATGAACGTCCTGGAGGGTCGTTCGATGAAACCACTGGCTGTGAACGGCAGGCATGGATAACAACTTCCAGGTACATAGCTAGACACCATGTCTAGGTAGCGAGCCTAGTTTTTATGATCCCATACAGCGATCCTAAAGGGAGTTTGACCTAAATAAAACTTATTTCATCCCTAGTGCAAGATCTATTAGACGAGGGAACCGGGTAGATCGGATCACCGCAACCAACCATCTTACGAGCCGCCTTCAAAGCTTCAATGCAATTATGTATGCGATTATGCGCACTCGAGGTAATGGGTGATCTACTTATGTTACTTAGAAACTTAGCCATGGCTTTGTAGTTTAGGTACGGAATCGTATCAAATATGAAAAAGATAATTGAAAACGTAGTACATACCTAGTCACATTCACGAATACGAAGAAATCGACATTGGGATGGAAGATTTGGAGTTAGAGCCAATGAAAACTACCTAGCTTAGGTTCCCACGAAATGAAGCATAGGCTCCCTGGTGGGTAACGGCGAGTAGAACCCGCTTCAGGAGTATAATAACATTGACGAATAGTAAACCGAGTTTATATATACCTCCTATAGGTCCAGGGTTTGCTATGAGAGAACCTCTTACAAAATTGACGTGACAGCATAACAGGGAGCACGTACCTTATTTGAGCTGCATAGGTTTCAGCGATCTGCAAGAAGCAGATAAGACCTAATGCAGCTGGGTAACGGGTTTCCATGCCAGGTAACAGGGGAAGAATTCTTGGGAGATAACTTAACCAGTTACAATTGGGAAGACGACTTCTCCTATTGCATTTTATCTAGTTCTAGGCCACTGTAATGTGCTTTCGAAAATCCAGAGGAAACCCCCCAAGATGTAGCATATGTTACGCAGTGTAACATCGCAGGGCTGAGTCGTGCTCAGGGTGGGCCCTTTCGTTGTATCCAGTCTCGATTCGAGGAGTTGCGAAAGCTGCAACCCTCTGGATCACGTCCCGTGCCCCATTTTGTCGCCGAGCTGTTACGTACCTACGAAGCTGCTACGCGATGCATTGTGAAGTCCCCGGCATCCGCGAATGTATCTTGCGAGATGATACTACTATTTTATGTATAACTAGAGCACTAATTAGAGAACAACAGGGGTTACACAATTAAAACCGAAGAAACCTAGGCCGAAGTCATACCTGATATATGTACCACTTATCTAGCAGTATCACGTCTATCCTGGGGTGCAGAGGCGAAAGCAAAGCCATTTGACACCTTCCTTTTGGGGAATTTTTCTGTTATTGATATATCCCCAACTTAGCAACGTATGCCTCCCGATGGCGACGACGTCTACATATACATCGTCTCGTGATGTAGTCCTGCTATGCACGATGTGGAATGTTAATAGGCAATGCCATTTCAAGATAAGCAATCCTTTTGCGAGAATTTTACGTACCTAGGCACACCTCACTCACCTCGACCGTGACTAGAGAGAAACCAAAATGATCACCCGAGATCTTCAAGAGTGTTCCATTTTTTTCGACCCACCGTATATCTTCTTCATCGCCTTAGCAAACTTACATATCTCGCCGGATCCCACCCTTTCTGTGGGATATCTCTTGGCTATCCGCAAGGACTCGGCGATGTGATATAAGGACATAACCCAGATGGCCGTTGAGACGCTCGCGTGGTTCGAGAAGAGCTACCGGGCCGATACTAGTAGGTAATGAGTAATGCCGCCTATATTAGATCTTGAGTATTACTCCTAGTCGTGTAGTGTATGTACGATTAACATACCGTAAACTTATCGTAGGCAATTCAAACCCAAGCTGTGGTAAAGACAAGCCACTATCCCTAGGTCGAGAGGTCTTAGAGGCGCGGTCTCTTCTCCATTCCGTGTTTCCCCTGGTTCCCCGACGTGCACGGGATTCGTCGAGAAGTCATCTCCAGTGTTCGATATAAAGAAGAGTATATGCATGCAAGGCATGAGAAGTGGCTTAGTTAACTTGAATTGATGTGCAACCCAATAAGCATACAATAAACAAGGCCATCCCGGCTCGATATCGTTGTTTGCTACCATTGGCGAGAAAAATTCTGTACGCATCAAGTATGATGCCTACGATGCTCGAACTAGGTCTCATCACATCTCTTCTTTTTCTTCCTACACTATTTCTCGGTTTCTTACTATAAGTGATGTCAGTGGAAGTAGAGGTGTGCAAATTATTGTTACGAACTTGCCTGCATTACCTCATAAGCAAGGCTTTCATACTACATCCGACTTCGAGTTCGGGCCTGGACAATCGTATTCATGTCGAAGGATCGCCAGTGTCTCCAGGGCTTGAATCATGCACGAGAAATCAAGTATAAGATCCAGGGGTATGTAGTTTATAGTACGACTGCTGACGACTACAACTGACTGCAAGTAGACGTTTGCCCTCGCCGGCATGCCGCCTAGCGTCTCGCCCCTATCATGTGTTCTTGGCGATCTCAACGACATCCGCCCACTCCGTGGGTTTGTTACGGCCGCCTTCCCACGCACTGTTCAAGTACGTCTCGGCCTCCTTGGCCCAGGCTAGGAGCTGCTCCTCGGCGCCCCACTCACCCATCGCCATCAGTCCGACAGGCAGCTTGCCCTCACCTTGCTCTGCATCGGCATAACCAACAGGCGCGCTAACAGCGGGACAGCCTGTCGAGTTCGCAAGCCAGATGTACATCATGTTGCGGATTGTCACGTTTCCGTCACTGAATCCGTACGCCTGGTCGCCCGGATGAATCAACCAGCCGGCGTCGGGGTTCGTCGGCGTCAAGATCAGCATGCCCGGGTGTTTCTTCCACAGAAAGGCAAGGTGCTCCATGATCAAACCCCTGAGCTGCCCATACTTGATCATGTCGACACCAGATGTGACGGCACCAACCGTGATTAGTAGCTGGTTGCAGTTGTTGAGGTTTTTCAGCGGGTTCGTTGGGTCCACAGCCCGCGACTGCGCGTGATCGTATGCTTCGGTGAGCGCCCACGCACTGTGCGCGTATTGAGCCTCCTCAACGTATGGGATGGTGATGTTGACAACCTTGTAGCCCAGCTTATCCGTGAAGTAGGAAATGGCCCTTTTCGTGGCCTCGAGTACGGCAGGAGAGGCTTGGTCGATCCAGTCCTGGTAGATGCCAATCGTCTTCTTTGCCGTTGGGCTAGGCGGAACAGAGAGTGCGAATGAACCCTGAACCGGGTCCTTTGGATTAGGCGCCGCCACTGTGATATTTTAGGTCAATAGGTGCCATGAGAGAGTGATCGTTGGCTATAAGACCGATTTGGCGGGATGATGACAACAAATAGAGAAAATCGCACGTCGCGGGGAAATGTAGGCAGGACATATGGAAAATACTCACTAATGCGATATGCGATGGCCAGGTCATTAGCCGTTGCGGCCATAGGGCCGATGACACAGACAGAGGACTTCATCGTATACGTTCGATGTAGAGTTGGCTTTAAACCATACACACCACACAAGGACGACGGGATACGAATGCTTCCTCCCGCGTCCGTACCAACGGCGATCGGGACCAACCCAGCACACAGGGCCGAGCCCGCACCGGAGGATGAGCCGCCCGGGTAGTAGGATTTGTTGTTCCAATTCACAGGTGTTCCCCAATGTGGATTGCAGCCACTGATGTCCGTGCCGAGTTCGTGCATGGCCAATTTTCCAATAACAATGGCACCTGCCGCCTCCAATTGTGCAATTGGCCAGATCGTTTGGGCCGCAGGCGTGAAGAATGGATCGGATGGATCAGGGGGCATTCCGACATGAGAGACGTATCCTTCAACATTCATATCGTCCTTGACTCCTATCGGCACACCGTCTAGTACACCCAAGGACTTGCCCTTAGCGTATCGCTGGGTAGATTTCTTGGCTGCTGCAAGCACAAGATCCTCTCTCGTGACGGCCCATGCCGATTCATACTTCGCTAACGGATCTTGTCCCCTAGATATCAATGGGAGCAAGGCTTTTGCTACTCGAAGCGGCGTCAATTTTCCAGATTTGAAAAGCTCATGGTAATCAGCAGCAGAATAGAAACGGCCAGCTAGGTCGTCCGGCTGTCGCTTACAGAGGTCAGGCGTAACCTTTGCTTTACTCTGGGAGACACCATCGGCGATCAGTGGCGTGACGATCGGCTGCAGAGTTCGTCAATAGGTAGGTACTTAACATCCGAAAAGGACCACATGAGAGCCACCTACTTGCAGATGCCAATCGTACTCAGCTAAGTCTGGAATGTCCTTGACTCCGCCAAATTTGGCGTTCGTCCAGGTCGCCTTAGCGAAGAAAGAAGAATTGGCGACGCTGATTTCAATATAAGCAACCGTAGGGAAATATAAGTGACAGGTCATGAGTGCTCACAGTTTCGCAGCAATGACCAGAGACCATCCTCGAAGCACAGGGTTCTTATCTGTGGTTGGCGTGTACGCTGTCTTAGGGCCTTCTCTAGCTACCGGATACCCTGAATACCTCTGTCTAGACCCCATTATAGCTGCACTATGTAGACGATGGCGTTCCGTTTTGCCAATCACATACGTCTATGTTGATGAAAATGACAGCTTGAAGGTAAGGGAAGGTGAGGGAAAATGACACCTCGGCATCCGGCCCAGTCGGGGAACACCCCCTGTAAGCAGGGGTATCGCACAGATGCATTCCAATTGGGTCATAGCGAAGATTATGCCCACTAATTCAATAGCCACAAATCAAGCCACCGAGTGGTATCACGGTCGGACCGCCTAGACGGGATAGATGCAGGGTACTACGTTAGTGCATGTACAGAGAAGGTTGCCGCGTGAGAAGAGCACTTACCTACTAAGTCTTGACGTCTTTCGCTTTAGTTATAATCTGAGCCCATGAGCCCAGTATTAAATTCTTAACCTGTTGGATTAGGTACCTAAAGTAGGTAAGTTAGGGAATTGTATATCCACGGGGAAAAGAACGTATTAGGCAGGATCTCTATTTGTATTGACATTCCGACTCGTTCTCTATATAAAACACCTCTACCTCCATCCAAGTATTAACAGCGCTGGACGGAATTCCGGCAAACGTCTCCGTTGCTGGAGGATCCAGGGGTGATCAGGAGAGATGGGTGAGGTAGTTAGGAAAGATGGCATGCTTCCTTCTTCGGAATGCCCGATATGTACTAATCGCTGGTGGTAATATCGAATCTCTTCTAGTATCACTCGGTCCAAACTAGATCTGAGATCAAGCTCTACATCTTCACGTCGAGGAAAGACGGGTGACATCTCCTGACCGCGCGCCCATGCCTTATAGCCCTCGATCTTTCTCTGGTCTTCGTCGCTGCACAAATCGATAATCGTCCCTTTGCCCTTGTCCTGTTCGGTCATATCTGGTCGGAATTTGGGCCAATACGCTGTCTCGATTTGCTCGACGATCAGGTAGACCACCTTCACGCTCTGAAAACGTTGCCCTTCGATGAGGTCTTTAACAAGAACAGTGATTTCGCCCTCAAAGTCGCCCGCGTTGATGGCCAGCTTTTCGGCCGCAGAGAAGAACGGCTCAGGGTTCGACAAGGGATAAGGATACCCACCATGAAGCTCTAGGATATCAAGAGAGCCGATGAACCACGTAGTAGTATCGGTATCTTCAGCCGTAGGAAAGCCCCGTACAACCGAATGATTCACAGCGACCTCCCGCGATTCTCGACAGACGTGAGCAATTGTCGGCGGTAACAGACGCCAGCTCTCCCACGGAACATTCCTAGCGAAGAGTTGAATACGACCTCCAGGCAAAGCGTGGATCCAAACCAAACGTCTGATCTCCGTGGGTAGTCGAGGAAATGGCAGGAAGGTTTGGTGGTTTGACATTTGGTTAGGCTGTTTTTGAGTGTTACTGACTCGGCTTGGTTGATGGAGCTAGTTATTATTAGGTTTGAAGATTGTGCGCTTCAAGAAGGTCGGATTGACGTAAATCAGATGGCTACTTAGAGCCACTCTTGTCGTGCGATTCGATATACGATATAGTTGGTTGTTATATATTCGACACTCGACCATGGCTGGCAGAATGCACGGTTCTTAGAGTTAGTTCTCTAGAGTTCTAGCATTTACTCAAGAGGGGGCGAGTAGGTAAATGTAGAAAGACAGATGAATTAGCAAAGCCTGGGTGGACGAAATCCAGGGCAGTTGGAAATACATCTGTGGGCGTTAGCTCCGGATATATAATATGCAGGAATTGGAGAGCATTGGGCTGTCGTGATTGTACGACGATGGTTTCCATTGCGTAAGGCTGTATGCCCACACCTGGACAGATTGAAGATTTGTGGATCCAGTGAAGCGCATTGGAGTTGACGTGATTAGTAGGGCTGATCGCATCATTTCCGCTCTTGTTAGTGGTGATTCTCCCATGCTTTCATGATGCCGCAATTCCGCAACACAACACCTGATGATATCTTCACTACTAGTAATTTGTGGACACCTATTCGACAACGATACCTCTCACAATAACTCCTTTTATAGTGATCAACTGTCTAGCGACGTTCCTTTCATATGCAATGGCGACCTTCTCTGCTTGTTCGTTCATCGCGCAATTCGGCATCGATGTTGTATGAGTTGGGCCCATACACAAGTGCTGCCGTCATTGAGACCTTGCTCTCCTCTGAAATGCGGATGAGTGTATACCTGAAACTCGAATCTAATTCCCTAAAATGAGCTTTAGTTGCCATGCCCGTCTTCGTTGGCCTTTCGAACTCTCCATTCTGCCCATTTCAGTGCGCCGCCAGTCACAAGATAAAGGCCAGGCCAGAAGACCGCAGCTCTAAACATAGCTTTTCTCACAGCCAGAGGCGATGTGTTCATAAACCTCAGCTCGACGATTGAATGCCATAGCGACTCTAGCAAGAAGCCACCGGCGCATATACGCCCAAGCTTATCTTTGCCGGTTGTGCTATTTAAGCGTTCTGCTAGCTGTAGGGAATAAGATTGGGATGGCGAAGTCATTTTGGTTGTGGGTTGCCTGTCACTGGAAGTGGTCAATTATGAAAGACTTCGGGGTTCTAAAAATTCTGTGAGTGCAAACAGAAACGCGCATGCATGAAAAATGGGGCCTGATACCACAGCCACCCAAACACCGCCACTCAAAGTCACCAGTACCTATTACATGTACCTAAGAAGGTGCTTCTTCAATGCTCTTGCGAATATCTAACACATTTCCTTGTTCTATCCAATCTCAACATATATGTATATTCGTATCTACCTAACCTACCTCGAGCCAGTAGTTTCTTACTCAATCCCTACATGTTTTGCTTTCTAAAGCGTTGTCCGAACTGTCAAATTCTTTAGCCACAGTGGAGTCATACTACATGTAACCTACAGGTTTCTCAATTCTTTAGTTTCTCTTTCATCAACTTCCTACTTACATATGTTAATGTTAATAATTAAACCCCTTTCTCAATATAGCTTATTCACAGTCCTACCTCTTAACTGAACCCCTGACCCTTATTTGTAGCGTCTTATCAAGTGCTTCCTGCACTCTCTATGCCTACATGTAGGCAGGTACCGTAGGTTAGTGTCCCCCCACTTGTATCATTCCTTCATATATGTTGTTCGTGATGGCCACTGGTCATATTTATCAACACAAAAACATAATATATATTCAAAAGACGTACTTAAGTTGTTAAATTTCAGGATAGAATATTACAAGTATCTTAGTAGGTTAGTCACGATATCTATCGTAGGGGTAGAGACTAAGCGAAGTCAAGCAACATAGCGACTTACGATCTGACATTGTCTTAAATCTTTCTAAAGCGCACTATGCCAGGGCAGCATTAGTAATTGACCTAGACATGTAATTAGCCGTTCTGAATGGTGGATTAAAATCGACGGCATTCAGCACAGTTAGGCAAAGTCCCATGTAGGGCATGGATAGACCGAGACAGACATGGTTACCCAGATCCCGCTAGTTTTCCCCAGACTTCCCCAGACTTCCCCAAACTCCGCATTCTTACCCTGTCCTCGTGATTATTATTGGCCCGCCTCTATTGATGCGGCGATGGGGAGGTCAGCTCTTGTAGTTGTGTCCCATTGCATATGAGAATTATCAAGGAGTATTTGAATGCACGTTCCCCTCATTCCCCCAAGTTCCCCTGAGCGAGCCTTAGGTGTCTCTAGCACATTTACTCTAGAAAAGCTCTCTCCGCCTAATCGAGTTTTCCTCCCGAAATTTTATCATGGCGACTCAAGTGCAAGCTAGCAGCGTCCAGAAAGTGGCTGACCGGGAGCTGGAGGAGAAGTTGGGTCACACTGCCGTCCTTGATGCCAAGCAGGCCACAGACGATGAGCATGCGCAGACCCTTATACAAGGTCTACGAGAGAACCGCAAGGCTGTCTTCTGGTCTATTCTGATCTCTATGACTATCATTATGGAAGGGTAGGCTAATAAAATCGAAACGGAATTGCCCGACTCGCTAATAAAACCTTGAAGTTATGATATTATCCTCATCGGTAACTTCTTTGCCTACCCCGAGTTTCAGAAGAAATTCGGTAAATATTTCGGCGAAGAGCTTGGTTGGCAAGTTACGGGGGAATGGCAGACAGCTCTGAATATGGGCAGTACTGCTGGTGCTGTTGTTGGTGCGTTAAGCTCTCACAAATCTGAATCGAAAGAGCTACCTCTCTTTTGATAACGGAATTGACGTGTCTTAGGTGGATTGTTGAACGGCTACATGGCTTCTAAATTTGGTTACCGATGGACCATGATAGTATCTCTAGGAATTCTAAACGCCTTCATTTTCATCGTCTTCTTTGCACCTAGCGCTGAAGTTTTGCTCGTCGGCCAAATCCTTTGCGGTCTGTCATGGGGAGTTTTTGCAACACTCGCCCCTGCCTACGCATCCGAGGTCTGCCCTACTAACCTGCGTGGCTACCTAACTACTTATGTCAACCTTTGTTGGGCTATCGGCCAACTCCTTGCCACTGGCGTTCTGCGCGGATGCCTTGGCATAGAGGGAGAAATGGGATACCGCATTCCATTTGCCGTTCAATGGGTATGCTTATCCTCCCTTTGATCTTATGGTACGCGTATAATTGAATAAGTTGACTAAACCCAGACAGCTTTGGCCCATACCTCTCATGGTTGTCTGTTTCCTGGCGCCAGAGAGTCCCTGGCGGCTCGTTCGTGTTGACCGCCTCGAACAAGCCAAACAGTCTATAATTAGACTTAGTGGTCAGAAGACCGGAGACCAAGTCAACAACCAACTTGCCATGATGGTGCACACTATTAGAATAGAGGCCGAATCAACGAAGGGTGCTACATACCTAGACTGCTTCAAGGGGGACAATTTGCGACGGACAGAGATCGTCTGCGTCGCATTCATGGGACAGATCCTGGCTGGGAGTAGTTTCGCCTACACGCCAACTTACTTTTTCACTACTGCTGGCATGGATACTGCCCAGGCGTTCAATCTTAGTCTAGGAGCCAAGGGGATAGCCTTTGTCGGGACAGTACTGTAAGTGGAGCTATAGCGCGTCATTCCAAAATGATTGTAGTGCTCTAACACTTTCATTGATAGCTCCTGGTGGCTGATCTCGTACTGGGGTCGACGTCCTCTATACGTTGGAGGAATGGGCCTTCTATGCTTAATCCTCTTCCTCATTGGTATCCTGGATGTGTCTGCTGGAAAGCGAGGTCTCTGGCCATCCGGCGGTCTCTGCGTCCTCTGGCTTTTTGTCTACTCCCTTACAATTGGTCCACTAGCTGTGAGTAGAGTTAACAGCTGAGGTTAGTCCAGGCTAACACAGTCAACAGTACAGTATTATCGCAGAGACGTCATCTATCCGTCTTCGGCCGCTGTCCGTGGTGCTTTCTCGCACGTCCTACCAGCTGATCAACATCATCTCGCAGTTTCTGCAGGCGTACATGATGAATCCCACGGAGTGGAACCTGCTCGGAAAGACTGGGTTTTTCTGGGGCTCTACGGCGTTTTGCATCTTCGTATGGTCATACTTTCGCCTACCCGAAATCAAAGGCCGTACCTATGAGGAGCTCGATATCTTGTTCATGAATAAGGTTTCCGCACGCAAGTTCTCCAAGACGCACGTCGACCCATACGCTGCTACTGTAATAGAGGCGCCGGAGGATGCGATGGAGATCGAGCATAAAATGTCTTCAACTTAACAGAGACATGAATTTGTTGAAGGTAAATTTTAGTTGGGATCGAACATGTAGCCGAAACGTGTCTGCTGACTCATCGTGGCGGTGCGCGGGGCACCAAGATAACCTTGTGCTCAAGCACATATTTCCTCTTTCCTCCCGGTTACTTTCCACCGTCCGATTACTCTAGACTTGGAGACGTTCCGTTTTGAATTGAGAGATGAGATAAAAGAATTAGCTAGGTAGTTGGAGAGGGGACCTAGGTAGTCAGAAAGTATAAAAAGCAATGGAGATTAGGTACCTAGGTACGTAGCGAAAATCAGCGGATTAATGAAACTAACTGTTGAATAAACTTTATTGGCGAAGTTCGCGATGTAATTCAATTCGAAGCACGGCACTACCTACCTAGGTACCTAGCGTTTCACTACAAGAAAAGAACAAACATCACGAAACACCACATAATATCGCAAGAATATCTTTAAATTATTCCTTGTCTATTTACTGAACTATTAATAACTGCAACTACACGGCGATGGAATGAAAGGGCGCGTAAGGCGACACAAATCGCACTGATTAGTGTGCAATACTTTTGATGGCCCCGTAAAACCCCCTATTTTCTAGTGGTTGATCTCGGATTAGGTAGGAATAACGCCTTGACCCCTTTAAGAAGAACCAACGGTTGCCAACTGGACCACGTACCACGTATGTACAAATTACGTGAGGGCACCCCGTTCCGGAATGCCACAATAGCCCGAGGTTTACACACCTAAATTTCAATATTTAATATTTTAATTACGCACCAGCTCCGGGGTTTCGTTCGGCTTGCTCGGCGGGCTTCGCCCGCCTCGCGCGCCTCACAAAACCCCTCCGCCGGTGCCAAGGAATTCTTGATTAGGTAATCGAGTGGTTAGCCACGCGTGCCGCGGCATCGTGCCCTTAATTACGTAATGGGAAGTAACGCCACTTTTTAAAAGACCAAAAGCACGGACCACCAGAAAATTCCCTCTCCCAGGCATTTTCGAAAAACACCCCGGCCCACGCACTGGCCACCTAAGAATTCCCTCTCCCAGGCATTTTGAAAATGTCTTCTCTCAGTATGAACCACCCCCACCAAAAAGACCAAAAGCACGGACCACCCAAAATCGCCTTTTTCGGAAAGTTACACACCACCAACCCTGAGAACGACACAAATGCAGGGCCACCCGTGGGCGGCACAAGAAACCCGGAGTTTACTCAACGCTATTCATGAATATCAGGTTCCAACACTTAATACTCAATGCTTTTACGCATCGCTCCGCAGGCTGCTAGCTGCTCCGCGAGCGCGTCGGACTCCAGAGGTTTGCTCGGGGCGCTTCGCGCCCTTCGCAAACCCCTTCTGCCGATGCGGATTCAGTTCTTTACGCCTAAGCTAGGTACCTATGTATTTATGTCGATTACATAAGGTGATAATTGATTACGTAAGGTGATAAGTTATGTTTTTTTATAATATATTATAATTTTATATTTTAATAATTTATTAAATTATAATTTTATATATAAATATATTATTTATTTAAATAATTTTTTTTTTTTTTTTTAAATAATATAAATATAAAATTATTTATAAATAATATAAAAAATTTAAAATTTATTTAATATTAATTATATATAATTAATATTATATTAAATTAAAATTATATTATTATAATATATTTTATTTAATTTAATTATTTAATTTAATTTTTTTATTTATTTTTAAAATTATTTATTAAATATATTTATATAATATTTTTAAATTTATTTTTTTTATTATTTATTATTATTATTAAATTATTTTAAAAATAAAATAATTAAAAATATAATTATATTTATTAATTAATTATATTTTATATATTTATTATTTTATAATTTATTATTTTATTATTATTTTAATTTATTATTTTTATTTTTTATTTTTTTTTTTTTTTTTTAATTATTAATATTTTTTTTTATTATTATTATAATATTAATATAATTATTTAAAATTTTTCGAACTTTTTTTTTTCGTCCTCCGCTACGGCCCTACGCAAACACCAGCCAGGCTTGTCGTCGGCCCTCCGCAAGCTCCGGGGACTCCAGCGCCGGGCTGGAGTAAGCTTTGGGGAGCTCCAAACGAAAAAAAAAAGTTCGAAAAATTTTTCCTCGC